>CM053400.1:179196330-179323358 GCA_028644305.1 Xerus rutilus
TTAGAATAAAAATCAGGGAAATGAAACAAGAGCACTGTCAGTTTGAGATTAAAGTCCAACGCTTCTTTCTTATGATAATAAAGGGTCACAGTGGTGTCCCCAGCCTAACAGTGATGCATGCTTGCTCTCCTTTTAGAAAACCAGAAATTCCAAGGACAAGCTAAATGTTCTCGTCATTCTGCACAGCAGTGCTGAGCACTGCAACCCCTCAGACAGGGAGAGTCTGCAGTTCCTTCTTCCTTAAAGAGCCACAGGATGTGGGGAAAAGGTGCACTCAGACACCGCTGGTGGGACTGCAATCGGTGCAACCCCTCCGGAAAGCAGTAAGGAGGTTCCTCAAAAGACTAGGAAAGGAACCACCACAGGCTCCAGCTGCCCCAGTCTTTGGTTTATCTAAAAGATCTAAAAGCAGCATACTACAGGGATATAGCCACATCAATACTTACAGCAGCACAATTCACAGTAGCCATCTTACAGCCCAGATGCCCTTCGACAGAAGAATGGATCAACAAAATGTGGAGTATCTACACAATGGAGGTCTCCTCAGCCATAATGAAGAAGGAAATAATAGCATTCGCTAGTAATGTATGACACCAGAGAACATCATGCTTAGTGAAATAAGACAGGCCCAGAAAATAAAGAATCAATTGTGGGCTGGGGTTGTGGCTCAGCAGTAGAGTGCTTGCCTAGTGCGGGTGAGGCACAGGGTTCAATCCAGCATGACATACAAATTAATAAATAAAAATAAAGTTATTGTGTCTACCTATGACTAAAAAAATATTTTTTTAAAAAAGAATCAAATGTTTTCTCTCATGCAGAAGCTCACGCAAAAGAAGGTGGGGGTGAAGTGTCTGAATATCACAAAGATAAAGGAAAGACCAGCAGAACAGGAGAGCTAGAAAGAAGGAGAAGGAAGGGAAAGGGGAGAAATAAGGAATACATTTAACAAGATCATGCCAGGCACGGTGGCGCAGGCCTGTAATCCCAGCAGCTTGAGAGGCTGAGACAGGAGGATGGTGAGTTCAAAGCCATATTGCCTCAGCAATGGCGAGGCACTAAGCAACTCAGTGAGACTCCGTCTTTAAATAAAATACAAAATAGGGCTGGGGATGTGGCTCAGTGGCCAAGTGCCCCTGAGTTCAATCCCCAGTGGCAAAAAAAAAAAAAAAAAAAAAAATTTAACAAGATTGTGTTGTATGCACCTATAAATGTACTAAAGGGAATTTCACTTTTAGGTATGTGCAGAAAGTACCACTCAAAAGTAAATAAATAAAAGAACCAAGGGAGGATCCATAGATAGAGGAGAATGGGAGGTGGGAGGAGCAGAGGAAAAGGGCGGGGAATGGGGATTCAAATCAAATTCCTTGTATATATGATTTTGTCAAAATAACCCAAATACTGTGTATAATTATGATGCTTTAATAAAAAAAAATGGTTGCACTCCTGAAAAAAAATAAACATTCAGCCAAGTCTCAAAGTTGGCTGTTCAAGTGGACCACTGATTTTAAAAATTATCAAAGGGAAAACTCAGCCAGTCATCACGAGAAGCCTTCTTCCCCACGTGGTCATCATAATCTGGAAGGCCGAAGCCTTGCGAAAGCCAACCTTAGGAGCCGGTCTCCCTTCCACCCTCCCTTACACACACGGTTTTCCAAACACTGTTTAAGTTCCTGGAATTCACTTTGCTCTCCTTGGCTGTGGGTTTGACACTTGCAGGAAGAACTATGGTGCCCTCTGCACCCTTGCACCTGTCGAGGTCTGCCCCTCTGTGCTGCTCGCCCCACCTTTGCCTAGGCCCTGTGCTGGGCTCAGTGTCACAGGCCCACACGGCCACCGCTGGGCGTTCCCTGGTACAGCAGCTCCTCTCTCCCACGAGCCCTGTGCTATCTGATACAGGAGCCACCAGAGAAATGCATTGAAACTTAGAGTAATTAAAATCAAACAAAATTAATGATCAGTCTATTAGAAGCACCATCCACATCTCAAGTGCCAAAGTCACATGTGGCCAGTCACATTCTAGATAGCACAAAGCGGCCATTCCTGCAGTCAAAGGAGCTCCAGGGGAGGACACTGTGCAGGCGGGACACTGGGCCTGAGGACCAGTGACTGGCTGTGCCCATCAGCACAGTTCCAACAGCAGCGGAGCACAGGGAACAAAACAGGTGACAACAGATGCACCAACAGACATGTGACAGAGTGACAGGAAAGCAGGAATGGAGACTGCTTAGTCTGCTGAACTGTGCCCTGCCCTCTAAAACTCCCCAAGGGGAGGAAACTATGCTAAATCCTGTTACCAGATTGGAAGAGAACACTAATAATCACTAAACTTAAAACTGCAGGATGTGGACTGGGGGCAGCCCAGTGGTAGGGCACTTGCCTGGCAGATGCCAGGCCTTGTGTTCCCTCCGCAGCACCGCAAACAAGGTGAACAGAGATGGCATGGCGCCACCCCATGTATTCCATAATGCCCACTCCCTACCAACAGCACTGTGAGCACCTAAGATGCACACACAGTATTGTGGGGACAATGTGATGATTCTGCACACAAAAAATAATTCAAGACGGCTAATAGGCCTAACTGCAAAAATTAAAACAAGAAAAGATAATGTTTCTGTGACCTTCATGTATGGTAAAGGTTTCCTAAACAAAAATTAACAATAACTAGAAAGAAAAGAATGATAATAAATTAGGAAATTCTGTTCACAAAAAGATAACATAAAGAGAGAGTAAAACGCCTAGCTCTATACTGGAAGAAGACAGCTGCAATATTCATAACTGAACTAGACTAACATGCAAAATATGTTACATACTCCCACAAATTGACTACAAGAAGGGAAATACTGCCCAACTGCCCAACAAAAAATGAGGAAAATACCTTAGTGGACACTGCACAAAAGCACAGATCCAAGTAACAAAAAAAACCTGAAAAAAGTGTGCAGCGCCATGAGACCCGGCAAGACTCAGAGCCACAGCAAGGCACCCCTGCACGTGGACAGAGAGCCACAGCTGCAAGACGGCAGCACCACGCGGTGACGAAGAAGAGCCGAGTAAGGCCAGCTCCCACACCCTGCCCGCAAGGACAGGAGCCAAGCTCCACGGCAGGGCACCTGCTTAGGAGGGGCAGGGCCCTGGGAGGAAGGAGGTGGGGAGAGGAGAAGAGCCTCTACAAACTCGCTTAGGGGTCAGTATCAGCATTTACAATATAACAAAAATAAGGTATCTAGAAATAAATCTGGTAAAGTACTACAAAACTTCTATAGAGACAATTAGAAAATATTATTGAAAGACAAATAAGAGACATACAATATTCATAGATAGGGGCACTATGTATCATGAAAATGACATATTTCCTCAAAACTGAACTATTGAGTCCATGTAGTCCCAAACAATATTCTAAGAGTTTACTTTGATAATAGACTACTTTTGATTCTAAAATTCTTAAGGAAGATCCAAGGACAAAGAACATCTAGAAAGTACCACATCAATCACCTAGTCAGGAGACTTGCCCTACAGATTCTAGAGCTCATCATTACAGGCAATGGAGAATAAATGGCCCCTGGCTAGCAGAAGTCCAGAATCTGGGATGACTGACCTGGGATGCAGAGAATGAGTAAGAGGAAGAGTGTCTACACCAGTGGTTCCCAAAGTGTGCTGTGTGTTAAAATTATTTGGGATACTGAAGGCAAACTAAATTGCAACATCTATACTGGGAGCCAAGCCAGTATTGTAAAGATCCTAGGTAATCCCAGCATGCAGAAAGGTAGGAGAGCCTATGGTCTACACCCACAGTAAACATGAGGATGTGGTGAAGCAGAGACTGGAGTGATACACTAAACGAGGAAGGGGCAGGGGAGCAAGGCCAATGGCTACCAAGGGAGAGAGCATACAAGCCAGTCACATCAGAGACTCCATCCTGAGGGCAGTGGAGAACCATGGCAAGTCCCATGAAAGAGGGGCAGCATCAGATTGCACTTCAGAAACATGACCATGGCCACCGCATGGGAGACAGTGGCTGGGAGCAAAGTCAGCAGCCGGGGTCAGTCAAACAACCACCAGGGGAAAGCTGAGCGATGGTAACGGCCAGAGTCAGGGCAGTGGCAGCACATGTGGGGACACCATGAGCTGACGGAAGCCCACCTGCAGTGCTGCGCAGGCTTCAGCCCCTCCTCTCTGGATAAGACTCTCAGATGTTCTCTCCCCAACACCTCCCAACCCACCTCACGACGAGTCACCACCAGCTCGGCTGGAAAAGGCAACAGTAAGAAGAGCAAGACTGGAGGCCCAGAGGACCTCTGCTCTGGCTGCCTGCAAGAGGACCACCTGTTGTTGGCGAAAGACAAACACCTGGATCTCCATGCCACCCTAGTGGTATGGGAGGTTCTTCTGCAACCCAAATTTATTTTTTTTTTTTTTTTTTTTTTATATTTATTTTTTAGTTGTAGGTGGACACAATATCTTTATTTTATTTTTATGTGGTGCTGAGGATCGAACCCAGTGCCTCCCGCGTGCTAGGCGAGCACGCTACCACTGCGCCATAATCCCAGCCCCTGCAACCCAAATTTAAATCAAAGGCTGAGTCAACCTTCCCAGCTGCAGGGCACACGGTACAGTCACTAACAGGAGTCTGGGGCAAGGATCCAGCTTGGGGTCCCTGAGGCTCCGTATCTATGGAAGACCAGTCTCAGAGATGTGCTCCAAGAGCAGCAGGGCAGCAGGAACAGGCTGACCTTTCCCTCGGCTGAACCGCGTGCTGTGAAATCACTGTCTGAGTCAGAAGGCTGGTAGGTGGCCCGGGCTAAAGATAACGACAGGCAGGCTGTCCAGTGCCCCGCTGGCTTCTTCCTTCAGAACAAGCAGATGCCCCTGGACACAAACAGGGGACATGCCACAGCAAACAGCCCACACCATGGGAAAATGATAGCAGAGCTGAACCAAAATGTAAGACATGAACCTCAATTTCGGCTTGAGGGTAGGGAGAGCGGAGAGAAGCACTATGCCCCCCTCACAAGGGAAACAGGATGAGCTGGAAATCCACCTTCCCTGACTGCTCAGGGGGAAGAGGGCACAGGAAAATCTTGCCTGGACTGTGAAGAGGGGTGTCTGGAGGGGAAGTAGGCCCGGCACCGCCTCCGCGAGGATTGCTTGGCGCCCAGTCCTCGGTGAACCAGGGCTCGAGCCCAGCACAGCTGCCACAGCGTGAGGACCATGTGAAGACCCAGGATACAGGAGGGCCCTGCAGAAGCTACTCCCTAGCACTGGTGGAGGAGGCACGGCAGCCTCCCCGGGCTTGTGTGGAAGCAAAGCAAAGCCAAGCGATGAGCAACAGTGGAGGAAGCAGGAGGGAAATGGAAAGCAGCAGGGCAGGGCAGCCACCATGGCCCTCCCCAGGTCCCCTGAGGGGCAGGGGAAGCAGGTGAGGGGGCTGGCTTGGAGGCAACAAAGACACTGAACAAGTGCCCCCATTTCAGAGGACAGTGTCAGGGGCCAGGACGGTGATCAAAGTGAAGACACTGAAACTAGATGGCAAACAGAAGTCTTCAGAGACAGAGCTGGGAACCAGGAGGAGAGGACCTGGGATGGAGGGCTCAGGGATCCTGGTCCCTAATGGAAGCGGAAGCGGAGGATGCTGCAGATGGTGCTGACAGGAGTCCCAGAGGCAGAGGAGACGCAGGAGCAAGGAAGCCTCCTCGCCACGCTGGTCCTGCCCTCAAGATGCGCCGAGCAGAGGCGGCGAGGCTGCAAGCGGACAAGCACAGGGGCTGGGCACCAGAGCTGGCACAGGGCACTCACAGAGGCCAGGCTGGGGACAGCACAGCGCAACCTCCTCTCCTGCCGCAGGGCAGGGTCACTGCAGAGCTTGCAGGAACTGTCTGAGCAGCAGCCAGACGTGGCAAGCACTCAGGAAGTATTTATTCTTTCTGTCCCTACACTCTCTGGCCTCAGGATAAAAACCCAAGTCTCAAAAAAATCCCTAGCCGCCTTCTTTAAAACACATATGTTTGTGAAAAACTCAGGCATCTAGGAACTGCAAAGGAAAAAAAGAAATTTATGGCATTAAGATTCCAGTCACGTTTGCCTTTGGCTTCTGGATAATTCAGGATGAGTCACTGTTGTTTAAAAAATAAGATTGAGAATTCTAAAACTCAGTATTATTTTCAAGGGGAGCAGCGGACTAGAACAAAGACACTGAACAAGTGCCCCCATTTCAGAAGACAGTGTCAGGGGCAGGGACGGTGATCAAGTGAAGGCAGCATACCAGACAGAGACTCCTCAAGTGGAACCAACTCCTGGTCACAGGAGTAAACAGAGCTTCTGTGGGCCTTGAATTGTGAAGAAACAATATGTAATGAAAGGCCAAATGTAAATGCCTCTCACAACGGCCTCCAGCTCTGGACTAAGAACCAGCCTGGCTGGACCTACAGCAGGTGGTCTATCCTTTGACAAGCATGAGGCAGCAGGCAGGGGACCTGTTTTTCCACCAGAGAGAACAGGTTCCACAGAAGCGCCCCTGACTGTTTGCCCTACTACTAAATCCAGGGCTACAAACTCGGTGCCACTTGTGCTGATGGGGCACAGGGAGGCCAGAAGCTGGACCTGGGGACAAGGCCTACCCCTGGGAGCATGGGGGGAACCTCCATGACTCGCCTGACTTCTGCACTCGCCACCCACCACGCCAGGCAAACCTCAGAGGACCCCTACAAGCCAGCCCACTCACCTGCCTCAAACAGTCTCCATCCAACCCACCTATGCTTTAAAAAAAATTTTTTTAACTTTCAGCTGCCCCCCTCAGACTTCCCAAAAACACCCAAAATGCCTCAGAGGCATTAGGGCTCCCAAGCCTTCCTGACCCTTACCCAGATCCTCTGGGCTGCCAGCTTGTCTTTGCTGCCCACGGCCCCCAACCCAGCTCCAGCAGGCAGGTCATCTTCAGCCAGGCCTAGGTTCAAGGACTCTCATCCAGCTAGGAAGACCCCATCATCAGAGCAGGGACAGCCCTCCTCTGAACAGAGGGTTTAGAACACAGCCAGGCTCCCCATGCCTATCCCCCCTCCTGCAACGAGCATGTACTGCACACCTCTGGGTCAGGCCCCAGGCTAAGTAAGCACTGGGAAGAACTAAGGCAGGCAAGTGTGGAGGAGCTGCAGTGCCAACCCAAGGTGCCACGGTGACACACAGGAGAAAGCCACCTCTGCCAGCAGGGAACACTAGGGACAAACCTGCAAAGGCTTAAAAGAGGAGGTGACAGGCTCCTGGATGCAGGGAACATGTCTGTCATCCCAGCTACTGGAGAGGCTGAGGCAGGAGGACAGCAAGTTGGAGGCCAGACTGGGCAACTTGGAGAGACCCTATCTCTAAATGAGAAATAAAAAGGGCCAGATGTGTATCTCAGTGGGAGAGTGCTCCTGAGTTCAATTCCCAATACAAGATAAATAAATAAACAACCCAGAGGTGGCTGAAAATGTGCTCAGCAGGCAGGCAGAGGCCAGATGGCATTCCAAGGCCAGGAAGGTCTACAGGTGTGGCGCAGCACTGGACAAGAGAACAGCATTTCACAGCAGCCGCAGAGTGGCCTGCAAGGGTCCAGCAAGAGGGACAGGGGCAGATGGACAACAAGAGCAGGGAGAGAGTCTGGGACCAGTTTGCACAGGCTGGTTTGGAGGAAAATCTAGGACATAACAGAAGCTAGATTAGAGAATAAAGGCTGTGACCGCAGGAGAGTTACTAGGCTCCCACAAGGGTTCCAACACAAGGTGTTGAAAGCACATTCCACAGCAATGAGGCGAGCACACGAGGCCTGAAGAGAAAGGTCAGACACATCTTCCCAGATGCTGGACAGAAATGGAAACACACCCCTGATGGAGAGGAAGCCGAGCAGGACGTTCTGCCTGAGGGCCTCCACCTATCTGTGGAAAGAGGCTGTCTGCCCAGGGAAGGGGCAGGGTGGCAGGCGCTGCTCCACGGGTCCTGTGAACAAACACGTGTGGAGATTGGGAGAGCGGGCAGGCGGGGCAACAGCCCGCAATCCCCACAGCATGGCAGTTCCTGAGAGCACATGAGTGCCCTCAGAGTCACCTGCCCTTCTCAAGACACAAGAGGAGCAGACAATCCAAAGCACAGGGCTCACCCCCTCCCCACCCAAGGGTACGAGGCACCCGCATGTCCAGGTCACAGCCCCATTGAAAGCAAGGGCTCCACCTCCCAAGGAGCTCCAACAGGCCGAGCAGAGCCTGTGCAGGACTGTCACCCCCTGAGGGAGGGAAGCAGTGGGGCATTAAGCCTGCCCTGGTGTGCGGGTGCAGAAGCTGCGGGGAGCCTCAGCGTCCCTTCGCCTTCCTGGGACCTGGTCTCCTGCTCTATAAAACAAACTGATTCCACGGGATGACATCTTCGTCTGCCTGGTCTGCGAGGCTTGAGGACCACTCCTTCCCATACTGAAATTGAAATGCCACATTGAATTATCGGGTCCAATAGAACCTGTCTGCAAGGAAAGCTGACATTTCTCTTATGAAACCGAGAGCCAAAAAGTACAGAGAAATGGGAAATCAAATTAAATAATGAATTAATTGGAAAGGAAACCAAAGCAGGCAACGTTCCCATCCCACTGTCGGAGACAACAGACCCTGAAGGCTGTTCTCATCTAAAGCATCGAGCCCAGGGAGATCAAAACACTAAGCATCGATCCCCTGAAAGCTCCCTGAGCACAGACACGACCCTCCGACGCAGGCGGCCACGCGGCAGCCTGGCTGGGTCTTCCAGATGATGCCTTGATGAAAAATTTCTTGAGTAAAAATAACTTTTCAATTTGATCAGATGAGAAAGTGCCTGTGAGGCAAAAGCCAAGATGTTCCCAACTTTTCTTTGCGAAACATTTTATGACAAAACCGCATATAATAAATGTGTAGTTTGATGAATCCTTAAGAAGCAAACAGCCCGGAAACCACCACGCAGGTCAAGAAATAGAATTTCACCAGCCACCCAGTGGCTCTTGTGCCTCATCCCAGCATCATGTCCTGCGTCCCGGGCAGCCGCTCCCTGGCTTCATCCCTGTCCTCTAAGCGTGGGGCCCAGAACACTACCGTGCAGCTGCGCCTGATCATCTCAGACATGGCTACACGTCCTGAACCACAGGCAGCCCTCTCACGCCCTTTCGCCCCCGTTTGGCTTTGGGGAGGCGTGAACCACGCACAACGCAGGATGCAGCACTGAGAGGGTGCTTAGGAGTGCAGCCGTCCCCACCTCATCTCCAGAACCTTCTTCCTCCTCCCTGCCTGTAACCTACTGTTTGTGTGACTGCAGAGTTTCCAGAAGTCTGCGCTGCGGCTGCGCCCTATGTGCTATTTAGCAAGTGTTCCTGTCCCGCAGGTCCTGTAAGCCATGATCAGATAGAGCACATGCCACCTCAGGTGTGGCCTGGGGGCACCAGAAGGTGCTGTCCTGTCAGCAGGGGGAACATACTGTGCAGAGCCTCCCGGCTCCTGTGGGTGCTCACTGCCGCAAGCCCCATCCGCCAGGGAGCAGAACAACGCTCTGCTGCCACCACCCCTTCTGCACTCGTTAGCTGGAGAACTTCTATTAGGAGAAAACCCCTCATCAACTATTAGATTGTCCAGTGTACAGATTCATGGAAAAGTAGAATAAATGCTCATGACTTATCACTTTCAAAATAATAAATTGGTTCTCCAGCACATTCCAAAGGTGAACAACTCTTTTCAGGAGCCTTAGGAACTCAAGGGCTGAAACACAGTTATTCCTCTTACTGACACTTAAGTTGCCAGTGGCAGCCTCTTCAGACAGGGTCCTTCCGCCATCTCCTTGGTACTCTCCAGTCACTCCCCTGTTCCGAGACCATCTGACTGCTCCACTTCCTGCTACAGACCCACAGGTGGCCGATCCTGCAGGAAGGACTAGCTCCTCTGAGGAGGCACGGATGCCTCGCCACGCGCTGTGTGCACCACTGCCAGCTCTGATGGAAGACGGGGCTCGGAGACAGACGACTGAGTGGCTGACAGCATGACTCTTAAACAGCTCGTGATTGCTCGCTGGTATTTCTGATTGCTTGCTGATATTTCTAGAACACACAATCTTTACTCAACCTCCTATCTTCCACATAAGAAGTCTAGTTCAGCTGGGCGCAGTGGCGCACGCCTGTAATCTCCGTGGTTCAGGAGACTGAGGCAGGAGGATGGCGAGCTCAAAGCCAGCCTCGGCAACTGTAAGGCGCTAAGCAACTCAGTGAGACCCTGTCTCTAAATAAAATGCAAAATAGGGCTGGGGATGTGGCTCAGTGGGCCAGTGACCCTGAGTTCAATCTCCAGTACCCCCTCAAAAAAGCCTAGCTCAACCTGTGATGGGATTAGCTTATGGGCAAATTAATCCTTTACTGTATTCCATATTCATACATTCTTTCACAACACTGACATCAATGCTGATGACATCTCCACCAAAACAACCACAGATACTGGTCCCTTGCTCTCTTCCAATCTAGTGCAGTGTGAGTCACTGTAGGAGTGGATGGCCCAGACTCCACACTATCCCTCTGACGTCACTGGGTGTCAGTCACACATTGGCTGTGTGTTCGAAGCTCACCACAGTCCTCAGCACAACATCTCTCTAGCTGTTTTGGTAGTCCTTCCTTAATGGATCCTCAAGAAGGTACCACGAGAGCATAATCTTTGTGTCCTGCACATTGACAGCCACTTGTCTGGGCCTCTGACACACTGAAGCACGTACAGCCGAGCCTAGGGACCTTGGCTTGCATCATCACATGGGCATCTCACACACAGCTCTAAAGACTGAAATCACTCGCTACTTTGATCTGAAGACTCAAAAGAAAGATGTGTTTTCCAACTCACTGTTTTTTCCTTTTTTGGTACTGAGAATTGAACTCGGGCACTCAACCACTGAGCCACATCTCCAGCCCTGTTTTGTATTTTATTTAGAGACAGGGTCTCACTGAGTTGCTAAGCTCCTCACTTTTGCTGAGGCTGGCTCTGAACTCGCCATCCTCCTGCCTCAGCCTCCTGAGCCTCCAGGATCACAGGCGTGCACCTCCACGCCCAGATGTCTTG
The DNA here is from genome assembly GCA_028644305.1 of Xerus rutilus. Classification (NCBI taxonomy): domain Eukaryota; kingdom Metazoa; phylum Chordata; class Mammalia; order Rodentia; family Sciuridae; genus Xerus; species Xerus rutilus. Next base: position 179,207,400 of record CM053400.1, read on the forward strand.
GCCATTCTGGGTCAGTGTTCTCATGGACACAATGTGCCACTTAATAGTTTCAAAGTTGTTTTTTTTCTTTTTTTAATTTTAGGAAGTTTTCTGGAATTAAAGCTTTTGGCATGTGGGGGTCCCTTGTGTCTGTCCCTTCTGTGGTGTCCCAGAGCTGTGAGCACACTCCTTGGGCCTGTGCTCCTGGTGTGCTGCTGTGCCACTGTGCTCGTCACCAGTTCATGGTGGCTTCCTGCCATTGGACCTGGGCCCTCTCTTACTGCCTGTCTTCACAGGAGACCAGTTTGTGTGAACCCCTAGGAGAGAGGACGCAGGCTGGCTGTCCCCACACGGCCCGGCACCGTGCTCCTCCTGGTGTGCAGCTGCTCATTCCCAAATCTTCTCCTGGCAGCTGCCTGCAGCACTCTTCCTTCCAGAAAAGTTCTTTATACTCAGCTGCCCTGGAATGTGCAAGATGCCCCCAGCCTCTCAGCCGCTGCTCCCGACTGCACTGAACTGCCCGGCGAGAGCATGCTGGCCAGCGGGGCATCCCTGGGTCTGTCACAGTGACTCACCCTGCCTCCTCTGCGTACTGCAGAGGCCACGCATCTGCCATGCTTCACCTGCGTTTGCTCATATCCCGAGGGCCCTGGCGATACCCTGGGATCTGGTTAGCGTGCACTTTGCCTAAGGGAACAAATTTTCTGGTCTGAGTTGCTCAGTCTGATTTACTGGATAATTCAAAGATAGCCAAGTCCTGTTATAGTTTATCACCATCTCCCAAGATTTCTAGTCTTAAACATAAAATTCCAAGAAATCAAGATTTCTGGGTATTGTGTTATAAGAAAAAATACACCCTCCTCTAGGTGAAAGGTTGGCTTGTCTTACCCTAGAGGAAGACAGATGTTGCCCAAGAATCGGAAAATCCGGGAAAACATTTGCTCGCGGAGAATTCACTTAGAAATCAAAACATAATAAATCAAAGTAGCGCTCTACAAAGACATCTTTCCTCCTTTTTTATTTTGAAAATATCAAACCTACAGAAAAGTTACAAGAATAGAAATGGACACCCATTTGCCCTTCATCTATAAGTCACAAATTTTTAATAACTTGACACATTTACTTTATTTCTCTCTACATTCACATTCTCAGTCCCCCAACCATATCAAAGACAGTGCAGACATAATTATCTTTCATACTTGAGTACTTCTGAATGAATTTTCTAAGAATAAAAATGTTCTGCTATAATTTCAATTTCATTCATATAATAACATTATCTAATATATAGCACATATTCAATTTCCCCAGTGGCCCCAAAAATGTCTTTAGCTTTTTAATCCAGGATATAATTAAGGACCATGCAGAGCATTGATGGTCATATTTCTTCAATCTCCTTTAGTTAGAACAGTCCTCCTGCTTGTTTTTATAAAATGGGAATTGTTACATTAACATTTACTTCACAGAGTTGTTGGGAAGATTAAATAAAAATAATACAAATAAAGTGGCCAGCCCACCTGTATATACACCATCTGACAATGCTCGACAAACACTAATTCACACACTGAAGCCAGTGTCCTAGCTTTATGTGACAGCTCTACATATTGTGATAAATTTTAAAAGTGGCGTCTAAGCCAGGCGCGGTGGCGCAAGCCTGTAATCCCAGCACTTAGAGAGGCTGAGACAGGAGAATCGTGAGTTCAAAGCCAGCCTCAGCAACGGCAAGGCACTAAGCAACTCGGTGAGACCCTGTCTCTACATAAAACACAAAATAGGGCTGGGGATGTGGCTCAGTGGTCGAGTGCCCCTGAGTTCAATCTCCAGTACCAAAAAAAAAAAGTGGCATCTAATTTTAATAGCCACACTTAGTACAAGTTCACACCTGAAAACCTGGGTCCTTTTCAGTGCTTCTGAGACTGTCAGACTAAGAGCCATGGGGGGTCATCTCCCAGCTCCAGGAGGCCAAGTGGGCCCTGCCTATGAGCACTCAGAATGAACTGCAAGTGACAGCACACCACCCATACTCTCTAAGGACCACACTCTCTAAGGGTCCTTGTGTCCACCTTCTTCTCCTGTAAAACTTGCCCATCAAGATTCTCTCTACATAGCAAATTGTTCTATAAGCTACATAAACCACTGGCCAAAGCTTCTGCTAAACTCTAGTGATAAAGAGGGTATCCAGTGACTGTGTCCTGTTTCATATGTGTGCTACTATCTAACTGACCAGGAATTTGGCCTGCCTTCCATCTCAAGCCATTTAATAACCATAATTCTGGATCTGGTTTGGTTTTATCTTAAAATTTGGAAGAAGATACTCCCTGACTACAAATCCCAAATTGCAACCTCACTCTCAACTTAGAAGAGCAGAGACAGAAAGAAGTACAGGAACAAAATCAAAAGGGCAGCACTGGGCATATAAATTCAAATAGCCACCCTAACACAAACAGCTGAGGTTTCTACCTGAAGCCTTCTAGACCCTTCCTCAAGAATAACATGATACAGGCATCCAGGAGTGGAGGCCTGGTCCCCAGCCCCTCACTGCTCACATCCCAGAGGTCCTAGCCAGAAGTCTACTTCCCAAGAGCACGTGGGATGATGCCCGAGCATCACGTGACAGATGTCTGGAGAGGTTCCCAGGCCTGGGCACATCTATCCTGCCATTCTCCCTTACTGGGACAAAGAAGTCAGAAGCCAGGTAACCCTCTTCTACTGACAGAAGACATAGCTCAGTGGCAAAGGGCAGTTTACAAATGGGGCCTGAGGGTGTCAACTTCATCTGATATCTTTAAGTCCTGATATAAAGTTAAATCCATATGACTTTTTAAGTTTCTAACATGTTCCAACACTAAACGTTTTCCCTATTTTTACTATAACGTAAAATTAATGTTTTATTAAGAACTTCAACACTATAGAGAGAACAGAGGGTGATTTCTATGAGAGGTGTATGGAGTGGATTATGTGTTGAAGTCCTGGCCCCCAGTGTGATGGCATCAGGGTTAGGGCAATCAGGAAGAAGGTAGGACAAAGTCCTGAGCACCATGTCTGAGGAGATCCTCCTCCTGTAAGAAGAGAGAGGGACAGCAGAGCTTCCACACTGCACCGTATGAGCACACAGCAAGAAGGCGGCCATCTGCAGGCCAGGGGAGAGCACTTGCCATTAACCAGACCTGCCAGCACCCTGACCATGGACTTCCCAGCTTCCATACATGAGAGACGTCAGTGTGCCGCTCAGTTCAGGAGGCTGCGGCATCTTGTTGCAGAAGCACAAGCTAAGAAAGGGTGGCTTGCTGGACCTTAACATAGCCACGCTGTAAGAAATCAGCACGGGAGTTCACTGCCGTCTATCTGCACAGGAAGCCACGACTTTCAATAACTCCCCGAGGAGAGCTTTTGGGGGGAAATCTTCACCAGAACAAACAGGGACACAATGTGGAGCCCTCCACTGAAGGGAGAAGCAAGGAAAGAGGCCTTAACTTGTGACCTGCTCTGCAAACATGGACACCCTTGGCGCCAACACGATCGAGACGCTGGGACATAGGACTAAAGACCACAGCCAGAATCCTTTTCCCTACTCTAAAGCAAGGAGACAGGCAGGAAAAGAACAAACCAACGAGACACTTCCAGGAAGAGTGCTGAGAGTAAGCAGGTAAAGCACAGAGCAACAGGGACGCAGCAGGCAGAGTTCAGTGAGTGGCCAGGGTGGCTTCGCCCCAAGGGGAAGTTTAGACTGAGGGCTGCAGAAAAAGGTGCAGACCACGCAGGGCTGTGCAGCAGGTGAGGGAAGGGCAAGCACAAAGGCCTCACAGGAACAGGCAGTGCACCCCTGCAACGGGGCCCTGAAACCAGAGACTCCTCATCAAAGGAAAGAGTACAGAGGTATTTCCTGTCACAGAAAAACAAAGCCCGTAGCTGCTGTTACAGCGTCTTGCATTCACTACAACAGCATTGTTTCTGAGCATGCAGGAACGCTGGGAGAGACTGGCTGGGAAACAGAATCCCAGACAGACAGACGTCTCATCTCTGGGCCACTGTCCCTGTCCCCGCTAGGGCTGTGAGGCTAACTCTTTTCACTTCACCCAGGAAGCTCTCTGGTCCAGGCACCAGGCAAACATCATCAAACTACAGGGCTCTTCCAGAAAAAGCAAGCTATACCTAAGTCACACTCGTGAGTCTAGGTGTCCCAAGCACTCATTACATAGGGACACTTGCACTCTCACCATGTTTCAGGTGGTGTGTAAGGCCACATGATGACCCAAGAAATGGGGTGTCATTTTTTAAATTAGGAGATTAAGGCAGAGAAACGTTAAGCCACCCAAAGTCACATACTCAGTAAGTTCTAGAGATAGAATCCACTGGCTGTCTCCAATAACAGCCACGTTACAGACTGGAAGTTTGTGTCTCCCTCCAAAACTCAAATGTTGAAGCCCCAGCCCTCAATATAACTTTATCTGGAGACAAGGTCTCTGAGGTGATGGTAACAGGGCCCTAATGTAATAGGGTGGGGCCCTTTTAAGAAGAGAAAGGGATACCAGAGAAATGATCTCCCTACCTTCCATGAAAGGTAACAGCCAGAAGATAGCACCTGCCAGTCAGGAGGAGGACACTCAGCAGAAGCCCACCTTGCCGCACCCTGATCTCAGACCTCTGGCCCTGGACTATACGAAATAAATTCCTGTTGTTTAAGCCATGCAGTCTGTGGTGTATTTGTTATGGCAGCCTGGGCTCACTAATTCACTCATAATGCCTGTAAATGAACACAGGGACTCAGGTTCCATCATCTGGCACATGCGATCTGCAGAATCTTAGCCCATCAGCCAGTCCTAATATCACGACAAATACAGATGCCCATTTCCCCAGACTCCATCTCCTTGCAGAAATCAGCAGACTCAGAGGAAGCACTTGATCATCGCCGTTAACTGGAAGTCTACAGGATCACAGCAGTTAACTGGGAAAAAATGCATCAATTCCTACATTCCACTAATTTAGGCTGACCTCCTGGCAAATGAGCACAAAACTGTAAAGAGTGAGAATTAAGAAATCATTTAGCTAAAATGTACTTTTATTACTTTAGGCATATGCAGTAACTCACTCTGCTAACAAAGTGCCAGGAGAAGTCTCAGTAGCTTGAGTAAGCGACTGGCCAGCAAGTTACACACATGACAGCAGGTCTCGAGCAGGGGATGGTGCACCGCACTGGAGCAGAATGTGCTGGCTGAACCTGGGAAGCACTCACCGTCGCTGAGGTCCTGGAGGAGATTCTCCTGGCAGGAAAAGTCCAGCTTCGCCCTGATGCTGATGGTGAAAGTAGCCACCTTCCCAGGCTGCAGTGGGAACTGGGCCAGGGTTTCTTCCAGCTTCCAGCTCAAGAAGTCACCATACAACTTTTCTACGATGACAACAAGGGTACAGATAAAGCGCCTGAGGCAGTGGACTTAACGATCCCCCAGAAAATGCTGACACATTCTTAAAAGAAATGATAACTGCAAAGAACATATGAGGAAACTGATCAAAGAAAACTCCAGAACCAAGGTGCTGCGAGGCAGTCACCCCTACTGGTGGAAGTGGCACAGAGCAGATGAAGAAGTGGTCAGCTTGGCTCTCAGGCTCAGCCCTCCACTCTTGACGAGCAGCTCCTTCTCATCCACAAAGGAAACACTGTCCCTACTCCTGGAAACTAGAGTTAAACTAAATTTCTACATAAGATTTTCTACATTTCTTTTAAGGAGGAACAGACCTAAGTTTAGTGGAGGAAGCGTCCTCAAGTGAAGGAACCTCTGGGAAAAGAGACCACCACAGTTGAAGTGGAGACCTGAGGATGGCAGTTTGGGAGGTGCATGGAGGAGGGCACCACCCTGGCTTCACTGCAAACCCACCTGTCTTAGAACCTCAGTACTGGACGAACGGGCCTTGAGGTGGCTACCCTTTTGACATTAACTGCAATGCCAAGGAGAATAACGATTCCCTCAGACCAAGTCTCTCCACATGCAGAATGGGTTAGCAACCCCTGCCCTCTGGCCGCTTGCAGATTGGACACAACCTCTGCAGACCAAGGGAAGACTATGGGTGGGAGCCTGAAGCAAAACGTCCTGAGGAAGAGAAGGAGCAGAGAGGGCCACCCTGTCCCCCTGGGGAACAGCATATCACCTCTAGGCTGCCCCCCACCACCCACAGCCTCTCTTTCCCTAACCAGTGGGGAGCATAAGACAAGACCTGAAATCAAGACCTGGTCCATGTGCTGCATCCCACCTAGCACAACAAAGAGGGACCTGGGGGCCCTGAATGGCCTCCAACAGCCTCACGCAAGTTCCCTATGGGCTCTTCCCATAGACGAGGTCCCAGCCAAACAGCCCTCCTGTTCAGGGATCCACACACAATCCTGCTGGTTCCTGAGTAGCAGGCCCCAGTTCCCTGCCAGTCTTAGAAAGATCAAGATGAGCCCACAGGGATGGGCCACCACACACACTTAACAAAGTCTGCTCCCACTACCCAAGTTGGCTGATCCCTCTTTCCCCAGTGTGAGCCCACGTGGCCCTGCATCTCCCCGCCGCCCATGAGTATATGTGACTAATAAACTGCCATCAATCACATCTGCACCGTGGTGGGTATTTGTGTTGGGCCATACCCATACCCAGGGGGGAGAATCCATCCTCACCAAGGAAGAACTGCCATCCGGCAGGCCCTGCCACGTTCTCAGCTTTACCTAGAGGGCCTCATTTCCTGACCTGCTACTGCCCTCTTCCCATGGCCCCTGTAGTCACAGCATGGGGGCAGCTAGCTGCTATTTCTACTCACTCCTATTTGGGAGCCAATTCTCTATGCTGTTTCTTCTGTCTGAATAACAGAATGGAGGCTCAAAGAGACTAAGGAACTTCACAAACTAGGGAAAATTTTTAGAAGTCTACAAATGATCTAAAGCCATTACATTCACTTCCTGTCTGAAAGGACTTCATGGTAGAGGTAAAATACAAAGCCCTGGTCTTAGCTGGTCATAGCGGTGCATGCCTGTAACCCCAGCAACTCAGGAGGCTGAGGCAGGAAGAAAGGGAGTTCAAGGCCAATCTGGGAAATTTAGAGAGACCATGTCTCAAAATATAAAAATTTTTTTAAAAGTCTGGAAATGTAGCTTAGTGGTAGAGCACCTCTGAGTTAAATCCCCAGTACCAGAAAAGAAAAAGGAAAGTCTTGGTCCTAGGACCCTGAAGCCAGCCTCACAGGAATTCAGTAGAAGACAGAGAGCTCGGAGGTCCACATGAAAGAAGGATCAGTGAGGTCTGTTCCTAACTGAGAGAACCAAAGTCCAAACATGCCACAATGGACAACCTGCCCATGTCTGCCAAGCAGGAGGCAAGCTCCATCATGGCGTCCTCCAGAGCTGGCCACGCTGGGGTACAGCTCAGCTAGTAGCCAGGGCATTCCTCCTGGTCTCCCGAAAGAGGGGTGCTAGCCAACAGGAGCAGACCCAGGGATGGAGTCCCTAAAAGGCACCTGGAGACCACAGCCCACTCGCTTGTTTACTTAGCATTGCTGGACACCCGGAAAGTGCCAGACACTGCACACATGTGCTCTTGCTTATTCACCCACTGACCACTGAAATCACCACTAGTGACCTGCTGGAAGCCAAGTGGTGGACACATGTGACTGAGGTCACCCGCCAAGTAAGCAGAAGACCTGGCACCTGACAGGTGTTCAGTGAATATTAGCAGCACCAACTCGGCCCCTTGACAAGGTCTCCAGATGTCGTGTAAACTGGTATTATGGCCAGTTCAGCACCGTCTGGGAGGTGGACACTGGTTCCCGGGAGCAAGACTGCAGTGACAGCAACAGCCGGGGCCGGGTGGGGAGGGCTGCCAGAAGATGTGGGTGTCAACGGAGATGCTCAGGACTCCAGGGACAGACATGGAAATAGAGAATGAGAGGCAAGTGACCAAGTCTCAGTGATGGGAGAGAGAGGAATGGGCCAACAAAAGGAAATTAAGAGACAAGAAACTATTGCATCCAAGATCAGCCACTGAAATTACAGGGTAACAATTCAAATGCTTCAGCAAAACTCTGGGGAGAAATGGCAGAGAATGGTCTTTAACTGGGCAGCTGAAGTATCTGACTGGAAACTTGCTTTGGCAGACAACTCAAGACTCCTGGCTGCTCCCAGGTTAGCGAGGATGCTTCCTGATGTGCTCTGGCCCCTGGAAGGTAAGCCATGCACTCACCGAAAGAACAGAGACCTGTGTCCACAATAGAGAAGCCTCCACAGCCATCTTCCAGGTGAGGAAAGGAAAAAGGAACAGTCTGACCTGAAATCATGCAGCCAGCTGGGCTACATTTCCTCCTGCCTCCCAGGGGGTGCAGAGGACGCTCAGGCACATCACTGCAAGGGTGACTGGCTTCCTTCCTTCTGCTTCCTCAAGATGCCTGCCCCACTGTCCCCTCAGGACCAGTTCTCTCCCCACTCCTGGGGCTCTTCTGCCGGTGCCCAGTGCAGCCCCATCAGGCTGCTCCTGGTCACTGCTCTGCATGCACTCAAGCAGCTGGCCCACTGAAGGCCCTCGAAACTTCTGGTCTACCCACCCCCAAAATGCAAAGTCCCTGTTAACGTGTTCTCCTGCAGGTAAACCAGCTCCACCACTTCCTGGGACCTCGGCTTCCCCTGTTCTCCCGAAGTGGGGAAAGACTAGCACCTACTTGGCAGGGCCACCGGGACAGCTGAAGGGTGAGGCCTGCAGAGTGCTCAGGACAGAGCGGGCACCCAGGGCAGCCCCGTCAGTGCTTGCTGCCAGCACTCAGCTTGGCCAAGAGCACCTCCTGTGTCTGCCAGGCCTTCCACTTCCATCCCAGCAGGTCTTCAGCTGTGTGAGCACCGACTCCACATCCAGACTGTCAGACACTCAGGTTTACGGGGAGAGGAGGCGGCAGAGTGTCAGCCACATGTAGGACCTAACTTATGCCATCCCTTCCGCTCCTCGTACATCTCCCCACATGTGTGGCAGTCAAAGATATAAACCAACAGACTGGGGTCCAGGGAGGTCAAGGATCTTTCCAAAGGGCACAAAGCCAGGACGTCCTGAGCCAGGACCTGAAGTCTGCGCCTGCCCCCGCCCACAGTCATCTGGCTCTGCCCCCGGCTCCTCTCAGCAGCAGCTCCCAGGCCCACCTGCACCTCTTCTCTCAACTGGATGAGGTCCAGCTGCAGTGCCAGGGAGCTGTGGTAGACCGGGTGATGCCAGGCTTCCTCAGGGCCAGCATGTGAGTGTCTGCACAAGAGCCTCGTTCTGGTGGGCCCCTGGCATGCCACACGGCTCCTTGGGCCACATCTGTGCCCTGTTGTGTCCCCACTGCCAGAAATGTGTCCCCTGCCTGCTCTGGCTGGCTGGATCTCCTGCCAGTCTTTGCCTATCCAGGTACCAGGATCTGCCTCAGATTCACAGCATCCCACTGCATATTCTCGGGCTACAGGCCCTCCCACCAGCACCCCCAAACAGCTGGGTATGCCTCCGGCACAGAGCCGGCACTCTGAGAGAGTGGGTCTCCCTCGACTACGCACTGTCACTGGTCCTTCCGTAGGTAAAGTACTCGGAGAGCACCTGTGCCTGCCACACTGCACCAGCACAGGGACACCTGCTAGGCCAGCAGGCCATATTGCTCCCACGGGGAGTTCCTGTTCCTCCTCCACACCCGGCTGCTTCCCCCACACCCACAATGAGGATATATCAGCCTTTTACAAACAAATACACACTCATATGCACACACACCTATACTGAAGACATGAGATTAGTTCAGGCTTGAGTCTAAGTTCCTCCCTGTGCCCCACCAACCCCCAGTTTACTTCAGAGCATGGACTAGAGAGCCTAGCAAGGACAGCAACACACAGGACAGTGCATGCTGAAGACCACGGCCACCCATGGGAGTAAGGTGGGCTCGGGTGCTTTTTATGGCGCTCTATATCAGGGCCAGGCAATGATGTGAGCTGACGACGAGGACCACAGCCCCCCGGGGCATGTGTGTCGCCAACGGGGTCTCAAGACTCAACTCTGCCAGCTAAGGAAACCTCCATGCAGGGAGCAGTGGTTCTCTGTGGCAGCCATGCTACTGGCAGGTGGTCAAATGCCTAAAAGAAGTCTGACCAGGCGAGGGAGAAGCGCCCAGACTCTGCAGGTCAGCTCTGCCTCCCTTCCCACTTCCTGTGCGGCCTTAGCCCAGCGGGGCCCTCTGGAGGAAGGCGGAAGGGGCACACCCAGCGAGCCAAGGTAAAAACTGAAATAGTACTAGAGAAGCGCCATCTTCCAACACACGAGAGCTACAAGATCCCAAATCAAGAGAGACAACCAAAGCTCAGAGTGTGAGCAGCTCACGCCAAGCCAGCAGCCAGCAGGCGTCCAAGCCAGGCCTGGCCAAGACTGGGCTCTTTCCAGGACACTGTCCACCTCTCTCCCCTCCTGGGCCTGAGACCATTACCCTGGCCAGCACTACAACCAGAAAGCGTTTCCAGGAAGACCTTATGAGAGAGATGTGACCCAGTGCCTTGGAAGGAAAAGGCAGGCAGGACACAGCGGGGTTGAGACCAGCCTGAGGGGAACGCCAACGGCGCTGTCCACCTGCAGTCAGCATGGGTGCAGCCACGCATCCTCCATCACCCCAGAGGCCCCAGTGCTAAGTGAAACAGCAGCAGAGTCACTATGAAGATGAGAGGGATGCCACATGGGCTCAGCACAGCCATGGGCCCACGGAAACTGCCCAGGGAGGGCATACGGACATCTCTAGACACCATAGGGCCCAGTGATATCTGCCTTTCCCAGTTCACTGTCACAGTTCCCATCATCCAGTGAACAGCCACCTCACCGCCACTAACATCCTCATGGCAGGCTATGCTGGCTCTGGGGACAGAGGGACAACACCAGATACTGAGGGGGGTTTCTGATTGTAGGAAGAAACAGGCATCAGAGAATTCCCCCAAACCTAGACCAGATGAAAGATGCGGTCCTCCTCAATCTCGAACTTCCTCAGGAATTTATACCTCCAGTTACACAGAGAACAGGTTCAATAACTGTTGAATTAATTGCCTAGAACTAAAATAAGACTCACTGTCCTGGTGGGGCCCCAGATCTGTAGTAAAAGAACAACTCGGCTCTCAGTCTAGCCACCAGAGGTTTGCAGCTAGTGGAGGACTTCAATCACAGCACTCCTCTCACCTCTTCGGATGGCTTGTTTCATAAGAAGGTTTCCACTGAGTCTGATCCTGTTGAAATGAACTCCGGGAAGCCCCCCAGATCCCCCAGCCCTGACTGTAGGATATACAGGGACAAGGAGGTCAGGAGGTCATCATCTGCCAGAAAGGAGTGAACTTGGAGAAATGCCACCAACTGAGACTTCAGCTTGGCTGTGGGGGCACCTGCCAACCACAGCCCAAGAGAAGAGAATGGAAGAAAGCAAGCACCCCAGGGCCTGTGGTGCTGCTCCAGTGGGCAAGTCTGCCAGCCAGCCCTGCTGAGCTGTGTGCCTGCACTGCTTCAGTAACCCACACACCACTCTCTGAGTGGCCCCACCAGTGTGCCCACTTAGGAGGCTGCTCAAGACCACCCAGCAGTGGGAACGGCTGCAATTTAACACTCGCCCATACAAACTCCTCCTTCATGTTCACTTGTTAGATCCTAAAAGCAAACCCACGCAATAGTCCTAAATTTCAATTTTAAGAAGTGTGTGTTTTGACAGGCGCAGTGACGCAAGCCTATAATCCCAGAGGCTTGAGAGGCTGAGACAGGAGGATCATAAGTCCAAAGCCAGCCTCAGCAAGGGCGAGGCGCTAAGCAACTCAGTGAGACCCTGTCTCTACATAAAACACAAAATAGGGCTGAGGATGTGGCTCAGTGTCGAGTACCCCCGAGTTCAATCCCTGGAACAAAAAAAAAAGTGTGTTTTTCTTTTTCTCATTTTACTCTTTCATATGCCACATGTTACGACTTGGACCTGCAATGTCTCTCCCAAGTTCGCATATGGAAGGCTTGGTCCCCGATACAGCAAGGCTCGGAGGTGGGCTGTGGGGAAGTGACTGGATCACAAGGGGCCCTGACCTCATCAGCAGACTCACCCCTCTGATGGACTCATAACCTGAATGGATCACTGGGAAGTGGTGGGGAGTGCAGGCAGGTGGGGCGTGACTGAGGGAGCATGTCACAAAGGCAGACCATTGAACACTGTACTGTCCCTGGCCCCTGGCCCCTCCTCTGCTCTGCTTCTGAGCCACCATGAGCTGAGCAGTGTTTCTCTGCCACACCCTTATGCCATGCTTTCACCTGAGCCAGCCAATCATGGACTGAAACCTCTGAAACCATGAGCTAAAATAAATCTTTCTTCCTCTAAGTTGTTCTTGTCAGGAATTTGGTCACAGCAACAAAACACCGGCTGACAGAACACGGCACAATGAGGACCCCAACAACTGGGAATTTAATGCTCAGAAGTCCCTGAACTGTGGGTCACGACTCCCAACCTCTCCCATGCTCCACGTCTTGCTCATTTCTTTCCAACCACACCCCGAGGCGTGGCGCACACCACGTCCCACGGCACTAGAAGGCCTGCCGCTTGGTCTACAGATCCGCCTGTTTTGTGAACTTCTCCAGCATGTACAAGCAGCACACTGCAATCCCGCATGTATGCAGGCACCGCGTGGAATGGCTTTCAGTCATTCAAGAGTTCTGACATCTTCCTAGGAGGCGCACCTGCAAGTCCATTCACTGTGGTCAGTCACACGGAGCAGAAATAACACAGGATACGCAATCAGAGCTCAGCTCAATTCAGCAAGCACATCTGACTCCCACACTAAACTGTGAAATCCTCAGGACAGTGTTCATGCATTATTCATGGGATGGCACAGTGGCTGCATATAAATGTGATATAAATGTCTGATTGTTGAAGACTACAAGCCAAGTGAGGTGAGTGCTATTGTAAGAGAGCAGGAGCTGGCCAGGCAGCAGGAGCAGCATCATGGATTCTACTAGAAGGCAATGGAGAAGCCTTCAGGAGGCACGTGTGGACTGGCCGTGGAGAGGGACAGAGCTGGAGACGGGGGCTAGGGGAGCAAGGTTCCAAGCTCATGGGAGTGTGTTCACAAATGGAGCCCAGACCTGACTCACCTGGGGGTCCCCTGCGCCCAGCACAACAGCCAGCACAGGGGAAGTGCTCAGGACAGACCTGCCAAGGGTGAGCAGGGAGACGGGCAGCTGGTAGCCACAACACAGACAGATGGACAAGTGAGCGGCTGGTGGTAGCAAAGGAGAACAGAGGGTGCAATTCCTGCACAGCCTGTGTCCTGGCCTCTGCTTTTGCAGGACATTACTCTGAACACCATGAGGACATGATCACTGTGGCCCTGCTCCCCAAAACCAGTATCTGAAACAGCCGGTACTAGAAAAGTGTCTGCAGGGTAGAAATGGAAAAAGAGCCTGGTGCAGTGTAGTAAACCTGTATCCCCAGCTACTCAGGAGGCTGAGCAGGAGGATCACAAGTTCAAGGCCTGCCTAGGCATCTGTGCAAGACTCTGCCTCAAAATAAAAAATGGAAAGGGCTGGGAATGTAGCTCAGTGGCAGAACACTCACCTAGTCATGTGTGAGGCCCTGGGTCTCATCCCTGGTACTGAAAATGAGCAACTAAATAAACGGCAAGGGAGGCGGCATCAGTCTTAGCAGCCGCCCACAGGAAGAGCTCTGGCCATTGAAACCTTATTACCACCAGGGACGCACTAGTGCTCCACAGCTCGAAGAGGGGCAGAGAACTGTCCCCACCTCAGGAAAGAGACTGACCCAGAAGAGAAGCAAATAGCCTGGTCCACATCATCCAACTGGTAAGTGCCAGAACCAGGACGCACACTCAGGCTGGCCTGATTCTGAAGACTGTGCCGTTGACTATAATAACTAGTTTCCACTAGTCTGCCTTCCCCAGCCCAGTGCCAGCTGCAGCAGCTTGCTCGGGGATCCAGTTGCACCTCTTCCCATGCTCAAATGCAGGTGGGACTTGGCATGGAAGCTGCAGGAAGAACTGAAGAAACCAAGTCCTCTCTCTTGCCTTCCCAGACACCCCACTCCTAAACAACACCAAGCAGGAAACATTTTTCTACAACATTTATTCTTAAAACTTTGCCCTGTGTTGCTGTAATGTTAAAAGCAATAATTATGTAAAAAGAGCAGAACTCAGAAACAGTCCAGGCCAAAAGGTCGGGACCTCAGCAGGGAAGGTGATGCGTCCACAGCACCACAGCCAGCTCCTCACTGGGCCCCTGGCCCCAGGCTCCCCTGGGCCGACAGGCACCAGGAGTCAGCCATCCTTCCCGCAGAGCTGCCTGGCTGCCAGATGCTGCTCCCTCCCTCCCTTACTTCCTAGTTTCCTTCTGGTAACAGGTGGGCCCCACTCACACTGCTATAGAGTTTCTCACTTGGGTTTTTCTAGTTTTAATGCAACGTACCCTCATCTATCTGGAGAACTGTTCAAATTCATCATTTGTCATGGTTTGAACATGAGATATCCCCAAAAAACTCCTGTTCCTATAGGAATGTTCAGAGGTGAAATGTTTAGATTACAAGAGCTGTAACCTAATCAGTGAATTAATCCATTTAATGGATTTGATGGATTACCAATTTAAAAGGACGAATAAACTGGGTATAACTGTAGGTTGGTCAGGTGCTGGAGGAAGTAGGTCACTGGGACATGCCCTTGTGGATTATGTCTTGTCCCCCTGGCTCCTTCTCCTCTCTCTCTGACCACTGTGTACCATGAGCTGAGCTGCCTTCCTCCACCACAACTTTCTGCCATAATGTTCCACCCCACTTTAAGCTCAGATCAATGGAGTAAGTCTGCTGTCAAACCTCTGACACTGTGAGCCTAGTACACTTTTCCTTATCTAAGTTGTTCCTATCAGGTATTTTGGTCACAGCAATGAAAAGCTAACACATCATTCCAGAAAGTCTGAGAACAAGGCGGTGGGGGAGAAGCTACAATGATTCCTCAAACACCTTAGTGAAAACGGGAAAGATCAAGTGAGGAAATGTAGACAAGACACTCATCTTCCTCAGGTGGGACATATATTTGCTTATTTAAAGTCAGCCTTAACAATTCTGATGGCCTTATTTCCCAGGCCTCAGAAGGCCAGGAAAGCAAAATCATTTCCTCATGTGCTAGGAGAGCAATCAAGTGGTCACTCCTCAGCCACCATGTGTCAGGCACAGTGCTAAAGCCTCCAGAGTTGCTGATACTGGTTCTGGAACCACTGCACAGGAGACGACTGGGTCCTGGCCTGGTGAGTACCCAGATCAGAGCACTAAGTCATTGTCAGTCAGCCAACGTTCTCAAGACGAGTCACGTAGCCAACCAGCACTGGCAACCTGCAGCGACTACACCAGCAGCAACCAGGAAAGAGGAAGAGGCCACACATCCAGAGAGCATCGTGGGCTGAGTCAGGACCACAAGCACAAACAGCAGAGCATGAGACTGGAAAACCATCCACCCACACCCCCACACCAGGCGGCCAGCAGCTACCCAAGACCTGAATTCCCAAGCACACAGCACACTTTGAAAGATGTCTGGCTATGTTGTTTATTTTTGTATTAAATTCTGAGGCTTAAGCATGACACATTCAAGTAACAGGCAAATCCATTCATCGGGAATAGCTCATTCCCCTGAGGCCAAAGAGCCCAAGTGTTTGCCTCTAGAAACAGCAGAGAGGACAGCGCCAGTGCCATGCGGGCTCCCAGCAGCTACAGCACCATGGGAGCTGCAGGCACAGCTGCCAGACTGAATGCAGCCCTTTGCTTCTCGAGTGGGCCTTTCTCTTTCTGTCTCGTCGCCTCTTTGTGTGCGGCTGGGGACATCTAAAGGAGCTTCCCACAACCCAACAGCACGACAGGCGATCAGGAATAGCACAAGAAACATAAATCCGGAGCATAGCATATGCCACTGTTTCCCCTGGAAAATTCAGTGTCTGAAATCATGGTCATTACCTCAATGCTGTAGCTCAGGTTAGTGCCATCAAGTGCAACTGAAAACAGTAAAGAGTGCTACTGCTACCGACTATCAACACATAAGAAGCCATTAATACTAATTGCAGGAATTGCAGGAATCTCGCTAACTGCAGGAACGCTGGACTACAATATTTGTGAGAGAAGTGAGTGATAAAGAGAATCCTGCCCAACCAAGGCACTTACGAACTTTTAATTATACCAACATGGAGTCATCGTTCTTTGTTTAAAAAGTAAGCTAGAAGAATGAAGTAAACTACAATATGTGCATTTCTGTGTATGCCTGTGTGTAGATCTGACTTTGCACATACATTCACACATGCATTCTTGGGACATGAGGAAAAGCTAATAAATTTTCCTTAATTTGGGCTTCATTATAACAAAATCTATAGTTATTTAAGCAAGGAAGCAGCTGCACTATTCACACTCCACCCACCTGCTTCCAAGTGGCGCGTGGTTAGAATGATGGCACTGCGTGGCTAGGTCATGCTCGTCTTGGAACTGGGCAGGTTATAAGCACCCATTGCTGTGGCAGAATTTGTGAACAGGGACATGCTTCTGTGTTCAGGCACGTCTGGGAGCTTTCCACGTTCTGAAAGAGCACCCCATCCAGATGACAGCCCAGCCCCGTGCAGAGGGGGCCAGTGTTTCCGCTCACCAAGCTCTGCATGTCACCCACACTGTCCTCAGCTCGTAGGCACAGAGGCCACAGCAGTGAGGGAGACAAAAGGAGGCACACCACACACACAGAAGACCTCTTGAGGTGGCTCTGTGCACTTCATGGTGAAGTGCCACTCGCGTGGCACACGGAGAGCCCAGAAAGGAAAGGCTGCTGTCACTGCGGAGATGAAAGCAACACTCGCTGCGCACAAAGAAAGCGGCCTGGGAGCCCAGAGAAGGCAGCGGGGGTCCATGCAGTGAAGCGCCAGAGCAGACATTTAAGAGAGCACTACCTACAGAAGAGAAACTCAAAGGGCTGCGGATAAGACGATGCCAAAATGGAAGTGGGATGCTACCAACTGTCCACCACTGGGTCCCACCCCTTCCCCACTCCTCCCAGCACAGGCCACCGGCTCAGGCTCCCAGGTGCAGGCATTTTCTCATCCCCTCAGAGGGCAAGCCGTGCATTAATGCCGACAGCCTCCTGGGACTACAGAGCACAAGTGACAGGAATTATTCCCTTTGTATATTTTGGAAGCAGATGGTTTATTTTCATTAATTTAATTCCACATGTAAATGTACTGCAGCTTGGGACAATGATAAAAAAAGAATGATAGCTTCAATTTTTCACTTGTAACTCCGTTGCTCTGAAAAGGGCTACACCCTGCTGAATTACATGTCTGTCTTCCTCCCTCAGGATGAAGAGTGAGGACACCAGAGCTGAGAACCGGGAAGCCTTGCTCTCGCCCTGGTTCCCTGTGAACCTGAGATGGGCCCTTGACCCCTTCTGCTGTTACTCTCCCTGTCCCTCAAGTGAGGGCAGTGACACTCACCCCATCCATGCCAGGATGAACTAGATGTCAGCACAGAAAAGCGAGACAACCAAAAACAGACCAGGCACGTGCAAGGCATGATGGGAAATCCAACTGTGGGCAGAGAGGTGACTGTATCCAGTGTCCACACGGACTACTACACAAAGCACCTCCCTTGGAACTCTGTCTGGTTGCCATGAGTGTTCCCAACTTCCAGCCTTGTTCTCAGTGAGTGTTTACCAGGGATGACCAGGTACATGAAAGTGTGGCTGCCTCTCAGGATGAACAGGGACTTTCTCATGAGATAAAGATCTTCTATGGGTCTGGGCTGGACGGGTACATGCGTCAGCCAAGACTCATCAAACGGCACTCGAGAGCCGTTGCACTTCATTGCACATAGGCTTTACAAACAGAAACTGAACCCCAGTGAGAGGCACACTGCCGCATTAAAGAACAAAACGTCCTGAAACCTGCAACTTACATTAAACGGTATTTAAAAAATAAGACAGATTGATGGAGGACTAGCTGGCTGGACAGACTGGTGAGGAAGCAAACGTTCACTGCGGAGCCTCGACGGCAGGGGCCCAGGTGTTACTATGAAATCCCTTCAACTCTTCTGTGTTTGAGTACTTGATAACCAGAGCAGGAAGGAGGGAAGGCAGACACGAGAACAAGCTCCGGAAGAGCCGAGAGACACACAGAGCACACGCCGGGTACCCTGGGAGAGTGGGGCTGAGACAGCCCTGAGCAGGAGCAGAGCCTGGAGGGTAAAGAAGCGACTGAGGGCTTCCAGCAAGGAGGACAGCCCGCAGAGTGCACAGGCAGCGACACACACAGCACCCTGGGGAGCCGTGCATCTCGTCGAGTCAGTGGCTGACATTTACTGTCATCCTCTGGCCCAACACACAAGACCGTCATTCTCCTACCAGCCTCGCTCTGTAAACATGAAAATGGCTTTCCATCAACAACCCCTCAGCATGGCATCTACCATGTGCCAGGCCCTGGGATAAAGAACACTGAGTCACTGCGTCTGAGAGATTCACAGCCAGCTGCAGAAAGAGACCAGGACGCAAGCAGTCGCCATGTACAGTGGTGACAGGGCTACTGGGGTGGTGATTAGGGCACTCTGAGCAAGAAAGAAGGACTCAATAATGTAGTCTAGGAAAGCTTTCCAGGAGAGTGGCTGACACCAAAGGATGAATTAATCGACACTGAGGAAACAAAAGGGGTAGCAGCAGCCGTCGGTAAGGAAACGGCTTACCCTAAGGTCCAGCAGACAGAACAGCATGTCAGGAAATGGGAACCAGCAGCTAAGGACCAACACCGATGGAGTACGAGGGGATGGGGCGGGGATGAAGGTGCAGACTGTGGGGAGGCCTGCTCCTATGGGCCTTTGGGCACCAGGGACAACAGGAAGCCTGTCGAGGACTTCCAAGGGGGAGAGACAGGTAGAGCCATGCTGCAGCTCAGGAGGAATGGTGGTGGCCCAAGCTGCGCTCAGGGTCATTGGAGAGAAGGGAAAATGCCTCCCAGGTGCTAAACTGTAAAAGCAAGACAAATTTATTGCACATGTGAAAGAATTCCACCATACAGACTGTAATTTTCTGTCATTCAATGTTACCTTGCTTGGGCAAACATCAACCAAACTCTATAACCAATCAACTTAAATTCCAAGTACCACATGAAAGTATCCTGCACTAGAGAGAGAGTTTCTGTCTACTGCATGTATTTGGTTCCCAAAACAGAGAAGGAGGTGAAATTAAATAATATCATTAAATTTCCCAAACTAAGATCCACTTTGAGCCAACAGTATTGGTCATTCAAAGTGTATTTTCTGCCAAGAAGCCACACAGCCCCTCCTCCCAGCACCTACCCTTGGTGGTGAGGATTTTTGAGGTGACTTCCAGTTTCTCCAATGGCTCCATTCCAATATTCTCTAGTGTAATGGCAAGTTGCTGAGTTTCTCCATTGTACAGCTGGACGGACACATTGGTGGATATCTCATCACCAGAAGAAGGTTGCAGTGAGTGTGCAGACCTAAAGTCAGAGTGTAACAATGACAAGTTTAAGGAAGAAAGGAAAGAGAAGGGCCCACTGCATTCTTGGATCATTCATAGCAGATAAGAGGACTTTCACAATAATGCGCTCCGGAAACCAAGCAGGAGCCTGGCTTTACTCATGGTCCTCAGGCACAGCTCTCGGGGACGGGGCAGGCTGCCACACGCTAGGGTTTCCCACACGCAGGCCAGCCTGGGCTTTGCATGCTGTAAACCCACTTAGCCTTCGTGGCTCCTGTGTGTGTGAAGGGCAAAACTACTTAATTACTGCGCTGTGGAGCACACAAATTAAATAATGAATTAATCCAAATGCACCACGAGGGTGTTTCTCATGCTCAGAAGAGCCTTGGGGAACTCACAGATTTAAAAGGGAAACTTCTAAGAACAATTCCTACTGGAACTGGAGCCAGGGAGACAGAAAGTATACAGAGCCGACCTGTCTCCCAAGTGCAGGCCATGGGCCACACCCACAAAGACGGAGGCAACAGAGGAAAGCAACTGTGGGGCTCTGTCCTCCTGCCACTCAAGTGAGGCCCTGCACCGTGGGACAAGTCCCAGTGGCCAACCCTGCATACAAGTACAGCCCAGCATCTAGGGCCTCACTGAGGCTCCTACACCAAGACCCTGGGTCCCAGGCCTGCAGATTGTGGGCTCTGTCCAAGTTCCAGTGGCCTTCACTGGACCCAGACTACTAACTATCCCAGTTTCTCCTTCCCAGGCCATGGGAGCAAACAGACTTCTGCCTAGGAGGTCACTGGAACCACAGGAAGCATAGCTGGAACAAAGGCCCACTGGCAATAGTGAGAGGTGCACTTGGTAGGGAGGTTAAAAAGCCTACACAGGGACTGGGGTACAGCTCAGTGCTAGAGCACCTGCCAGATGTGTGAGGCCCCGATTCAATCCCTGGCAACACACACACACACACACACACACACACACACACACACAAGTCTGGGGAACTCTGTCTAGCACATAAAGGGGGAGCTGCAGGGGGCCATGGGGAAGAGTGAGCACTCATGCTGGAGCCTAAGAGTCTGCCTAGGACCCCACCCCCTCCTTCCTGTGCCTGAAGGATTTCCACCCAGGGCCACAATTGGCCTAAAGTACTTAAGCCCACTCTGTGCTCAGTCAAAGCCAAGATGGGCTATGAAATGGGCTAAGCAGACCTGGCCACACCACCCAGTGGCATCCAGCAGCCTCTGGCTCTGCCCTGGTCAGTGCACAGCCTCAAGTCAAGCCCAAGCAGTCTCCTATGCTATAGGAGAGCTTCATGTCCACACTATGTCAACCAGGGACCAGGACAGAATGTTCCAGACAGCAAAGTCCTCACACCTCTGCTACCCTAGGAAAGAAATCATGCTTAAAACGTGGGGGGGGGGGTATTTTTAAAGGGGGTTCTCACAAAAATAGAAGAAAGGGATTGAAAGAGGGAGGAAGGGAGGGCACAAGGAAGTGTCCATGGACGAATACACCACGATGAATCTCATATACACAACGCACTGAGCCGAGCAGAGCTGGGGGGGTGTGCACGGATGAAGTCACACTGCACACACACAGCAGGGCACAATCATCCCACCACCATGGATAATTATGACACACCAGTAAAAAATAAATATTTAAAGAATTTAGAAATTTAAAAAAGGGGAAGTGTGGTCGGCCAGTTGTGTGCTTCCTGGGACCTGGGCTCCAAACTCCGGCAGGGGAGCTCTGATGTCCATGCTAAGTTCCCAGAAGGCAAGAGCATGAGGAATTTAGATAAACTCCTTTGAGTCAAGAAATTCACACGGCCGAGGCAGGAAAACTGACCCACATCCTCACTATAGATGACTTCTTCCCATCCTCTGACATGCAGGCCTCCTCAAGCAAGAGCTATTTACAATCAACATGAGCCCTGGAGACGGTGCAGGGAAGAGAAAGCCCTGCTGAGACCAACTGCTCTGCATCCCAGACAGCAGGGCCAACACCCTCTGGCAGGTGAGGAGAAAGGAAGGGTGCGGTGATGGCCACACCCAGAATCCCAGCAACCAGGGAGGCTGAAGCAGGAGGATCACAAACTTCTACTTCAAAGGCCTGTGGATATAACTTGGTGGTAAAGTACCCCTGGGTTCAACCCCCAATATAAAAAGGGCAGGGAGGAAGGACGAATGGACAAGGGACAGGAAGGAGGTAGTGAGGAGGGCAGGAGCAGAGGAACTACGTGCCACAGGGCCTGCCCCTGATGATCTTAGCAGGCATGGAATGGGCTGAGTCCTGAGATGGCGGGCCAGGCCCGGGGCAGGGGGAAGAGAGGCCTCCAGGGCAGGAGTGTAGGTGTGCCTGGGCAGACCTAGGCAAGTGTGAGTCTTGGCAAAGGAAAGCCCTTTTGGGGATATGGCCCCTAACATGTCTGTATTGGCCAAGAAGCCCTGGCACTGCCAGGGGCCACTGGGGATAGAAGTCAAGCCGAGACCACAAGTAGCACATTTTTGTCACACCATCACCATCACTGCCCCAAACAGCAGACCACCTGCCATGGTCTCAGCTTCGGCAGTGGTCTAAGCTCCGCTGCTCCACTGCCTGTGGGCTGTTCCCTGAGGGCCTTCTCTGCAGGGACAGCTCCCTGGAGACCTCAATGTGCCGTCCTGTTTGGCAGGCCTCTGCTCTCTGCCTCTGGACCTGAGGCCTCTGGACACGTGAGTGGCCCCGCCTTGTGTTTCTTTTCTGCAACCCGTTCAGCTTCACTGTGGTCTGCATCTGTACGTCAACCTGATGGCCACTCTTCCTGGCATGCTCTTCCTTGCTGCCTGACCTGACCAGCTTCCACAAGTCCTGGAGGCCTCTATGCCATCATGCCACGAAGCCCTCCTGAGCCCCAGGAGGCTCATGCTCTCCTCCCCTGGTGTTCACCACAGCAGTAGCTGGCACCCTGGCTCCATTCAACCTGATCCTCCCTCCAGACTGAGCTCACACAGGGGACAGGCACAGGTAAAGGGAGTTCTTCCTAAATGCCAGTCCCATCCCACAAGTACACTAGAAGTATCAATCAATGTGAGTGAATTCACTGCATCCACCTCAGGTGTGTTTATTCTAGAATATTATCAACACTCACCTAAGGTGGAAAATCACTCTAGAAAGATACATACATTCTTAAAAATAAGAGACAGCACCTTAACTCCAAATTAGAGTTAAATTTCCTCTGCCAGCACCTGGTCTCTGTCCCCGAGTGAGGATGTACACTCTAGACTGAGCTCCCAGAGCCCGGGGTGCCCGGTGAGCTGGCCAGGTGAGGCAGCCAATGCCCGCAAGTGTGTGCCCATCCACAGGACAATGAAAACAAGGCAAGTGGGTACACAGTATCTTTGAAAACTTATTCTAAAGGCAAGAAAAAAATGAGGGAGACAGAGTGACAGCTAGCATACCCAGTTTCCTCGTGTCTTGTGCAGCTGGAGAGATGGTCTCTGAGCAGGGAGCTCATGGTTCCTTTTCCTGAAATCCTCTCCCTTCCTAGTAACAGCCCTCTGCCTGGGTGCCTTTTCACTTTACGCTGCCCACCCTTTGGCTGGGTTGCCAGGTGGGGGAATGGCAAGTGTGAGCAAGCTACACTGTTACCTGGAACCTCTTTACTAGCCCAAGAGCTCAGCCGGCTACCTGCCAGGGCCTGAGTCCTTCCTGACTAGGTGCCTGCTACCTGAAGGTAGGTCAAGGTGAGCAAGGTGTGATGGAGTCCACAGGCTCCACTGCTGGAGTGACAGGGCTTGAAGCAGTCCTGCCCACGAGAACAAGGACAAGGCTATCCTCCTGAGGCTGCCACAGCCTCAACTGAGACCAGATATCTACACCACACTGAAGCCAAAGCGAAATACTCTGTCTAAACAACTGAACTGAGGCACAACTTATGGGCCATAACGTTCACCTCTTTTAGGTCTCCAATCATGCTTAGTAAGCCTACAAAGTCACACAGCCATCCCTGACGTCCAATTTGAAAATACTTCCAGCATCTCAGAGGAGGCGCCCTGGTGCAGCTGCCGTTGACGCCTGCTCCCACTGCTGCCCACGGCAACCACCCACTGATTCTGCTTTGCGTCTGCACGTTTCTGAGGGGCATGCATGCTGCAGCATTATCAAAAGCTGGCTTGTTTTACTGCTGAGTGATATTTCATTGTACAGATGTGGCACATTTTGTTCATCAAATGATGGACATCTGGATCCTTTCTGCTCTCTGGACCATTACAAGCGATGTTGCTCTGGATTTTCATGCACAAGTCTTCATGTTAATGTGTTGTGACCATCTTGCAATTGTTGGGTCACAGATAAGCTTATGCTGACTTTTTAGGAAAGTGCCCAAGTGTCTTTGAAAGGGACGTGCCACTTTCTGCTCCCCTCAGCACTGCAGGCAGGTCCAGCTCCTCCCCACCGCGTCACCCTGGCTAGCATCTGTCTTCTGCTTCCAGCCACCCTGCAACCAGGATCTCAGATGACGTGAGCTCCACGGAGACTAATGATCTGAGCTCCCTTCCAGGTTACTTCTGAGCTGCTTGGACATCTTCCGTGTGAAACAGCTATTTTAATCTTTTGCCAATTTTTTAATTAGGTTGTTTGTCTTCTTATTACTGAGTTTTAAAAGCTCTTTATATGAATACAGGCTCTTTATCAGATACATGATGTGCAAATATTTTCTCCCATCCTGTGAGTTTTCATTTTCTTGATGGTGTCTTTGGAAGTACAAAGGTTTTTAATCTTGATGAAGCCCAATTCATCAACATTTTATTTTATGGATCCTACTTCTGGCATCTTATCAAAGAATCTTTGCCCAGTCCAAGGTCATAAACATTCTCTGTCCTGTTTTCTTCTAAAAGTTTTGGAGTTGTCAACTCTATCAGGTCTATGCTTCATTCGACTTAATTTCTTCTGCTTGTGTTTCTCCCCAGTCACATGATGCTTCCTCCACCCTCTGCCCATTGGTCAGCAGCGGCTCCACTTGCCCATGTGCACAGCTGGTGCCTCCCCCGCCCATCTGGGCACTGCTGAGCCCCTCCTGGAGGAGCCCTTCCCAGCCCAGGGGCTCCAGCAGAGTTCTAGCAACAGTGCACTGTGACTGCATGGACGTTTGTCAGTCTCTGCTACTGAAAGTACTCCTGTGGGCCAGGGACACTGTGACAGCCTTAGCACCTAGCACAGCACCTGGCAGGTGAAAGGGCCCACTGAACATGTCAGCAGGTCTTTAAAACATTTCATAAAAATCCCAGAATGGGGCTGAGATTGTAGCTCAGTGGTAGAGCGCTTGCCTCGCATGCGTGAGGCACTGGGTTCGATCCTCAGCACCACATAAAAATAAATAAATAAAGATATTGTGTCCATCTACAACTAAAAAATATTTTAAAAAAAATCCTAGAATACCTTTTATTAAAATGGCCAAAAGGATACTCATTATTCATAGCAGCAAAAGTTTAAAACATCACAAATTCCAATAGCAAAGAAATAAACGGGTATGTAACTGACCTATCTTTGTGATGTACCTAAGCAATAAAAATTGCATATTTTAAAGGATTTGTGAAAGTGTGAGCTTTTATGTTATGTGGCTACACAAAAAGTTATCTATAATACTATATATGATGTATAATTTCAAACATTCAAATATGTATTTTTTAAAAAGCATGGACAAAACACTATAGAGAAACAGCACAAAGCATTTATAGTGAGTGATTCTGGGACTCCTGAGACTTCTTTCCCTTCCTACAATAAATAAGAACAAAATCATTTTTTGAAAGAGTATTTCTTAAATGCCTTAAAACATTAACTCTTTTTCTAAAAAGTTATGATTCCAAAGGCTAACTTCACATTTGGTTCTTATCTTGTAAGAAAGATTTCAACTTTGTTCTGCAAAGATTTCATGTTCAGCAAAGCATATTAAGTACTGGCATCTTAAAGAAAACCTCAGCCATATTCTGGTCAAAGAATTTCAGATTAACTCAGACTCCTTAGTTTTTTTTTTAAATGTGTAACTAAGAACTACCCATAAGAGCTATGTCTTGTCAACAGTTAAGACATCACTCCTTGGAAACCCTACCTTGGCAGCGACGTGCTGATCTGTAGTCTTGGCAAGGCCGGAATGACTTCAACAGTGGAGCCGCTAGTTTTGATTCCCGGGAGGTTGTCCAGCAGACAGTCACTGAAGACACCGAAGACAGTGGTACGGTAACCTGGAACGCAAGGCAGAACTTACACCTCCTGGCAAGGCCCACATCCCACCCAGAGCAGCAGTGAGAAGAGCGCAGGCATTCCGGGCCTGAGGCCTGGCCTGCCACCTACCAGCTGCCGACACTGCCCCTCCACCCAGGACCATTAGTGTCCTATGCTGACACAGCTGCTAATGGCACCTGTGTCCTATTTCACATGCTGACCAGGTCCAAATAAGGGGAAATGTAAAGGTCTCTGCAAACTACAAATCTGCAGAACCTGATAATCAGTATCTCATCCCTTTACTAATTTGCTTTTCAGATTTCTCCATCTCCAAAATAAGAATAATAGTTAATATTCTTTTGCAGGACATAATGTGACTTAATGAGTATCTGAAAAACGTTTCAAAACCTTCTGTAGAGGATAAAAGTTCAAGAGCCAATCATTGTTGTCATAGCTGCTAGGTGACACGGCAAACCTGCCATACGTGTACAAGTACTATCATGTAAGATCAGCAAATTTTCCAAGCCAACAAAAAAGATGTTGGTTAGATAAGCACACAAAATTGTTTAAGCAAAGCTTTAAAATGGGCTTTGAAATTTCAAGAGACAGCTATCATAAATAATATTCATTGTGCAATAAGACTAAACAGCACCCAATGCCCAACACCCAGGGCGCTGCTTTCTCTGTGCATCCATACTGGGATACACAGATCTCCCAAGGAAGAAGCCAGCTACTTGCTCAGAAGCAAACCAGGCCATCCCTGCCAGTATCAGCTCTCCTCCAGCAGCTCTCCTCCAGCAGCCCTCCTCCAGCAGCCCTCTCCCAGCAGGCCTCTCCTACAGCCCTCCCCCACAGACTCCCCCACAGCCCTCCCCCAGCAGCTTCAGGCTCTCTCTCAACTCAGGAGACTGCCAGCTGTGCTCCCTCTGCTCACTCCTCTCTATGGTGAGTTCTAAACAGCTACTTTCACTGGCAAACATTTTCCTACCCAGAAACTCCCTTGCTACTAATGCTCCACACTCTCCTCTCCACAGAACTTGATATGGTGTGGCTTTTGTCTGCTAAGCATCCATTATTTTACAATTCCTAATTAAAATCATTTTCCTTTTCTTACCTATTGCTTAAAACAACTGTCTTATAAACCCCAAGACTGGTGACAAATATTTGGTAGTGACCCATGAGGATGTCTAAGAACATAGCCAGCCCTCCTGGCCACATCTGAGGGACAGGAAAAGTGCACACAAGTGGCACCTAGGATGGGCACTGAGGGATCAGCTGGAGCCCCCGCGCTCACCATCGTGGACACCCGGGAGTCACCTGGGAACCCCCATGCTCACTATGACACATCAGCCCTGGCTCTCCTCCTCCACACAGCTCTCCAGGCCTAATTATCCCCACTGGCTCCTGGACTCCTGTTCAAGGCAGCAGTCAGCATCCTTCAGGGTGATTCTCAAGGTCCCCTGGGACTGCCCTCCATCTACCTTCCAGCCACATCACCAGCAGCCCTGTCCTGGACCACCTACTCCGACCACCCCAGTTCCCCGAGTACGCCACTGACCTCTCCCACCACCAGGCTGTGGACCAGGTGCTCTCTCTGCTGGAGACCCCCTTTCCACCCTGCTTCCACACCCTCTTCCCCATTGCCTACTCCCATGGGGCCTTCAAAACTCAGAGTCACCTGCTCTGACAGGACTCCCCCAGTCCTACCTCCAGGTGCCAGGCTCCACTTTGGTGCTTCTGCAGCATACGCAACCTGTGGCTACGCCTGCCCTTGCCGACAGACTGAACCTTTCCCAAACAGTGAACAACAACGACCTCTGGTGTGAGGGGCTGTGAACCAGCCATGGAGGTGCTGCTGAGTTTGACAGGCCTGGCCACCAAGAAAGGACCCTAGGAACACATCCTCAAGTGACAATAAGGAGAAAGGTGTGCAGGGCGTAAGGCACTGCCATGCAGGGAACCAGAGAAGGCATGAGCCAGCTGAGAAGGGGAGCCTCACTGAGAGCTGGGGGCAGAGAGGATCCAGGCAGAGCTTAGGAGGAGCCATGAGACCCAAGTGCTACTCAGGAGGGGGAAGGGAAAAGAGGAGACCACAGAGGTGTGAACCACACGGGAACAAGGCACGGGAGGCCACGGGGCACACTACAGAAGGCCCTGGGCTACAGCCTGGAAGACAGAGCTGGTAGCAAGCAGCCCTTGGGCAAGCAGACCAGGCCTCAAGGGTTTGAGGAAACCCTGCAAGGGAGCTGTGATCCGCTAATAGGAAGTGGCCAGTCTCACCTACTGAGGAGCAGTGAGGCAGTCCTGGGAGGTGACAGAAGTGGGGCACTGGGGACAACTCCCAAGAAGCTGACAAGGGCAACTGGCTCAAAGTGACATCGTCACTGGGATGGGGCCACAGGGGGAGGTGCCACTTTGGGAGGAGAGGTAGTGGTTCTGCCTTCATGCGGTGTGTGAAGAGACCAAGAAGCAAGAGCCAGAGAGGCAGCAGAAACCTAAGGGAGGCTGGGACACGGCTCAGCAGGGGAGCGCTTGCCTGGCGGGCACCATGGCAGCAACCAGACCCAGAGGGTGTGGCCACCCCAGCCGAGGAAAGCTCCCCACGCAGGAAGGGTGGCTTCTGAGTCAGGTCAGAAACAAAAGTGAAAAGCAGGCCTTGGATGCAGCCAGAAAATGCTCAAAGTCCCTCGTGACTTGGGGTCAGAAGTTTTGGAGAAGAGGCCGGGGCTAGATCTGGGATGCAGAACGTGAGGAACCAGTCAGAGGGGAAGTGGATCCAGCATGTGCGCACAACTCCGAGAGCAAACAGCCACAGCAAGGGGAGGGCATGGCATCCGGAGGGCAGTGGGAGACACTGAGCACACGCCTGGAGACGTCCAGAGGAGCACAGGAAGGAAGATGGCGCGGGTGGGAGGGAGAACGACCCCATCACAGCAGGAGCACAGCCACTGCTGCCACCTCGCACACACAAACCCAGTTTCCCAGGTCTCTTCCCAGAGAAATGCCATCTCGTTCTTATTGTCATCTTTTCATGGTCAGGACTAGAGGACAGGTGATCAGCTCAAGGCCTCAACACAGTGATGCAAAAGCTCGGCAGCACTTTGCAAGCAGAACAGAAAGGAATTCTTACCGTTCACAGTGATCGTCCCAGTTGTCTGTGGCACCCCAACAAGTGTCACTGGGTACAGACCAGATTCTGCTGGAAGGGAAAGGGCAGCAGGGAGAGCCTCGAACTCCACTCCACTGGTGAGAAGCCCCTAAAACAAATGGAGGGGCATCGTGAGCAGGCCCAGCCCAAGCCCCACAGGGGTGATCAGTTCTGCCACGGGCGCCCCCAGAACTGTCAGGAAGAAAAGACTGATGGTTTCAAAACATCCAGAGAGCTTTAGAGACAATGAGTGCAAACAGAAGTGTAAGTGTGTGTGTGCGCGCAGAGGTGAGTGTGAGGATGCGGACAGAAGTATAGTGTGTGTGCAGAGGTGAAAGTGTAAACATAAGTGTGTGTGCAGAGGAAGTATTAGTGTGTGTGTGCATGCACGCAGAGGCACATGTGCACAAATGCAAGCGTGTGTGCGCACACCTTGCCAACGCTGTCCACAGAGAGCAGCCAGAAGCAAGAACGCTCCAGCACACTGGGTGCACCTAGTGCCTGGATTTTGACTGGAGCTGTCAAATGGTCCACGTGTGGACAGATGTTGTGGGCAGGGGTGAAAGCAGAGAAAACAACCCGATCATCCCTAGGCAAAATATTTTATTTTAGCACTTATGTCTTTTTTTTTAACCAAGTTTAACCACTGAGTCGCATGCCCAGCCAATTTTATTTTTTATTTTGAGACAGGGTCTCACCAAGTTGCTTAGAGCCTCACAAAGGTGCTGAGGCTGGCTTGCGATCCTCCTGCCTCCGGCTCCTGAGCTACTGGGATTCAGGTATGCACCACTGTGCCTGGCTTCTTTCATTTCCTTTCCAAACAGCTAAAACAGTGTGACTATTGATATTTGTTAATGTGGATGGCGAATATGTGTGTCAGGACTCCCTGTAATGTTTCATGTGGTTGAAATATTTCATAATTCAGTTTTTAAAATTTTGACCATGATTCGTGGGCCATCTCAAATAGAGCTTTTAATTTATTCTATTCTTTACTCTTCCTAATTGCTTATAATAAGCACATATTACCTTGAAGCCAGATAAAAATGAGAGATACTTTTTTAAAAACAATCTGTGAGAAAGAGCAGCAGGGCTGTGACACCCAACCCACTGGGGAAATTCTGTAAACACTGACATTCCCTGTCCAGGCAGGGGCAGGGCACACTGGAGAGGCGGGACCCAAGAGCCACGTCCCAAGGCAGCCTGTGCCAGCCAAGGGGAGGGGAAGGTTCAGAGCGAGGCTGGGCCATGGGCATCTCTCAGCACTCAGGCAGGTTTAGGAGGCTCAGGCAAGAAGCATGACTACTCCACAGTCTCCAGTAAGCGCCAACTCCACGCCAGGCACACCCTCCATATCCGGCCTGCCAGGCCTACCACGTGGCACTGATGCTGGGTGGAGGGCTGCAGCCTACCCAGCACCAGGCAGGACCACTCCTCGGCAGCCACACACCCTTTCCACGTCAGCGCCAGACAAGAGCACTGCAGGGCAACACAGTGAAGGCTGCGGGGGACCCAGGCGGAGAGTTCCGCGAGAGGTCCCCTCATGGAGACGGACCCCCTCCCCCACCACGAAAGTGGCTGAGCCTCTGAGAGCCCAGCCCGCACTAGGCTGGGGAGCACGTCAGCATGGTGTGCCTGGGACCCCACCCAGCAGCAGCGTGACAGTCTGCTCTGCTGCCTGCTGCTTGCTCTGCCACAGGCCGATCCTCCAGTCACCCTGCAGCACGGAGTGCTGCTGTGTTCCTGAGCAGGCGGAACGCACACGCTGCAATCTGCGCTGGTCTCGGGCAGACTTCAAAGTGAGCACTTGGAATCTCAGATCCCTTTGGCTAAGCTCAGTATGTGTGCAAATCACAGCTGTTTATGGGTTCAAACATTTACTGATTACCAAGCATAAAGACACAAGAATGACAATATGCGGTCTTCACTCACAACAAGCTCATATCTCTGGCTAATGGGGGGAAAAACGTCACAGGATATATGTGTCAAATATTGAGTAAAAATGTATTTTAATGATAAATTGGTGTTTTTAGCACAAGAGGTCAAATGGTTGGTGGTGCCTACCATGTTCTCAACGCGGAGTTCGAATGGCATCGGGTTGTACACCATCAGCTGAACCTCACACACGTCTCCTTGAACCCACTGGAAATCTACAGAGCACAGGAGAGTCCACACGTTAGTCTGCACCTCTGCGCCCTCTCAGAGTGTCGTGTAGTCCGTCTGGCAACACACCTGTCCAGCAAAGAAGTGGACCCCACGATCACCTTGAGAGAACAATTCCCAGCTGGCTGTGTCACCAGCTCTCTGAAACACAGCCAAGCCCACCATCACCACCACTTTGACACAACATGGAGGACATTTCCCGCAGCATCCAGCAGGCTGCACTGGTGCACAGCTGAACTCTACTGGACAAACTTCATGGAACCAAGCTCCACGGGAGGAGGCACCACCCTTGGCACTGGACCACAAGGTACAACGCACATCTCACTGGTCCAGAGGCTGGTGAGGCAGGCAGATGGCATCGGAGTCAATAGGCACAGAGTGTGACCACCCTGTGCCCCTAAGATTGAGAGGGAGAGGGCAGTTTCTCCTCCCCTTAACTCCCGGGCCCACCACAGTGCAGAGGCAGAACTAAAAGGACCCCTGCCCCAAAGCCCAGTATGCATGCCCTGTGCAATCCGTCTCAAGAGGGCAGATACACGCTAGGTGATGTTGTGTAACATCTCTGAAGGGACTGTGCAGGTCAAGTCCCCGTCAGTCGTCTCTAAGTGAAACAAAAGGGAGACTCTCCCAAGCAGGCTGATCCAACTGGCTGAGTCCCTAACGGGAATGAGACCCTTCCTGCCAGGATGTGCACAGGGTGTCCTCTAAAAGCAGACAGCAGTTCTGGCTGACAGCTCCACTGAGGCAATGAAGGAGGAACACCTTGAGGGACCTTGGGAACAGACCTCTCCCCAGTGCAGCCTTCAGAAGAGGACCGAGTGACACTTCGACTCAGCAAGACCCACTCAAACTCCTGACTCACGCAGTGGGAAAGGTGCTGATATGATTTTGAGCCACTAGGTAAATTGCAGAAATTTGTCACAAACCTGAGGCACTGCAGAGGGAATTCAGGATCAAGGGGCATGCTGGCAAGTGTCAGGTGGGAGATCACCTCCTTACTCTTTGCCCCTGCCTCCTGGCGTGGTGTCAAGGCCACATCAGTACAAGGTGGACACTCAGAAGCCAAATGGGTTAGCGAGTCTGCCTAGGAAGTGCGCTGCGGGCAAGCACAGCACCTGGGATTCGCCCAGGACTTTGAAGTCAAAGTGGTACCTATGCCAGGCACAGGTGGCTCCAGGGCAGTAGAGGGCTCTTTCTAGAGCGGATACAAGATTTATTGATCAGAATTCACCAACTTCCATGGAGCTTTCACATTATATTTCCAAGACAAAGCTTTTGTCCCACTTTGTACCAGGCACCTTGCACAGAGATTAAGACCAGCTCCCCAAAATCTGTGACACCTGACCAGACCTGGCATCTTGCAATTGCATGGACCAATGGCAAGGCCACCAGGTGAGTTAGTCCACAACACTGGCAGAGCTGTGCGCCACCACAGCTCTGGGCAGCACGGTGAGTGACCACACTCTACTTGGTCAGGAGAACACTTCTTATTCTCGTTCTACAACATGTTACACTCCCGACAGGGTAGACTGCCTGCCCACCTGCAGCCTTGATAAACAGAGGGCGGCAGTTCAAATTAAAACCCCAGCTTGGAACCCAAGCACCGCCCCCATGCTCCACCCCTCAATGGCTGCAGACAGGGCGTCTCTCTCCTTCGCCACACCTACCCCTGACCACCATGCACAAGCCCACGACCCTCCGGGAAGCTTCAGTGCAGGGCTCACCTTCCCTCCTCACACAACCAACTGGAGCACAGCATGACCCCACCACCCTTCACAGTACCCTGGTCCATGGGCGTCTGCAGGGGGCTGGCACCCGCCTGCTCGTCACCGCAGATGATAAAGTCATTGCTTTTTGAAATAAGTCACTATGCCTGTGCTAAGGAATCATCTGTGCAGTCAAAAAATCATCATTTTTTAAAATCATGCTCCGGGGTACTGGATGGAATGATGTACATTTATGTGATCAGTTGTTTCTGTCTGAAAGAAAGTGTTCCAACTCTCTATGTGTCAAAGCACATGCCCCTTCCTCAACACTCTGTCATAGCTCAGGAAGGCACAGGGAGCAGAGGCTACTAGCGGCCCCTGCACCAGCCCTGCGTGCTCTGGGTCGGCATGCAGGACCAGCAGCGCCCTGGCTCTACTGCTGACAAGTCAGCTCTGCCCACCACACGGCGTGGGCCGCTTGACAGGAAGAGCTCCTGATCGCTGCACCCGGGTGCCCCGCACCACACACAACCACTCCTGAAGACGCTCCGAATGGCTGCCAGACCTTCAGGAACTTGTCTCACTTGATCTCAGAATGACTCTCGCGTCATTCCCTAACGTCCCCATTCTGTGGACAGCACAGCTGCAGACCAGGCAGCACCACCACTGTCCAAGGTCACACGACAGGAAGCAAGAGCTGCGGCCAAGCTGCAGTCAGGGCCATCTGGCAGCCCAGCTTGGCTAGGGACCACACTGCATCCGGGGCAGCTGCCAACCTCACCAAAAACCCTGGCACTCCAATCAAAATGACAGATGACCTTCACCTCAGCACTGCAGAGTGGAGTTAGAAGGTGAACACACTGGCCATGTTGCAGATACAACGACCAGTAAATTACTCCAGGTGGAGTGGTAAATGGCCGCAGGAGCCTCTCCTGAGAAAGTCTCCATTTCTAGTACTCTGCATGCCCTGATGTAATGGTAACATCCCCATCAGCTACACAGACTCAGGCACAGAATTAGAAAGGCAGGCTCAAGATAAGTGATTCTTTAAGCCTCCAGGCAGGTACTCTCTGGTCAGGCTATTGCCCAAAAGATATTAGAAGCTGTAGAATATAAATTACATTTTCCTACATGTGGGTATTCAACGAATAATGTGCATTTGGCTGAACCTTCTGTTGCAGCTCAGAAAAGCACTCTTATATCAACCATGAATTTATCCCCTGCCCAAGTGAGCAGGTGCTTATTACTCCTGTGAGGAGCCGCATCACAGTGGAAAAGCTTCCAGGCATCAAGTCACAAATGGAGTTTGGGCTCTGCCATCTACTAGTTCTCTGGCCCAGGGCAGGTCATCTGTATCCAGTCTAAATGTCCCCACCTGTCAATAGGGAGGAGAGCAACCCTTGCAGCATCAGCACCAAGCAGCCGTGAGAATCTGTGGATAAAGTTTGCTCTAGCCTCTTCCACAAAAACAGAAGTATTTTCATGATAAGAAGTCTCAACAATTTCTAAGAATTGAAGAGGAAAAACAACGAGGCTGGGCTGGCTTCAGGCACATGCGGTCCACGCGGTCGGTGGCACCAGGCCCTGTGTATTGTACGCTAGGCTCTTGCTATATACAGATTCTTTTTTTTTTTTTTTTTTTTAATTGTAGATGGACAATGTCTTTATTTTATTGCTTTGCATGTGGTGCTGAGGATAGAACCCAGGGCCTCACGCATGCGAGGCAAGCGCTCTACCGCTGAGCTACAATCCCAGCCCCTATACAGATTCTTAATACTTTTTCAACAAAGGGCCCTGTGTTTTTGTTTTGCACTGGACCCCATGAACACATTGCTGGCCCTGGGTGGGGAGCACGATTCTAAATCACCTTCCAAGTTTGCCTCTAAACAAAAGGAGTAAGGTTTTCCTTAAAAGTTCTTTAGGAGGGGCTGGAATTGTAGCTCAGCGGTAGAGCACTTGCCTCGCACGCGTGAGGCCCTGGGTTCGATCCTCAGCACCACATACAAAGCAATAAAATGAAGACACTGTGTCCATCTACAACTAAAAAAAAAAAAAAAAAAAAAAAATTTTAAAAGTTCTTTAGGAGAAAAAGCATACCGAGGACCAAAAAAACAGGCAGAGACTCCGGGAAGGCCAAGAGAAGAGTCCATCAACTCCCTAACAGCTGTCCAGGTCCACACGGGAGGGAAGAGTCAGAACACAGCTCGCCACTGGCACAGGCAGCAAGATGCCCACTGCAGCAGGCTTCAGTCCTCTGCCTCCAAGGAGGTGGCAGAAGCAGCTCCCAGAGGAGGCCATGCAGTGGCACCCATTTCTCCTCTCTCTGGGACGCATGCTGGGCGGGGTCTGGGGCACGCCACCTGCCCATGACCATGACCAGCTGGCCCTTCAGCTTCCCGTCACCCCAATGTGTTCTCCGGAGCAGAGAAGCAGGGAAGGGAATGAGCTGGCACGGTCCTTCAGAACCAAAGTCTAGGAATGGAATTTCCAGGACTCAGGCACGCTCACAGGTGATGCACACCAAGGGGGAAGGTGCCCACACTCGGGATCACGTTTCCAGAAATCCTCCCACACTGGTACCGGCTGCACTCTTCAAGGCACCACCCCTTGTCTTCCCCTTCACTTTCCTCTCACTTCAGCAAGGCAAGCTGGCACAGGCGGACCCACGCCATGGGAAGCCCGGGTACTCCCCTCCGCGGTGGCCCAGCGTCTGTGGGGGCCCTGCTCCCAGGGACTGGCACTTGCTGCTTGCTCGGTTCAGCGGTAGGTAACCAGGTGCTGGCAGAGGGCCACCAGAGCCACAGCTCTCAAGAACCTCCACCCACGCTGTCTCACCCTTCAGCGTCCTGTTCTGTGTCCTGCGGGCACACACTGAACCGGACAAGCTATCCAGGGCAGGGACTGTGTGACAGCAACTCATCTCATGCCCCCATAATCCCTTGCTACGTCACAAGTGCCTCTGTGCCCCTCACCTACCACCCATCGCAGCTGAGCTGCACCAGCACCCACCTTGGCCTCCAGCAGGGCAAAATCGCCCACCACAAAGCCTGCTCCATAATAAAAGTGGACTAGCTCATATAATTCACGAGTACTGCTATGGTTTGGGAATGAGTGGCAGGGGTCCAAAGGTTCATGGGTTTACAATTGACCCCCACTGTGAAGTACTAATAGAATGGAAACCGAATCTGATGCTGGTGTTTCAAGGCTGGGCCTTCAGGAGGTGATCGGGGTCAGAGAAGGTCAGGAGGGTGGTCCCACGGTTGCATCCTAATGGCTTTGTCAGAGGGACAGAGTCCAGAAGAGATGTACATCCTGTGCTCCCTGTCTCTCTGTGATGACCTGGGTCTTTCTGGTTTCTAGTCCACAAAATCACCTTTTAGAAAACAGATTTTAAATCAGATCTACAAGCACACAGATAAGCCAGCCTTAAAGCAGTCACAGATGTGCACACTCAGGCCCAACGTGCATGAATGCACACACATGTGCACACGGAGGAAGCATCCCTAAAATGCATGCATGCACACATGTGCATACAGGTGAGTCAGCCTGAAATTCTATCCTGAAATTCCAGAAAATCCACTAGAAACCAGGAGCGAGGCACAGTGAGAAGGCGGGGAGAAGGTCCTACCTATTTTCTTGCTCCGCTCCTCTCCTCGGCTGTGTGCGATGATTGGCGAATAGATGAAGGGGCTCTTGGTTGACACGCTCTGGCCCAGCAAGCTTTTCATCTTCTGGGGCCGGAGGCTGGTGGGCAGGCTCAACAGCTTCACACGCCTATCGTTTCAAACAGAACACAAATGCATCAACGGGCTCGGTAGCGTGGCTTCAGGACAGACCTGAAACACCACGTGAGAGAAAACCAAGGCCCACTGACGGGCTCGGGGCAGCTCCATAGCCTCTGTGCCTAGGCTCAAGCGCGGTTTGCAGTGAGAAGGGCCAGGCTGAAACCCCACCACCCTGCTCGCCAGCTGCACACCTCTGGACAAGGCCTTGCCTTCTCCAAGATGTGGGTTCCTATCTATGGGATGCAGATGGGGCCAGCACCTTGCAGGTGGAACTGAGGTGAGAACTGGCAAGCGCTCCCAGCACAGTCCTGCTGCTCAGCAGAGGTGGCTCTTCTCTCAACATCCCCCTCTCCTGACAGCCTGCCCAGAACAAGTGGGAACGAGCCTGGTCTGCAGACTAACAACACCCCTGCTCTGTCCACATGAGGGTCTGCTCACACCCGCACGGTCGGCAAGCATCCAGCATCTACAGAAGTCTTACCAGTCCATGGGGCCTGAGCACTGGGGCACGTTCACAGGCACTATCCTAGGCACCATCTCAATTAAACAGCAAAACCACCTTTGTAGCTTCAGTACCCTGACTCTTGTCTCCACATTGCCAATGAGGAAACTGACTGAGAGAGCCCACGGCTAGACCTGATGAGGACAAGAGAAACTGCCTATGAACCTCCTTTATGACCAATAAGGCAAGATGGTAGTTAAGATCTGGAATAATCCTAGGCATGAGAATGAAAGCACAAGGGGCAGACGTGGGGAGACTGAGAGGTCTGGTGGGGACACGTATGGACTGATGTGTTGGCATGCTCTCCCTACCCCTGCCCCCCAGCCTCTCTGCAGGAAGGTGAGGCCGAGTGTGTAGCTCTGGCTCTGGGCTGAGCAGAAGCCACACTCTGATACAGCACTTTAAAGCAATGTGCTGGCCTCCAGCTCTGTCCTAGCACATGGCAGTTCTGGAGGCCAGGTGTTAAGAAGACGGAGACAAAGACAGCACGGCCTAGGTCACTGAGAAAGCCCACAAGGTCAACTGCCTAGACAGTTCTGTGCAATCAGGGAAGCTTTGGGGTCAGCTTTCCTGCCTCGGCACAGCCCAACCTCTGGTTAACAGACACCACTTTACAGAGTCCAGAGATGACTACCTCTCTTAGCTGGAAGGCCTTCAGACACCTGGGCAACAGAGTGCTCTACCGCTGAGCTACACTCCCAGCTGTTTTTATTTTTTATTTTGAAACAGGGTCTCACTAAGTTGCACAGGCTGACCTCGAACTCACAACCCTCCTGTCTCAGTCTCCAGAGTTGCTGGGGTAACAGGCGTGCACCATCCTGATCAGCTCTTACCCTCTTTTTGAATAAATGCCTATACTGCTTCCCCAGATGGTAAAATTAACCTTAAAAGTTTAAGTTTAAATGCACCCAAGCAACTCAAAGCTCACTCTGGCTGCTCAGTTGGATCTTTATTAATTTAAATGCCTTCATTAACTCCAGAGCTCTTTTCCAGGTTGAAGGAAATCAGTGTTCATCAAAAAAACAATTGATGAGTCCCCAGCCCCCGTCATTTCCACTCCCCAATTAAAGACTCATTGGTTAGCCGAAAACAAAACCTAAACTCAATTCCAATTTCTTCTTTAATAATCCACAACATAAGAGGAAAAAAGACTATGAAATGGCAAGTGAACTTTTCCATAAAAAGAAGCAATAAGCATCCATAAATGATCTCCAAAAACTCCACAACAAAATACTCTGGGGTCTGATATTCTTCTGTTGGCTCTTATGTATACACTTCCTCTTTTTGTGGAAACTTCTATAAGGAATAAACTAAGACCACTTATGGCTTTAACTGTCTGCCAACTGCTAT
This sequence comes from Xerus rutilus, assembly GCA_028644305.1. Lineage (NCBI taxonomy): Eukaryota > Metazoa > Chordata > Mammalia > Rodentia > Sciuridae > Xerus > Xerus rutilus. The sequence continues at coordinate 179,245,711 of CM053400.1, forward strand.
AACAGTAGACAGCAGTGCCTGGCAATAGGCCTGGCAGCCTCTTGATAGCTGAGGTCACACTTGACCACTGCTGAGCCCGGAACGGTCAGCTAAGGCCAGGCCTGCTTTGGGCTCTCAAGACACATTTGATTAAGTGAATTTGGGAAGAGAATTAAACAAGGCTGTATTTTGGCTCAGTTTTCTTATTAATCTGCATTATAACATAAAAGCACTTTGGGGTGAGCCTAGTTCATGCTCCCAGGCCTTGGAGAGCAGGTGAGCTTTTCCTATAACTTGCTAAGATGGTTTTATTGTCAAAAACTAAGGAAGACCTCAACAGAAAAGAAAATGGCTCCAAACATCTATTCTAAAAAATAACAAAAAGGAAAAAAAATCACAGTTCTGAGACATCTCCAACAGTAAATTAGCTCATATCTAACAACTATAGACATTTTTAACCACCTTCCTCTGTAATGCTACCGGGAGCTATAGCCCTCAGACGCTCTGCTGTGTCTACAAGAGTGACCTGCAGCGCCTGTCTTGAATTTTCCCAATTAAGCTGGTAAAGCCCATATTCCTGGACACGGACTTGGAGGTGTCTGCTCAACACACTCAAACACCCCAGGCTTGTTTCTAAGGAAACACCTTGCCCACTCGGAGCTTCCACCACCTTTCCCTGTGGTGGAGCCCAGCAAGGGCGACTAGCAGCCCTACCTGAGGCCTCAGTCCTTGACCAATCCACACAACTCACGCAAGGCCTGCCGTGCACCAGCACTGATGGACACCCCGCACAACCACCCTCCTCTGATGCCTGGGAAGAAGGCTCCGAACACTGCTGCCCAACTGCTACCGAAGGCTCACCCGAGGGCAGCCGTGTTCCCAAAGGAAGGCCTACGCAGGCCCCCGCGCCCACTGCTCTGTGCATTCCACCATGTAGCTGCGCAAGCCAGACGTCAGAGGACCACGTCCGTCACCCTCTGGGAGAACTGCACATCCCAACATGAATGGTCCACATCTGCTCCGGAGGGACAAAGGACCTCATCATCAACCAGGTTTCTTTCTTGCTGGTGATACTGAAATCACACCTTTTCCCATTTTGGCCATCACTTTCTGGCTTTAGATAGCATGAACTTCTGAAAATAAGTAAAGTTACATTTCAGCATTCCTCAGGAGAGGATGGAACTTAATCCCGTTGATTTAATGTAACATGTACAAAGAAAAGAAAAACTGGGAGGGAAGAGTGGAGAGACTTCTGAAGCAAGGGAGAGCTCCCTGGGCTCCCACAGGAACCTAAACCCGTGGAGACTCTGCAAATCAGGAGCACCTTGCCAAGCACTCGGTGCAATCACCTGTGGGAAGGTGGGAAGAAGGTACTCTCAGCTCCAGTTTGGGTGGAGGAAAAGGGGGCTCCAGGAAGTGCACAGGATTAACTGAGCATGCAAGATCTGAACACAGGGCTGCTGAAATGAACTGTGCTTCTCTTATGTCACAGAAAGGGACTGTGTTGACACCAGGCACCAACGGGACGCGATACTACGGCTGCTGCACTGCTCCCTGAAACTTAAAGGAGCACGCAGCGTCCCTCACAAGTCACCACAGGGAAACGGAAAGGGGCACACAGAGTCTGGCCTGTTCACAGAAGAGCCATGGCAGCCCTTTGGAAGAACAGCACCCTGCTTTGACCAGGAAAACGGGAGCATGAGGCTGAGCGACCATGGCACAAGGACATCACACTCATTCCAATTCTTCCTGTTTCCAAATGGCAAAGTCTCAGGCAATCAGCACAAAAAGAAAGCTGGAGCACTCCCCATACCTCCAACTCCTCCTCTCCTTCCTTCCCCATTCTATGCTGATGGACTGTGCACCTGACAGAGCGGGACCCCACTGTTTGTAACTTCAGGGCCATGATTGGTCCGAGGACCATTCTTAAGCTGTTGTACTTTCTGGAATAAAAGTGTTCTGCATCTCGCTCCAGCAAAGCAGCTTACCAGCCCCCAGAGTCTAGGTGAAATGACTCTGTGGCTGACCACCCCATACCCCTGTCTCCCGGGACCCCAACTCATCGGCAGACCCACGCAAGGCAAATCATGAAACAACAAACGTGAGTATTCTATCTGGTAAAAATGCATCCGGAATAAAACAGACCTAGCTGTTGGTAAGAAAAGGGACATGTAACCCAGCCCTCAGGTCACAAGAGGCCAGGTCCAGGGGGGACGAGGGGCAGCCCACAGCCAGGCTCATGCCCGGCTCCTGGGGACTTCCGGCAGGGATTCCCCAAAGAGGCAGCTGCCACCCAGCGCCATGTCCCTGTGCTCCACATCACCATGCAGGGCCAAACCCTGGGCTTCCTGTCCAGGGCAGCGCAGTGAGGAGGAAACCTGGACACCACACACTCAGCCCTCTCTGTTCTGCTCCCCTGCTCCTGGACCCAGTTCCTGGGCTTTAGGAAACCACGGGCGCCTTCCCGGCAGCCATGCTGTTGGAGTCTGATTGACACCTGAGTCCATGACCCGATGGGAGGCGGTGGGAAACAAGGGGACACCTAACTTATACAGAAGGTACAGTCATTGCTAGCTGGGCGCCTTCTGAACAGCCTCATGAGGACGTAACCTTTGAGCTAAATCTCGAAAGCCAAAGCACTACCAGGCAGAGTGAAAGAAGAGGCCATGCCCCGGACGCAGGAAGCCTGAGCCCATGACACATCTGACCTTCTCTCCGGATCTCTACAAGGGGGCAGGGAATGGCTGAACCAGGCAACAAGGGCTCACAATCAAGGGCAGAGGCAGGGTGGCCCCAGAGGCCCACCCAGCGCTGAAAGCAAGCAAGGGCGGCGCGCAGGCTGTGGCCACATGGCTTTCCCATTGACCCAACAGCCTCCCTCTGGCAGAGGGGCGGCAGCACTCCCAGGGCTGAAAGGCCTGTGTGCCGGACCCTGCAGCACAGCCCTCACTGGGTCCTGGCACAAATGATGCTCCAGGAACCTGGCTTGTCCAGCTAAAGGTCTCTGAAAATCATAAATAACAGGCCTACACAGACAGAGGGTGGCATATACAGTCAGCTCTGAGGAAACAGTCTGTGGCCACCTTGGGTGGCAGAACATCACAGGGAGGCCAGCAGACCTGGCTGCTGTCAGGAGATCACCCCACCAGAGCTGGGAAGGCTCTGGTAGCCAAAGAAGGGGACTAGAGCACCTACCCAATGGCATTTGCCTAAATGCAACTACTACCCTTCTGCCCAATTTGCTCTAACTCATGTTTTTAAACAGCTCAGGGATGAAAATGTTAACATGATAGTATTTTTAGGCAAGGTAGTGTTTGAACTGTGGGTATAAAAGTGTCCCCAGAAGAAACAAAGGTTCACTGGGTATCTGTGTGTGCCACACGCCATGCTCTACTCTGCATGCACATAACTCAGCTGGAACAAAGCCAAGCAATCCTGAGAGAGACCTTTAGGCCCACCTTAAGGATGAGAGAGAGATGAGGCTGCTGGAGAACAAACTCCAACTGTGCGGCTGCCCCAGGGAGCAGCCTCTGCCCTCTGGGCCTCTGCAGGACAAGCTCTTTTCTTCCTTGGTTCCAAAACCCTGCCAGGACCAATCTTCCCCAGTTTCACTGACAAGAGGCCTGAGTGCTGGGACATGGAGATCCAGCATCAGAAGCCCAGAATGTTCTAGGAAGTTCAAATGTCCTATTATGCAAGGCGTTCTGAATTGAAAAAAGATCTAAGTCATGATGCAGATAAAAAATTATTAAGAAAGGCTTTTCTAGTCTTTTATTTTTTTTAAATGAATCATGACCTTAATACCAAATCAAACACATTCCACTTTAAGTCCTGCTCATAGGAAAACCCAGAAGGTACCCTGACCTCTCCTGTCCATATCAAGGGTGAGGAAGCAGCACGGGCACTCGGCGGGGCTCCCTGCCTGGGGCCTGCACATGTGGCCCTGTGCAGCCCTCTGACATCCAGGTGGCATCCAGAGGACACAGCCCAGCCTGACTGGGTTTCAGCTCTCCAGGGAATAGGAGGGGGATAGTCAAATTGAGGCCCAGGGAGACCAGGGGCTTTGGTCACTAGGCAGCAGGTCTGTGAGTCAGCCTAGGCCTCCCCACTGCAGGGCAAGGCCAAGGGGACCCAGGGAAGAGCAGCAAGACCCCCAGGGGCTCGGTGCCTTCCTCCCGGGACCCTGTGCTACAGCACTTCCACTGCTCCACTGCTGAAAACTCACAACCCGGAGACACCATGGCACAGGAAGGGGACCCTGGGAAGGGGCCCAGGGCAGCACACAGGGGCAGCCACTTGATGGGAGTGGGCAGTGGTGGACTTCACAGCACAGCAGCAGGACAGGGCCTCGAAACCTGGTGAGTGGTGCCAGAGCAGAGAGGGCCACCCACTGCCATCAGCAGGGCACAGGCCAGGAAAAGAGATGCCTGGAAGCAGGAGAGGCACAGAACAGGCTGGCTTCCATCATGGTCCAGTGGTCATGGTGCAGCCAGGGACACAGGAGACCTGTGTGCAGGCAGCTCAGCCATCTGACAGGCATGGGACCACAGCAGTCACATGACTGGGTCTTCTCATGTAAGACACCCACTTATCCGAGAGCTACCAGCACAGTCCCCAAGGTGATAAACCAGATATGCAGCTGGCAAATGGAGCTCCCCTCAAGATCTCCACATACAACCAGACCAGGGAAGGAGCAGGCACAAGGTGTGTCCTGCTGCCTGGGCACAGGGCCAGCTCACCTGACGATGGGCAGCTTGGTGAAGGGCACCGGAGGCAGTGTGAGGCCATCAGGAAGAGTGATAGGCTCCATGGTCCCGGGGCACTTGGATGTGTAGCTCTCTAGGCTTTGAGTCACGTCTTTTTTCTCTGAAGATAAAATATAAACAAAATAAAGGTTCATTAGACAAAAGCAAAACTAGGGGGCTGGGGCTGTAGCTCAGTGGTAGAGTGCTTGCCTAGCATGCGTGAGGCACTGGGTTTGATCCTCAGCACCACATACAAATAATAAATGAATAAAATAAAGATCCCTCAACAACTAAAAAAAAAATTTTTAAAAAAAGCAAAACCAGGGGCTTTTATTTAAGTTGTAATACACACCAGTCCAATGAGTCCAATCTTCCAGCAGAAATAAAGGATGGTGACCACCAGAGACGAGAATGAAGCAGACCCTTTATCTGACTTACATGAATAATCTTGAGCAACTGCTCCCTCAGGCCCTAAGCTGCTGTCCAGGAGAACAAGTCCTTACCAAACTCCAGGATCGCCAGGCCAGCCAGCAGAATCAGTATATCTCAGCAACTATTAGGTACCAAGGACAATGCCAGGCCCTGTCCCCAGAGAGTACAGTTTACATAGATGACAGATACTTAAGCAAATAATCACAGATCAACACTTTCATGCAAATACAGAGCTTTGTGCGGTAAGACCGTCTTTCTCCCCCATCCCATCCTTCTCATTAGGAGTCTTGGAAGAGGAGCTGATACGGGCAGTGACAACACCTGCTCACCATCCAGGCACGCTCTGGACACACGCTCAGATGCCACAACATCTCTAGCACTGTGAGGTCGAGAGCCCTCCACACGCTCTCAGTAGGTGATAACTTGGGACAGCAGGCAGTACTATCCCCATATCACAAAAGAAAAAGCTGAGACCAGACGAAAGGTGCACCTCTGAGATCATGAACTCTGCCCTAAGTCTGTGGTCTTCTCACTGCAATATCTTAAAGAATTAAGAAAAGGCTAGGTTCAGTGCTGCACACTTGTAACCCCAGTGACTCAGGAGGCTGAGGCAGGAGGATCACAAGTTGGAGGCTAGCCTAGACAACTTAGTGAGGCCCTGTCTCAAAACAGAAAATAAAAAGGGCTGGGGATGTGACTTAGTGGTAGAACACCACTGGGTTCAATACCTGGTATAAAAATTAAGAAAAGTAAAGATTGGGTGCTGGGTGTGGATACGGAGGTTCCTGCCTGCTGCCACTGTGGAAGGGAAGAACAGGGACTAGAAGAGAAAGGCAGCAGAGAGTCCAATCAGAACAGTGATGTGGGCCCAGGTGTGAGTGAGTGGTAGCCTTCTCTGCCCCGCCCACTACCGTCAAAGCATTGAGCCTTTCTGAGCCTCGTTTCCCCACAGAAGGAGCAGTGGCCCTTAGACAGGAGCACCCAGGGTCAACTGGGACACTGTGCACAGAGCAGTGACCTGCAGACCAGAGCACTGGATGAACTGAAATGGTGACTGCTGTTACTGACGTCACGACCATCCAGCTGCACGTAGGGACAGGCCAGACGGCAGGCAGCAGAGACAAAGGGCTACGCAGTGAGCAAGTGCTCCACTCAGGCTGGGGCCCACAGTGAGGCCTACGGCGGGAGCTCCCTGGACCTCGGGCACAGACTGACTGAAAAGCCACTGCCACTGAGACTTCTGTCCAGGCGGCTTTGCCAAGAGGCAGGAGGCAGGACGGTAAGCAGAACTGCTTTTGAATACCACACAGTGATGCTCACGCACAGCACAAACACATTCTTTACATGATCAAATCACTTTCAATTTAGACATGATGAACCTCCCCAATGGCTCCAGCTGATACTATGCCAATGATCTAATTTGCCTAATGGTGGGCAAAGCACTTACGGTCCCAGTGTCTTATCAGGCTGAATTACACCAGCTCCACATACACTCTGAGTGAATGCTGCTAAAATGAAGAAGGAAATGAATCTACGTGCAAAGCCTAATGCTAGCCACGAAGTCGGCCCTGCACGGGCCGAGCGAGCAATGAGGACCTTGATAGAGAGCAGCGTGCAGTGAGGGGTGGGCGAGCGCAGCCTGCGGGCCTTGCCAGCTGGGACCCCTGGTACTTTTGCCCACTTCTGTCTTCCTCCGATGGCAGACCCCTGTCAGGGCTCCACAGTCTCCCCTTCCCCTTGCATGCAGCAGGGCGCACCACTCCAACTGCCTGGTGACAGCCTGCCACGTACATTTTTGTTTTACCCACAGCTGTGCTCAGAGTGCATTCCCCAAATTCACATATTAAGAACAGCATCCCCCATGCAACAGCATGGAGGGGCCTCGAGGGAGCATCTAAGCCATGTGCGCTTCACCCTCGGGAACAGACCGGTGCATTTGAAAGGGTTTGCTGGGGGGAATTGGACCCTCTGCCTTCTGCCATGTGAGCGCAGAGCGTTCAATGCACCAGCAGATGCCAGCGCCTTGATCTTGGACTTCCAGCCTCCAGAACTGTGAGAAAAACATGCTCTATAAGATAATCGGCCTGTGGTGTTCTGTTCCAGGAGCACAACTAAGACGCCCACCACCAGACCAAACACTAATCTTCTGCTGGGATAGAGGACAGAGAGGCACCTGCCTCGGGGACAGTGGAGATCAGGGAAAAGGCCACCTCTCAGGACCATTTCCAGTGAAGTCTCTGCTGTCCTAGCTGTCACTGGCCTCACATTCAGAGGCCCGTCCAATCCCCAGTGCTGGAAAAAAACCCAGAGGCCAGGACTGCCCTTCGAGGCTTCCACAGGGCACAGGGGTGCTTCTCAGCTTCCTTTCTCCATACGACCACGGATCTCTGTGGTCATTTTTGTGAGGTTTCCAGAGTGAGATGCTGGTGTGTAACCACCAGCATGGCCCGTCCACCTTCAAGTCCCACTGGCCTTTCTCCTGCTGGACACAGGTATCAACTAAACATCGTTGCCCAGATCAATCACTTTGTTGGAGGGACTTGAAGGTGGCTCTCCATTACTCAGGATTTGTCTTGAAGAACAATGTTTCCCTTATCAACCATCTGTTCATCGTAAAACTCAGACAATATGACAGGAGTCAGCAAGTGGTGGAGTCCTTGCTGTGGCTCCTGTGCCACAGGGACAGCCAGTGAATCGTGCATGCTGGTCCCACCACCAACAGATGGGTTCCTATACAGTCAGTTGCTGTGACTTTTTTTTAAATTTTTTTTAAATTTCTTTTTAGTTCTTGATTGGACCTCTTTACTTTATTCATTTATTTGTATGTGGTGCTGAGAATCGAACCCAGTGCCTCACACACGCTCGGCAAGTGCTCTACCACTAAGCCACAACCCAGCCCCATATTTTTATTGGTGCGTTATAGCTGTACATGCTGATGGGGCTTGTCGCTACATATTTGTACAGGTACCTGATGTCCTCGTGTAATTGGCCGCTGTCCCTCCCCAGCACCTCCCCCGCCCTCCCTGCCTTCCATCCCTTGAACACATGCCTCCACGGATCTCCCTCTGATCTTCCCGAGATCACCTCACTTCTGTACTTTTCTTTCACTTTTGCCTCTCTGCTTCCACTTGTAAGAGAAAAACACAGCCAAGGAACTTCAGAGTTTGACTCATTTCACTTCACATAACTGTCGCAAGTTCCATCCCTGTTTCACACATGACACAATTTCATTTTTTCTCATGGCTGAATAAACTCCATTGTGTATATAGACCACGTTTTTTTTATCCATTCCTCCATTGATGGACACATGGGCTGGTTCCACAATGTGGCTGTAGTGAATCGTGCTGCTATAAACATGGGCGTGCATGTATCACTGTAGTAAGATGACTTTAATTCTTCAGGGTAAATACCGGGAGTGGGACAGCTGGGTCCTATGGTGGTTCCATGACTAGTCTTTTGAGGAGCCTCCATTTTGATATCCATAGTGGCTGTACTAATTTACAGTCTCACTACAGTGTAAAAGTGTTCCTTTCTCTCCACATGGTCTCCGGCATTTATCACTGTATTCTTGATGACTGCCATCTGACTAGAGTATGAGATGAAATCTCAGAGTAGTTGTGATTGGCATTTCCCTAATTGCTAATGATGTTGAACATTTTTTCATATATCTGTTGGCCATTTGTGTTTCTCCTTTTGAGAACTGTATGTTTAATTCATTTTCCCATTTATTAATTGTGTCACATTCTTTTTGATGTTCAAAGTGTCCCCTCTTTGGCCAGCGAGAGTCCATGCAGGTCCTGTGGATAAGGTCCCAGTGCTCTCTGACACCTCTCCTTCATTGCAGCCACATACCCAGGATCAAACCACTTCTCCAAGAAGTCCCGACTCCATCCCGCGGGAAGCAGTATTCAGAGAGGGAACCTGGCAGCCAGGGTGCTGAGTTACTGCGTCCCTCCGTGTCTCTAGGTCTGACAGTGCTCACATGAGAAATGATTTTCACTTTGTTGTTTTTTTTTTTAAAGTTTGAAGACTAACCATGAAGAGTTTTGTATTGCAAGCTCCTTAAAGGGAAGAGTGTCTTGTCACTACTCACATTCTCTGGGCACCTTCGATGTGCCAAATACTGTACAAAGTTATTCAGGCACTAAAATCCTTACTGCCAGGAATCCTGGTAAATAACAGGACCTCAATATTTTCTGATTCAAAATAGATACATAATACCTTCCCACAAAATTCCTGCCAGGGAAGGAGGGAAGGCATTATTATTTCCTTGAAAGATAATAAAAATTAACTAAGGGGCAATCTTGGAAATTTGATTATCAAATGACATTGAACACTACAAAAAATTAGTAATTTTAAACATAATATTAACATTGTGATTATATAAGAAAATGTCCATTTTTCAGCAAGACATACTAAAGTATGAAGATGTGAAATGACATTCTTTAAAATAATCCAGCAAATTAATAAACAAGAAGTGAAGTAAATGATGCAATGCTCAAGGACCACTGAGCCTGGGTAGCTGGTATATAGGAAATTGTTTCGTTATTTTTTGTGCCATTATATTTGAAACTGCTTCATGGAAATATTGTTTTACAGGCCTGAGGAAGTAACATGATCTTCTCAAGAGCACCAAGAGGAAGGGAGCTGACTGGGTCCTATCCCAAAAAATGAGGCCTGACCACAGGTACCCTGTAACCACCACAGCAGTAAAAGAGCACCGGGCTCTGGGGCTGCTAAGACCTCTCCACACTCCAAGCTGGAGTGAAACTTGTGATAAAGCCTAACATTCTCCAAGAACATTATTCAGTCAGTGGGAGGAGATGACTCTTGAATTCATTTCACTAAATATCTATAAACCTCATTTCATGTTGATCAGGTTGTCCAACAATGATTTCATTCAAATTAGAGCACCTAATGCCTCTGAGAGCTATTTATTTCCATGCCAGAAATTAAAGAATTCACACAGACAAAAGACCATTTTTAATGAAAACTAGCTGTCACCTAATCATACTGTTCTTTATGGAAGCAGAAAATGTGGTCAGCTGACTTCTGACCGTAGACAATTCACAGGCCATTTGGCATTTCAAGAGTTGACACTGTAGTGAAAACCAGTGCATCAGGATTTCACAGTTTATTCTTGTTTCTTCTAAGTAATAATCTGAGACAACCATGTTTGCATTAAGTCAGTTACGGTGTGCCAAACAGGTAGAGAACAGAAAAAGGGGACCAAAGCACATCTTTTTTCTAAATCTAAGAGAAAATAAAAACTAAGGACAAAGAAAAGTATACAGAGGGAAAACTCCAGATGTGGCTTGATGTAATCATATTTTCAAAATCAATTCTGGTACTTTCACTTACAGAAATGGCAACCATAGTTAATATTTGAATTGCTTTTATAAAGATACTATTGCTGGGCACAGTGGCGGATGCCTATAATCCCAGTGGCTAAAGAGGCTGAGGCAGGAGGATTGCAAGTTCAAAGGCAGCCTCAGCAACTTAGTGAGGCCCTAAGCAACTCAGCAAGACCTCATCTCTAAATAAAATACAAAAAAGGGCTAGGAATGTGGCTTGCTGGTTGAGTACCCCTCAGTTCAATACCTGGTGGAGGGGGGAAAAAAAAACTACTACTACTGGTCTTCCAATATCATGGTGTTGGTGGGTATGTAAGAGGGAAGCCTGGTGCTCCACAGAAGGCAATGCTGGTAAAGCGCTGTGGAAACAGGGTGGGTTCCCAGAGAAATGAGAAATATACCACCATCCAACCCAGTCATCCCTTCGCCAGGCACCCGCCCCAGGAGATGAGCTCACCCCCTCATAAGGACACCTGCGCCTACATTTCCTGCACTGTTCGCAGTTCTCGCCAGACAGCCTGCATGATGGCTGATAGGGCACACAGGACAGAAAGCGTGGCAGGGCAGGGGGTACGTGTGGTACACAACACGCGGGCATGCTGCTAGGACCACACTGTGTCAGGGACTTCTCCCCAAGGAGCACACATCAGCTGCCCTTGTCACAAGGAAGTCACTGTGTAAATGACAGGTATGTAAATCTGCTTCACCACAGTGACCATTTCACAACCTACATGTATCCACAGCATCACACGCGAGCTCAAATACACACAATACATTTTATTTTAAAAATAAACAAATGTAGGAATAGAAAGATTCACAATTTTTCTGAAGTTAGAGGTTTTAAAATAACAAAAAGAAAGATTAGAAAAAAATCAATGAAGACGTAGAAGATTCAACAAACTTTCAAACGTCTCCTCCTAATGGGCATTTATGAAGCCCTATCCATCACCTGCAGAACTCACATCCTCTTCAAACACTCATGGGAAGCTCACCAAGACAGACAGAGCACATATTCCACCAGAAAATGAACCTCAACGCCTGTACAAGACTGAAATCAAGCAGATTCTGTCCCCCAACAACACTAAAACAGAAATCAACCCCACAGGCAGATCCACAAGCACTCTCAACATCTGGAAGTTAAGCAATACACACGTGTCCAAATTAAAACAAAGTGGAACTGCTAAAGCATCTCCAAACAGTCATAGAAAGACGCACAAGGAGATCTGTGACCTGCACCTGAAGCAAGGCTTAGAGGAAATTCACAGCTTCTGGTGTTTCTGTTAAGAAAAAAGGAAAAGCCAAAAGCAACTGCTTGTCTCCATCATAAAAGCTACAAAAAAAACATGAAATTATACCCAAAGTAAGTAAAAAGGAAATAATCAATGAAACAGAAAACAATAAAGAAAATCCACACCCAAAGTTGGTTCTTTGAAAACAATTAATAACACTGAGACACACCAGGAGAGAAACCCAAACCTGCAGGTCAGGGACAAAGGGCAGAGGGGACAGGGGAGTACCACCACTGTTTAGATACCAGCACACTGATAACAGATATGACAGACACGCTCCTAGGGAACAAAACAAGAAAAAGCCAAACCCCCAGGAAAGCCCTTCTGCCAAATGGCTTGGCCAAGAGTGTCCACCAAACACTGAGAGGAGAATGTTGGCACCCCCCAAACTCTTCCAGAGAAGAGAAGAGGGAAGACCTCCCCACTCATGACCCCAAGCCCATGACCGGACAGGGACCCTGCACACCACAGTCTCACAAGAACCAGAGTCAAACATCAGCACTTGGGACCCACAAGGAGGAGCCCCAGACAGCCCAAGCCTGTAGCTGCCACCTCAGAGCACTGCACAGTCAGAGCAAGCTCAAGCCTCACAAAACTACACTGCCCAACACAGAGCCATCAGGAAAGCTCTGGAGATGGGAATTCATGGGGAAAGCAAAATGCACAGGCTCAGAGCTAGGAAGGCATTCACTCAGCCACTGGCTGAGACACCGTTTGTGTATAGGTGGCAAGATCCTGGAGACCCAGAAGTGCCAGGCATGAGTGAGGCACCACATCCAAGAAGCAAGAGGCACTCCTGAGTTCCCACAGCTGCAGAACTGAAGAAGAGATGAGATGACGCCAGCAGAACAGCCTGAGAGCAGGGAGGAGAGCCCAGCCCAGGCAGAGGCACAGAGGCCGGGAGAGCTGATCCGGATGCTGATTTAGACAGGCCGCATCTGAAGCACAAAGGGACCACACAGAGAATGAAGACCCACCAGAAACTGATCACAAGAGCCTCCTAAGCACCAGGAAAAGCAGCAAAGGCGGTGTTTCCCAAGGGGAATGCAGACCCCAGAGGCAAACACACAGGCAAAGGGAAGGGAACACCAGTGGAAGCTTCTGAAAAGAATCCTGGAGGTCAGGGACAGGACTCAGGTGCAGGACAAGCTTCTCTGGAAAGGGAGACGGTGTGAACTTTACAGAACAGTCAGTCAGGACTCCCCACCCGCAAGCCTTGGTGGTCCTCCAAAGAAACTTGAGAAGCTGCAGGAATGCGGGAGCAGCAAGTCGAGAACTGGGCAGGAGGTAGGAAGGTGGCAGCCGGTCCCTTATGTGGTGAGTGGCATTTAAAGCACATCCAGCAGGGGCCAGGTTGCTAGTGGCACTGCAGGGATAAGAAAAGGGGGACCTGAGATTTTAAAAAGACCTTTCCAAGGCCACACTGTGGGTGGGCAAGGCTGGGTTTTTCTAGACTTTTCAAATCTAATATTCTTTCCACCACCCAGAGCGTCCCTGGGCCCACTTTACAGAGGGACAACTTGAGGCCTGTGACTTTCAAAGTATTATTGAAGTAACAAGTAGCCAACCTACTTCCAGAATGAGAACTCTGAGCTCAAACCTCTTGCTTTTCTCATTCTGTCACACTGCCAGCCCAGACTGCCCAGTGTGTAAGGAAAACACATGTCCCAAAACAGCCGATCCGACACGTGCCGCACACTAACTTCTCACACAGGGAAAGCAGTGCATCTCCTCCTCCCTCTGCAGATACATCCAGGTGGCACAACAGTCCTACCAAGGACAGACAAGTCACCTGCCACCACTAGTGACATGACAGACCAGGAGACATCTAAGACCTGCCACAAAACAAGAAAACAAGCCTCTTCCTTAACAGAACACAGATGGACAAACTGCAGGGAGACACACGAACTGCTCCTGTGAACACCCTTCGCACGTTTCTCATGCGCTTTACACAGTGATGAGCAATCACTCAAGTGTACCATGAAGTCTGGTATTTCCCTGTGTTCCTTTCAAGTTTATAAACGTGTTCTCCCAAAATGAAAAGCAATCGTGTTAAGCCATCAAATTATTACATGATTACCCATTTAAAGCACTACCTAGAAAAATTTTAAACATCTCTAAAGGTCTTAGCATAATATCTAAAAGAGAAAATCACCTTAAGAATAAAGACTTAGCCAGATAGCTGAGTCATTCAGTGGTTCCATTCCTAGTCTTTGAAGGAACCTCCACACTGATCTCCAAAGTGGTTGTACCAACAGCGTTTGGGTGCACCTTTTTCCTACTCTGTGGACTTTATCCAAAAGAACTAAAAGCAGCATACTACGGTGATATATGCATACCAATGTTCACAACAGCACAATTTGCAACAGTCAACTTGTGGAACCAGCCCAGGTTCTCATCAATAGAGGAATGAATAAAGAAAATGTGGTATGTAGCCACAGTGGAGTTTACTCAGCCATAAGAAAGAGTGAGATTCCGTCACTTGCTGGTAAATGGATAGAACTAGAGAACAGTCATGCTGAGTGAAATGAACCAGACTCAGAAAGTCAGGAGGTGAATGTTTTCTCTTATATGTGGAAGCTAGGAAGGGGGGAAAGGAATAAAGGAATCTCATATAGTACAAGGGAGACCCAAAGAATAGAGGAAGGGGAGTGAAGGGCAGGCTGGAGGGGAGGACCTAGGGAAGCACAGGGAAAGAGATCTACCAGTTTATGCCTTGTCCACAAACAGGCCACAATAAAACCCACTTTTTTACATAATTATAATGCACTAATTTTAAAACTGATACTAATAGAAAGGAGACCAGAAGAGCAGAGGGGATCAGAGGGAGAAGGAGAAGAGCAAAGAGGAGGTACTGGGAATGAGAAGGATCAAATCGTGCTACGTGCATATGCCACTGTGGCACAGGGAATCCACTACTACTTACGATCACAGTGCACCAAGCAAGAGAGAACACAGACACAGCAAATAACTAGAGAGAATCTGTGCATTCTCGGGTCTGGTGGTGCTGAGGCAAGAGGGTCACAAGTTTGAGGCCAGCCAACGCAACTTAGTGAGGGCCAGTCTCAAATTAAAATTTAAAAAGTTCTGGGGGTATAGCTTAGGGGTACAGCACCTGCCTGGTATGCACAAGGCCCCGAGTAGAATCCCAGGCACCACAAAGAGAGAGAGAGAGAGAGAGAGAGACTGCAAGCCAACAGGAAGTGGTGGTGAGGGAAACTGTGGTCATCTAGAATGGCATTTATAAAGTCTTCAGTAAGATAGAAAATGTCTGCTACGCCTTGGAAATTCAAGACGCATAATTATAATAACCAAGTAAATTCAACTTTAAAAAAATTAATCCAGTGTTTGAAAAACAGAGAAAACAATACAAAATAAATACACTAAGATGTTGGTACCTACATGGGATTATGCTCAATCTTTCCCATCAGCAGATACTTCCCAAGATTTCTATATGAAACATGCATTACTTGTATAATAAAACATTTTAAAATGTATAAAACTGAATTTTCAAAAAGTTTTATAAAGAAAAATCAGGGTTTGGATCTCTTGACAGATGAACAGTTTGCAAATATGTCCCCCATGCTGCAGGGTGGCTCTTCACTGTTATTCCCCTGCTACACAGAAGTGCTCTAGTTTGACACCATCCCACGTGTCTAGTTTCTGTGCTTCTATCATCTTACCCAAAATCCCCTCACCCGGACCCATGTCTTCAGTTTTCTTCCAGTGGCTTTAGCGCGTGGGGCTCATGCATGACCAGCTGCACATCAACCTCTGTGTGGCCGGGGCTAGAGGTGTGGCCTCACCCTGCCACATGTGGACACCCAGTTTTCCCAGCACTATTTATTGAACAGAGTGTCTTGGCCCAGTTGTGTGTTCTTGGTGCCTTTGTGGAAACTCGCTGGGCTGTGTGAGGGTGTGTGTAAGTGCCCCACGGGTGAAGAACATGGCACCACAGAACGCTGGTGGAGTAAGGAACCTCCAAGCTCCCTCATCTTCCCAGAGGTGAGGGTTAATGGCAGGCAGTTCACAGCCATCCCAGGTGCCACACAGATGTCCCTGGCAGGCTGAGGAGCAGCTGCTGCATCAGCAGCTGACATCCTGTGCGAGCGCACCATACGCCAGGCACTGTGCCAAGCACCCTGCACAGGTGCTGTTGTCCAATCATCCTCAAAGCCTAGCGGTGCACCACTGCTCTGTCGTCCTGAGACGAGGAAGCTGAGGCACACAGATCTGCTGCTGGTTCAGGGGCCTCCCACCTCCCCACCACTCTCTCCCTCCTAAAGGGCTCAACCAAACAGTTTCCTACTTCACTCAACAGTCACTTAACAAACAAATGTTGCATATCCATTCACCTTTGATGAGGAAGAGCCCCTCCTAAAGCCACTCAACAGCAGGTGAGCAGAACGAGTTCGAGGACTGCACATGCTGCAACAGGAACTGCAGGAGGCCCAGGTGATGTGCTGCAAGAAGAAAAGTGCCTAATATACACAACACGTGCATCAGGCAGATGGAGAGAGGATGAAATCAGGCTTGTCAGACAGGCTGCATCCGATCAAGAACAGCTTTGAGATACAGCTGAACCCACTAGACAGACAAGGGGCAGTCACTGCAGGTTCTCGAGGAACAGAATGTGTTTAAGCTTCTGTGCTAAAATGATAATTCTGGCTTTGGTGTGAAAAACAGATTGCAAGGAGCAAAGCCAGGAAACATCAAAGCGTCATGATGTTAAGAGACTACTGCACTGATCCGAGCAACAGAGGCTGACAATCTGAACCCCAGGCTGTGACCATGATAGGTAGAAGAGAAATCCCACATGAGATAACGCAAGCCTCAGGATGGACATCCCAAGCAGCTGACAGAACACAGGGTAAGCAAGGAGATTTGAGGGTGACTCCAAAGGTTTTAAGCTTCCAAGATTAGAAAAATGGTGTCACCCTTAACTCAAACAGGAAACGTGGGAGGAAAAGACAATGGATTCAACTGAGGACACAGTGTTGTCCCACAAGAAAGCAAGCCACTTCATTTAGAAACTGAAGCAATAAATGTCTAAACTACATAAAATCATAAATAAATTTTTGTTAAATATATATTTTTAATAGACTAAGCTTCACTCTGAAATTCTCACCTTAAACCTTAAAAGAATCTTTTTTAATTAAGCCTTCATTGACTCTCTTTGTAATTTGTTTTATAGTAACCTTTTTTTTTTTCATAACAAATCACTATCTTTGATGATATATAACTGAGTTCATCACTTTTCTTAAATGAAAACTTCTCTTCCAGCTTCTTGGTTTTCTTCCACACGGTGAAGAAAGTGAGACACACTTCATCACATCCCTGAAGTGGTGGGTGCTCAGCATTCAAGCTGCAAGGCCTCCCTGATTGTATGACTTCACAAGGTGTCGTGCTGGGCAGCTTTGTCCAGCAGATCCCTCCACTGCTTCCAGAGGCAGCTGCAGGGGAACCTGCCTCTGGCTCGGCCTCCTCTGCAGCCAGCAAGATTGCTGGTGTGGAGCTAGGAGACGCAGAAAGGCGAGGCCACACGGAGGACCCTGGGAACACGGAGGGAACGCATCACTTCTTTCGTGTCCTGCCCTCCCAGGCCCAGGAACACAGTGAAATGAGAGACCAAGGACCACCTCATCAAGACGGAGGCCACGCAGCACAGCCTTACCCGGCCAAGTCCCCGTGCACTGTGACACTGATGAATGACAAACTTTTAATGCATTTTCTTTGGGCTGAGTAGCAAAGTAATGAGCTGGAAGCAAAATGAAGGAGTAGTTGAATAAATTAAATCTGACATTTTCTATCTCATCCAATTTTTGTCTTTCAAAAAAATAACAACTGCATCTAAGTTGATAGATAACCTCCTCAGCACAGGGACAAACTCAAGGTGTGGTACCTGATGCCCATGGACACAGCCCTTGGTGGTTCCACTCTTGTCCCTGGGCAACAAGACCCCATGTTCACTGGGCCTGCCAGAGATAATGAGGGCCAGGAAGGGGGCGGGCTACAGCCAGACCCCAGGGCAGGGTGGCAGTGTGCAATGCCCTTCCTCCAGGCACTACCAAGGGGGCTAGGGCACACTCGCTCAGCCCCTCCTCCTGTCAACAGCACCACAGTCATGCCCACACGGAAGGGCACTTGCCCTGGGGCCAGCCCTCGGAGGCCTTGCAGGGCACTGAGCCCAGGAGAGGTGGAGCCTGGCCCTTTCTTCTCTGCTCCCCAGAGTGGCTACGTGTGAGGAGAGATGTAACAGGAAGAGCAGCCTGAAGATGCAACCTGGCTGGGCAGTGAGAGACGAGTCAGACCTGAGCATGCGTCACTGGGACGTGTGAGCAACAGGCTGAAAAGATCAAGACTGGATCTGGACAACAGGGACACTCAGGCTGGAGCAGTACGGAGAGCTTGGGATCCCGCCTCCCACACCCTCATGCCCTCTCACCTCTCTACCACAGGGGGCACCGGTGTGGGCCTGGACCCACCTGCCCGAGCCCACCTGTCAGCCATATGGGCCACTCGGGGGTCAGGCTGGACTGTGCGAGTGGGTGGGTGGTGTGAGCACTCCTCCGTGGTGGAGCTGCAAGAGCTGTGGTGGGCTTCCCAGGCCAGATACAAGCACAGAGGGAGCTGGGGATGAGAGACCAAGAGCGACTGATACCTGAGCTCCTGGAGCACGGCCTGGAGCGCTGTGTCCCGCCCAGTCACATGAGAGATAAAAAGGCTGGTCTCTGAGCAGATGGGGCTCTGCTCCCTCCACTGCCACCTCCATGTCCCCATTGTCCCTAGGATCACTTGTGACCTCACCACCTCCAGAAGCTCGGTGTCCCACCACATGTGCAACCAACCCATGTGACCGGCAGTGGCACTCTTGAGACCACACCCCGGCATCTCTGACCTCCTGCGTCATTGCAGCCACAGCAAACAACACCCTTCTCGTGCCGCAGAGCCCCCTTTCACCAGGGTGGGACCATCTGTGCGACAGAGGCTTCTGATTCAGGAGAATCCCCGGAAGACTGTGGCTTCCCCACTTCCGCTGAAATGCCTTAAAATGCCTCAAACGTGGCTAGAATGTTAAAAGACCCCTTGGAAGGCTGGGGACACAGGTCAGTGGTAGGGTGCCTGCCCAGCACCACAGCAAAGGGAACAGCGTGCCCTTGGGTACCTCATGGGAATGTCATCTTCAGGATGACTCTCAGAGTCAGGGCAGCCCACTGGAGAGGAAGCGCTGGCAGCCAGCCAGGCCCAGCCTCCAGCAGAACTGACATCCCTATATACCACGGACCCTCAGGACTGCTGACCAAGACCACAGCCAGCACAGCAGGCCTGGCGCTCTACAGCCTAGGGCAAGTGTTCTCAAAGAGCCTTAAGAACAGGCTGGTTGGGCTGGGGCTGTAGCTCAGTAGTAGAGTGCTTGCCTAGCATGCTTGAGGCCCTGGGTTCGACCCTTAGCACCACATAAAAATAAATTAATAAAATAAAGTGTTGTATCCATTGACAACTTGAAAAAAAGAAAAAGAGGATGGCCCCATGGACTGAGCAGGCTCTTCCCCGGAAGGGGGCCCTAAGCAAAGCCCTGGCCAGCCAGCACATCCTCCTGCCACCTCCCACCTTCAGAATCAGCAGCTCCCTGTGAAAACCCTACCACTCCACTCTGAGCCTCTCACCAACCATCCCTCCATGTGTCTCACACTGACACATTCCTGACATGCCTACATTTTGATCATTTAAGTCATGCATAGCAATAAATAAGCACCTGCGACTCACCACTGAGACAAACACTTTTTAAAGAAAATTGATCAGTTGAAGATGAGAGTTAGGCATAGCCAAAAATAAAGCCACCCTCCCCATTCCCACCTGGCAGTGTAAATCCCACTCAGAAGTGGTCTTCTGGCTCCCTTAGCAGTTCCTCCACTGCTCTGAGTCTCAATGACTCCCACCAAGAGCTAGCTACCCAGGACTCTGAGCACAAGACCCTGTGGCACCGTCGGGAAAAGCTTCCTGCAAGCAGAGAGAGGGGGCGAGGGCACTAATGTTTCCTAGGCGCCTATTTCTCAGCACCATGCCACAGATATTCACACCAGCTCTGATAACCCCAGCTGACCAGGCATTCTCCTTGATTTTATATTTGGAAATCAGGCTTAGTATAGTCAATAAATTGTCAAAGGTCACATTTAATAAGTAGACGAGCCAGGATGCAAAGCCAGCTCTGCCTGAGTCCAAAGACCACAGCCCATACATTCCTCTGCCAAAATCAAGCATTCCTGTCCCTTTCTACACACTCCGCATCTTGTCCCACAAGTGACATGAACTCTCACCCAAACAGAAGGCTGGAAGATTCCTGGCTTAGGCGTGATAGCAAAACCAGTCCTGGCTGTGAAATGAAATTATCAAAACATTATAGTAAGAAACAAAGCCTGGGGAAAGGGTCGGTCCCTCCCCTCTCAGCCTTTCTCTAGGAGCCTAATTAACCCTGGGTCCCTACCTTTTGGATTGTAAATAACTGCCCTAGGAGTCTGGCACTCCCTCCTGACATGTAGCCAATGCCTGTGCAAAGAGCCCTTTCTTGGGCTGCCATTGTGGCTCAGTGGTGGAGCACTTGCTTTGCATGCGTGAGGCCCTGGGTTCGATCCTCAGCACCACATAAAAATAAATAAAATAAAGATATTGTGTCCATCTACAACTAAAAAAAAATATTAAAAAAAAAAAGAAAGAAAAGAGCCCTTTCTTCTTATCTGTTAGCCACGAATTAGAAATTTTTTTAAAAGAAGGGAAATGCCCAATGATAAGATGACGCCAAATAACCTATAAGTGTTGTGAGAAACTGGATCAGGCTCAGAATTTGGAGTTTTGTTTTCCTCTGGGGCCACCGGCATAAAATCAAGTTTGGGGTTCTCTCCGAGTGCCGCTTGCTGCTTCTCCACCAGTCTGTCTCCTGCAAAGTAAAAACAGCATGTGGGGCATGCTTCTGGAATTCTGGACGTGAGGAGCAAACCTCCTTGAATGAGGACACTCGTTCCTGAGCGCACAGCATGCGCAGGCTCTTCACAATGACTCACTCGAGTCCTCACAACTGCATGGCAAGATATTTTTCTCAATGCCAGAGAGAAACAAAGCAACTGGATCTAACCAGCACTTACGGAGCCTCTGAACTGGACTCTGTGCTGGGCTTGTGTTCAGAAAGACCAAGTGCTGCCCAGGTGCCACACAGCAGCTCACAGTCACGGAAGGAAGCAATTAACCAGCACCGCGATGAGCACTCCCGCACACGGGCACGCTCCCGCAAGAAGGAAGTCACATACCCGACAGTGTCCAGGAGAGACGGCCAGGGGAGGCGGCGGGCAGGAGGGAGCCTGCCTGCCTGTGCATAGGAATGCACAGGGGCCCTATGCTGGCAGCAGCAGCCACTGGGGACAGACGGCAGCAGACCAAGGATACTGCACAACATGCTAAGGCACCTGGACTTGATTTCTGTTGACAAAGCGAAGTTTGGTGCTATTTGTGCAATAAAAAACTACAGGTGAATACCTGCTTTAGAGATCAGTGGGCCACCCCAGAGGAGGGTGGACAAGACAGGGAGGGCTTGGGAGACAAGGAGATCGCTTGTGTTCCAGAGCAGAAAGGCAGGGCCTGAACCACAGGGTCGTGGCTCTCGGCACAGCAAGCCAGGTCTGCACAGCAGCAGGACTGTGCTCACCTGCTGAGGGCACGCCACCGCAGAGGCCAGACTCTGGGGAGGCCACAGGAGCCCCTCTGACACCACCTGATGCTCATGTCTGGCCCACCCAAAACTCAACAAATTAGTATTTTCCTGTAACTAATAAATCCATGCATACACTTGGGACTTTGCCATACTGATGGCTTTTCTTCACCTCACTATTACACATGCGCAGTTTCTCTAGCAACAATGTTTTATTAGAAGGTACCTATTATGTTGTACTACACAGCATTTATTTTTCCGACACACAAATAACAGGAAGTCCAAAGCTCCCCTTCATTTCCCTGGGTTTTATTCAACTGCTTCTGCCTATTTCTGAGCAAACAAAAGGAATCATAAACTGCAATAGAAACAAGTTACACCCCTTTACTAAAGAACTCCCAGCAGGACTCTATAACAAAACAGTTCATATGCAGATCTTGCCTTCTCCCCCACCCAGGTGAAAAATGAAATATAGCAAATTAATACTCCGAAATAAGCCAGAGGAGAACTGCAAGGGGAAAAAAATTGGAAATGGAAAACAAGAAGAAAAAAAGTGTTGCCTTAGTGATTAAAAAAAAAAAAAACTCTTCATCTGCGACCAGAGTCACAGCACAGCTCTGTGTGCTTTGCTGAAGGAAGCCAGTGCCACACCTAAATGTGAGGTGCGTGCCAGCCTCTGGTGGGAACAGAGGGCAGCACAGAGGGCCTTTGAAACACCCTACATTTTTAGTCTGATAGTCCACAGTACAGGGAACTTCCAGTTATCATGGCCATGCTATTTCACCCTAACCAATACCAAAACCTAGGAAAAGAGATTTTGCATTCTAATTTCCAATATTACTTTACAGTTTCCTTAAATTCAAAAATATTCCTTAATGTGAGACCCTGTCTCAAAAATAAAAAATAAACCAAGCCCGGTGGTGCACACTTGTAATCCCAGTGGCTCCGTAAGCTGAGGCAGGAGGATCTGGAGTTCACAGGCAGCCTCAGCAAAGGCGAGGTGCTAAGCAACTCAGCGAGACCCTGTCTCTAAATAAAATACAAAACAGGGCTGGGGATGTGGCTCAGTGGTCGAGTGCCCCTGAGTTCAATCCCCAGTTCCAAAAAATAAAAATAAATAAATAAGGACTGGGGGGACCTGGCTCAGGAATTAAGTACCCTTGAGTTCAATCCCTGGTACCAAAAAAAAGAAAGGAAGGAAGGAAGGAAGGAAGGAAGGAAGGAAGGAAGGAAGGCAGGCAGGCAGGAAGGCAGAAAGGCAGGAAGGGAGGGAGGGAAGGGACATATCTTTAACTACCTGGGACTGAGAAATGGGGAGAAAAGCACAGGGACTCCCCTGTGAGCCAAGGCGGGCGAAGCTGGGTGGGACTGGGCTGTGCTCCCGCTCGGCTTGATCCTCCCAGCACAGCAAGCCCGTGAAAGTGGCCTCCATGCTCTCCAGTAGAAACACTCACTAACCTCCAGCCCAGGAGTTCTGCTGCGAGGCCTGGCGTGACCCCACACAGCCACACCCTGGGAGATCTCACAGGGCCACGCGTCAAGACTGGCACTCTGGCAACACCGCTGCCCAGGAAGTGCGGCTAGGAAAGGGGGCAGAAATCCCCCTGTAGGTGACCTGGGCAGCAATTTTGTTGACCTCCTAACCAGATTAATAATGACCGAGGGGACAGAAGCAGGGACTGATTTTCAGAAACAGGGAAGACTTAGGGAGGCTTTCATTTAAAACACCTGCTCATAACTACTTAGCCAAGCCTGTTCATCAGTCCATGCTGCTCACCTGTCCCAACCACTCATGCCAGAGTCCTGAGGAAGGATACTCCTGGCCTTAGGTGTAGAAACTGACTCCATAGGTCTGGAATGAGGGCCTGGAATTGGCACAGTAAACTCTAAAGTTTTTCTTTAGAAATGTAAGTACTGTCCCTGAGGACTAAGTCTTTCTTTGAACAAAATAACAACATCCACACCCACCTAAGTAGCATCTGGGAGAAAAGGAGAAGGCTGGAGAGGGAGCGACATGGACGCAGCTGTGCTTAACCCTCACGAACACCCTGCTGTGGCCTGACTGCTCTGAAGTAGCCCCAGCGTGTGGCCTCAAGAGGGCCCGGGGTTGGGGTGTGAGTGAAGTCTTCCTGAGTGAGGCTTGTACCCAGAGGGGTTCGTCTGCTCCTTCTGCAGAGTGGAACTGCTGAGGACCAGGGAGGCTGGCCCGCCCTCGGAGGGATATGCACAGAGGGTCAGAGAGACTGGGCATGTTCAGGAAACAAAAGCAGCAGGGTTATCCCAGCGTTGAAAACCAGGCCCCAGGCCCCAAATCCATGCCCAGGGATAAAAGGCAGGATGGCAATAATGTCAGTCCAGTGTCTTCCTACGTTCTCCTAGGGGACCTAACGCACCTAAGTCCCTGAGGTTCCCTGCCAGGCAATTCAGGGATGAGCATGTAAGCAGAAGGTCTCAGCTTCTCCACACAACTACTTCCCCACCAAAGCCACCCAAGCCAGGCCTCCACTCGTGCCGGGCTCCTTGCCCGCTGTCCAGAGCTGCTCCCTTTCCTGAGAAGAGGAAGGTGGCCAGAACCTTCCATGCCACAAGCCTCCTTTGCCCCTGCCTCTGGGACGGGGCCTCCCTGTTCAGCTCCCGCAAGGGTCTGGCACTGCCTGCCTGGCCTCTCAGGTCAGCTGCACCTCCTCCCAGCACAGACGTCCAATGAGCCATCAGCTCACACTGTGTTTTGCAGACCGTGTCCTGTGCCCATGGGCACCAGGGGCATGGGTACCGCCAGCAATGCATCCCCGCTCCTGCAGGTCTGGCCTACAGCACCCACGCCCGCCCGCAGCCTGTCAGCATAGTCAGGACAGGCCCAAGGTCACCTCCTGACTTGATGGGATGCAGCACAGGCTCGACTTAGGAGACATAGAAGGTACACAGGGAGTTGGCCCTGTCCGTGCACCTGTGTGTGAAGGCACACCCACAACCTCGACACATCCCTCCAGGAAAGCTCACTCACCACACAACCAGCTACTTCAAATGGGCATGAGGGGGTTTGAAAGGAGCAGCCAACCCCATGTTTTCTTCTCTTCACAGCACAACTCATGGTCACTCAGTGTCTCGTGATGTCAGACCCATGTTCTGACGTCACACGGCACAGTGAGGAAAAGCATCTTTCCTATGATTCCAGCCCAACCCATCCAAAGCTATTAATATGGTCTTGCCAAGAAGAAAACAAAAAGTTGTACCAGGTGTTAATAAGTAAAATATCAAATTTGCTAGAGATAAAGGAGAAAAAAACACATTTTATCAATGGTGACTTATCTCCCGCTTCCTGAAAATGACTTGAGATTCACACCAAAAATTAAAACTGTCAGCACCATGTGCACTTAGCTAAGCTGCCAGCACCTCCAGGACCCTCCCTGTGGAGCTGAGTCAGCCAGCGGTGTGCTCTGGAGGCAGAGGCGGCTGGGCATCTCTGTGGGGGGCATGATCAAAACATGTCACCAGCATAGCACCTACAGCTCCTCTCCTCCGGCCCCTCCCAGCTCTCGGATTCAGCACCAGTCCTGGCCAGGAGCATGTTTGGTGCAGAAGCAAAGGCACCAGCCACCCCCCAGGACCACCATCAAGCAGCTCAGAGGTGCTGGGAGTGTAGCAGGGTTCCCAGCCATCCGTGCAGGGTCCAGCTCAGCCTCCAGGGCCCAAGCACCTGACCACCTTCAGCCTTCAGGACCCAGCAGCAGACACCAAAGCAAGCACTCCAGAGAGCCTGGCAGCCAGCCCCACAGGTGGCATGTGCTCAAGCAGATGTGCTTTTTATTTTAATTAAACAGAGTTATAATTCCACTCCTAGGTATATACCAAAGAACAGTGAAAACATACCCACACAAAAGTTTTTACATGAATGTTCAATAGCAGCATCATGCATAATAGCCAAAGAACAGGAACAACCTAAATGTCCATCAACTGATGAATGGATAAAATGTGATGTTTCTTTTTTTTAAAGAAAGAAAAGTATTTATTTTAATGAAATAAAATTCTTGAAACATTTTTTAAATGTCTGCTATAGTAATATATGAGTAATAGACGTACTTCTTTATTAGCACTTTAATAAGATCTAATATAAAGTCTAACAATTGTCATTTGGAAGTAACAACGTAATGAACACTATCTGGAGCCACCTGCACCAAGCGTGACACCAGTGAAGATCCCTGGGCTTCCTGCTGTGAGTCGCCAGGTTTCTCCTGTAATGCACTTCCTACTTTCACAATGGAAGGAAACACAGTTCTCAAATGAAAGATCATGAAAATAGTGATGTAATTTTTTCCCATCCAAATTGATGGACTTCCTGAATTTTATCCTTAAACTCCTAGAAATCAAAGGCCTCAGGTGAAAAGGCCTGCCCCTAAAGAATATAAAGAGTGGCCAATCAAGGTGGGGCACACCTGTAATCCCAGCACCTCCGGAGGCTGATGCAGGAGGATCTCAAGTTCAAAGCCAGCCCCAGCAACTCAGTGAGGCCCCAAGCAACACAGCAAGACCCTATCTCTAAATAAAATATTTTTAAAAGGCTGGGGATGTGGCTCAGTGGTAAAGCACCCCTGGGTTAATCCTCAGTACCAAAACATACATATGTATATACAGTGTACTTTTTCTCCTGCCTTGTGCAGATGTATTTATTACAAAGACTTTCCCTAACCAAACTCTACACAGGCTCCTGTGAGCCCTTTTTTCAACAAGGTCTCATCCTTAGGCCCTGCCCTCAGTGTGCCTCATCCAGTTTCAGCAAGAATGCTGTGAGCTCGCCGGGCACAGTGGCACACGCCTGTAATCTCAGCAGCTTGGGAGGTTGAGCAGGAGGATCCAAGTTCAAAACCAGCCTCAGCAATGGCGAGGCACTAAGCAGCTCAGTGAGACCCTGTCTCTACATAAAACACAAAATAGGGCTGGGGATGTGGCTCAGTGGTCGAGTGCCCAAGTTCAATTCCCAGTACTCACTTCCCCACTCCCCAAAAAAAGAATGCTGTGAGCTCACCACAGCCATACCTCCCAGCCTTGCTGACCTGCCAGGCCAGCTGAGCCAGAGTCCCCCTCCTCTGCTGACGCCCCTGCCTGTAGCTATGAATTATCGCTTGTCGTGCATGTGGAATGCAGCCTGATGCGCTGGGATCTTGAGCACAGCCTTCCCCACACCAAGTGCCACACTCCTCTACCTAAACATCAGGTGTGTCTCTGGAACCCTGATATGGCAACTCCTCCAGCCTCGTCACCACTGTCAAGCTGGTACTTCCTCTTCTTCCCTATACAGGATCCTCTGTGCATCAGAGGCTGTTTGGAAATTGTTTCTTTCTTCAAATACAAACACTTACCATTGGCCTCCAGGCAGTGGCCCTGAGCTAGCAAGAATCTGCTGTTGGCTGCAGGCTGCCGAGAAGCACTTGCTCTCTTGGCAACTAAACTACATGCTGGTCCAGCGGGGTCGGGCAGTGGGTCCTCCTCTGTTAGCTGCTGGGAGGCTGAGGCTGCCGGCTTGTTCTGCCACTCCTGATGGCAGCCACACTGGCCACATGCCCTGTGCGGACCCATCCACCTCAGCATGTGCACACCTCTGACTTTCTGTAGCCACCTGAGCACAGAATGAAGGCTAGGGCTGGAGGTGTGGGTAGTCTGAAGCTCACACACAGGACCTTGTCCCTCCTCAAGGTAGCCCTGCAGGGAGGAGTTTTTATTCCCACTAACAGGCTCGGGCATGTCCCCTAGTCGGCACTGTCACAGAGTCAGGGAGCAAGGGTCCAGGTCTGGACACTGACCACAGTGACACTCACACTTGACATACCTTCTCCCCCTTCCCCTGGAAACCACCCCCTCACCTTCTGCTCTTCTCCCTCTGCCGATGAGTCTGTCCATCCCTCAAGGCCACCTGGAGCACTCAGCACCCTGCTGAGGCTCCCCAGCATCCCCACAGGCACGAGGCTCTCCTCTCCCCTTAGGATTAAATTCACACGAATAACCTGGCCAGGGGACGTGGGGCGGTGAGGACAGCTCAGCTCTTCCTTATAAATGAACAAATGAGATGATCATCATAGGAGAATATGATTTAAACGCACCTCCAAACACGTCTGCTACCACCCCATTCCAGCCACGTGGCAGCCCCAAGTCCCCAGGCAGTATTTTCCACGTGGTCGCTGGTCCTTCCCACACTCACTCTATCACCCATAAACGTGTACTGAGCGCCTTCCACTGTTTTGGATGCCATAAATATAAGGTGACAAAGTGGTCACTGCTCTCCTCCTAGGTCCTAGATGTCCAAGAATTAAGGTACATTTACTGGGATGAAGAAGACTATAGAAAGAAAAGGTTGGAAGCTGGTTTGAATGCACTGAATTCAAGCTGCCCTGCAGGTATAGAAGTGGAGAGAGACCAGGCAGTTTTGCCGGCAGTTTTGCTCTTGAGCCTGGAGCCAGAATGGGAGTTCTGAGTGGGAGATACATGCATGTGACTCACGATGGATGCTGTCCCGAGGGGATAACGCAACAGAGCCCAGGAGCCAGGACCAAGTCCTGAGGACACACAGCACTTGGAGCTCAGGCAGAAAGAGAACAGAGGGGTTCAAAAAGGCTCCTTGGTGCTGGGAAGCCTGGAGCAGGAGCGGGGCTCTGGCCATGCCACAGGACAGGACTGCAACCCCAGGGCTCGCCAGCAGAAGCGCATCTTTACCTGGAGGCACAGGCAGAGCCCCATTTCAAATGCCAATTGCAAGCAGGAGGCTGCTGCCCACACTCTGCCCGACTGGCTGCACATCAGGAGCTCCTCAGCTTCCACTAATTTGCTCAAGCAGCTCCCAGAACTCAGAGGGAAACTTCACTTGAGCTTACCCACGTACTCTGAGGGATAGCACAAAGGCTACTGATGAACACCCGATGAAGAGAAGCGGGGGGCAAGAGGCATGGGAGAGGGCTCAGGGCCCCCATGCCCTCTCCTGAACACCACCTCCAGGCACCTCCATTTGCTCAGCCATCAGGAGGCTCCTGCACCCTCTCCTTGTGGGTTTATGGGGGCTTTATTAGGCAGGCATTACTAATGGAATCACTGGCCAGTGATGATCAGCACTTCATTCAGGCCCTCTCCTCTCCTGGACACAGGTGCAGCTGATAATCCTGCCTCAGTCTTTCTGGTGACCAGGCCCCATCCTGAGACTACCGAGGGGCCCTGCCACCAGTCACCTCGATAGCAGACCAAAGACAGTTACCCCAGAGACTCCAGGGGTTCTAGAAGGAGGTGGCAGGAACCAGGGCAGAGGCCAGAAACAACACTGTTCCTTCTTCAAACGGGTTCACCAAGGTACTCTCCACATGCCAGAGAAGCACACGGTTCAGCAGTCTTTAGTGAATCTGGAGTTAAGCTACCATCGCTACAGCCCAGGTTCAGACCACTCCATCCCCAAAAGATCCCTGGCACGTTTCATGTCCTTGCCCACCACCCCTCCAGCCCCCGCAACCACCGAGCTGCTTTCCACCCTTGTCTTTGCAGATCTGCCACCTGGGCACTTCACCTGAAAACCCATGCATGACGACGCAGCCTCCGCTTCTGGCTGCCTCCAGTGAGCAGTACTGAGGTGCACCAGGGACAGCTTGCCGGCAACCTGTCCCTGCCAGGCCAGCCACGCAAGCGCTGCGGGTCGTGTTAACACCATCTTCCCTCTGCCCACTCCGCAGCTCCTGCACGGCCGGCGGGTGCCCACTGGGGTCATTGTGGATAACTGCCAAGACGCATGCACACTTCCGTGAGACTGCGCTCTCGTGCTCTGGGAGACGCAGGAAGTCGTATTAGGGGGTCAATGCAACATGTCTCTTTAACAGCCAAACCTTGATCAAAACGACCACACCTTCTCACAGCCCTGGGGCCGGTGCTCTGGGGTGCCTGGTGTGCTCTTTCCCTGCCAGGCATTCTAGCAGGTGGGAAGTGGTTCCCACACGTAGTTCCCAGGTGACTCACGTGCTGGACACATTTTCGAGTGCTGGTCAGCCTTCGCAGGACCCCACACACCCACCATCCGTGTCTGGTGGGCCACAGACATCTGTATACTCGGCAGCATATGTGCCCCAGGTCAGGCCAGCAGCTGGATTTTGTCCTATAGAACTTGGTTGCCTTGGGCAAAATAGTTAATGACCGTCTCAGAGCATTGGGGACCTCACTTAGCACCATGGCCAGGACACCACCCCCAGCCAACCCACCAACATTCAGTGAATGTGGCACAAGATAGGAAGGCATCGGAAGACCTGGAAAGAGTGTCACATGAGAGTTACAATTGGTAAACAGACATAATAAAAAGGTGCCCAACCCTGAAGTCACCAAGAAATACAAATTAAAACAATAAGGCCATATTCTATACA
The DNA here is from genome assembly GCA_028644305.1 of Xerus rutilus. Lineage (NCBI taxonomy): Eukaryota > Metazoa > Chordata > Mammalia > Rodentia > Sciuridae > Xerus > Xerus rutilus. The sequence goes on from CM053400.1 coordinate 179,275,591, forward strand.
TTCTGAATCAGCAGCACCGCTGCCAGAAGGTAACTGGGCAGACACAGCTCAGCAGCAACAGGAATGGCCCAACGGCTGACCCTGACTGGCAGCCTCCTCCAGCAAAATGCCCCCTGCTAAGGAGCCGACCTGAGATGCGCAGCATGTTAGTAAACAGAGCAGCAAAACCAACCAAAGAACCAAGGCAAACAAGGAAAAGCACTGATCTGCACACACAACTCAACGGGCGGCAGCCACACTGCACACCAAGAGCTGGGCAGGGCTGCCTGCAGGGGCAGACGTTTAAAATTGCAGGACAGGGACACGGGCCTGCGAATGCACAGAGGTGAGTGCACGCATTAGTGTGGCATTTACAGGTCTACAACTGAGGGGGGCAAAGTGACGAGAAGTCCGGGAAAGAAGCCCCAAGGCCAGTGTCCCACACAGAAATCAGTGGAGGAGGACTCAGCAGGGCGGCCAGGAAGGAGCCACCATGGCACCACGGCAGCTGAAGAAAGGAGGGCGGACACACTGGGAAGGGAGGAGAGGGAAGGAGGGACGGAGAGAGGAGGAAGCCGAGGAGGAAGCCGTGGGGGCCTGAACAGGGCCTGGGGCAGAGGGAAAGCAGACTCGCCTGCAGTGTATGGACTGAAGGGTGAGGAGGCAGGCAGCCCTCTGCAGAGCTGTGCCTCAGGGGCCTCCCGGTCCAGCGTGGAGTGAGGTGGTGGCATGGGCACATCTGCCATACGTGCAAGGGTCTGGTGCATCTGGGGAGAAGGGCATCAGGAGAGTGCTGTGCCCAGCCAGCTTCCTGCCTGGTGGCCACCCTCCAAGCAATACTCTAACCAGCCATTTGAGTCCTAAACTTCCGTTCCAGCAGTGTCCCTTAGGGTACAGGCCTATATGGCACACGCAGGGTGTGGCACAAGGAGGTAAAGCAGGAAGAGGGGGAACAGCTGCATCCACTCCCAGGGAGTGGCTTCCATGGCCCTGCAGGGGACACAGACCACCAAAGCCACCTCTGCAGTGACAAGGCCACACTCCCACTCGGTTACTGCATGTGGACTGGGGTCACTGACACCTGCTGAGAAAACATGAGCTCCACGTGAACAACAAAGGCTCAGCCCGACCCATGGCCCTCCGCAGAACTGCCCTCTCAAAACAGTGGCACAGTCACCACACATGGGTGTGCCCTGAAGAAGCAGCCTTGGCAGACGGGTGGCAGCTGCTGAGCCCTGGGCAGCACGTGCCACCATGAGTGGAATCAGAGCCGCTGGATCTGGCTCAGAAAATGACTTTTTCTGAAGCAGCAAGCTGCCTGCTTCCCAGAGGGCTGCGGGGAGGCCCCCTGCACGCCCAGCACACATTCCACGGTCAAGAGCAGTGCCCAGGCTGAGGGGCCCCAGGCAAGCCTGACATTTAACCTCCTAAATGACCATCACCATGTAATGGTGACCATCACAGAGTGCTAGGGTAAGTACCCAAGGGCAGGTGCCTGTTCACTGCCGCCCTGGGCCGAGCATGCCCCAGGTGGCTGCCAAGGGACAGCCAACACAGCACAGAGGCTGCCCGCAACCTCAGCGGTGGCCAGGCAGTGAGCAGCAGCGGCAAGGGCGGCCTAGAGTCCAGGCACTGGGAGAAACCTTGCTGCAAGGGACCAGTCCCACTGGACAAGGGCAGGCGACTAAGCGAAAGACAGCAAGCTAGAGAGGAGGCAGCCAGGTGGGGCGGAGCCTGCAGGCCACAGTGAGGAGCCAGGAGCCAGGGAAGGTCCCACACAAGGGCAGGATACAATTCACAGTGCAAAGGAAAACTGAGGGCCGATGGAGAAGGCCCTGCTAGAGAGAGGACACAGGACAAGAAGGCTCCTGGGACAGGCTCCCTCCCAGGCCTCAGCAACGCATCCCAAGTGCAGAGAGGACAACATAGGGAAGACTCAGTGCCAAGGCTTGGGCCTCCTCAACTTGTGGATCATACTCTTGAGCAGGAGAAAGGAGAGGCAGGGTGGCCCTACAGGGAAAGCCACTGACTCTGCTGCCTGTTGGCCAAGGGCCCCCCACCCAGCACACGCATGGCCACGGCAGGTAGCATTCAAGGACCATATGTCACGGCAAGCATCAGTACCTGGCTTGTGGGGATGCGGGTACAAACCCATGAGTCTACATATGTACGCTAAGTGGATGGGCTCACCATTGGTACAGGAACTATTTCTCAACAAACATGTCTGCTATTCTGAAAAAATGACTTGAGTACACTCTTGAGTCTTGCACAGGCTCGGGACTGCAACCCTGCTCCAGAGGTTGCGGAGGCTCCAACAGCCATCAGCTGTCAGACGCCGGCCAGGTGCTGGGGCACAGAGAAGCCAGGAAACGAGGATGCGCGTTACAGATGCTGAGTCACTCCATCGTTATTTCATTTCTTCTCCCATTAACCTGGCCAGACACCTGGTGGAATCCCCAGCTGATGGGAGATGGGCTGAGTAGACCTGGCCCTGACCTCATGCCTCTGTGTCTGCCAACCACTGCAGACAGGCTGGGGAGGAGGCCAGCAAAGCTCCACGTTCCCTGGGAACTCCCGCTCCCATAGGAAACCCAGTGAGTGGCACACGCGCAGAGCAGGCCTCTGTGCACAAACTAAACAACGCCCCAGCACGGCGTCTGAGCCGCGGGTTCCGTGGCAAGGCAGCAGGGCCTTGGTCCCCACACTGCAGACCTGGGGAGGCAGAAATGACATGTGCCAAATCAGCATCTGCCTGACCACTGCTCACTGCCCAGGGAACACTTCCCAGGCACAGCCCTGTCCTTCCTCAAGCCTTCTTTCTTTCACCTCCCACTCAGCACGCCATCATTAGGGCTAGCCCTGCAACTGAAACCCTAAGTCAGCACAGACTGGACAAACAGTATGTGTATCAACTCACCCTTGTGGGAAACCCTGCTGTTCCCTTTCTCTTGGGGTCCTTTTATGGTACCTCGGTCAAAAGAACCATCACATTGTGATTGAGGAGCCATGTCCAAGTCTCAAGACAACAGCAAGCACCTCCAGGGTGTCACCTCTACCCTTCATACAATACTGCAGGCAGATGCAAACCCTGGGGCTGGGAGAGGGTTCCACTTCCCAGAGTCCCCCGCAAAACAAGCCAACAGACATCCTCCATGTCCCCATAAGAGCAGCCCAAGCAGGCACGTGGAATTCCGACTGTACCCAAGAGCAAGAACACAGCCCTCCCCACCATGGAGGCACGAAGAGACCATCCCAAAGGCAGAATCCTCTGAAATCAGGCACACCTTCCACAGATGTGGTGAGGCTCTGACAGCTACAGACACGTGGCACCCAGAGGGAGTACTGCCACAAGGGGACACGTACCCGGACAGTGTGAGAGCAGTGAGAGCAGCGTCCGGGAGGCTGCGGAGGGGAGTGCTGCTGTGCCCGCAGCACAGCCCAGGCAGGCAGAACGGAGGCGCACAGGCCAGGCCAGAGAGGGCGTGGCGTCAGTCATCCCAAACCCTCCACAGAAGGAGAAGCCCTTTCAAGAGACCCTTGCCTCTCGTGCGTGCCAGGTTTGCATGCACAGCCCACAAGGTGTAAGGGAGTGACAGCGCCACAAATCCACTACCACAGGCCGTGAAGGCTCCGCACCTGCACAAGTGGGAGGAAATCTGCACAAAAATGGCCCTGTACCAGAGAAACCTGGGGCAGCTGTGCTCCCATGGATCCTCAAGCCCAAACTTCCACCTTGCGGAAAGGACCAAAGTCCTGGGAGCTCAAAGCCTTGTCGTGTGAAGAACTGCCTCCTGCCTGTGTGGAAGCCCACTCGGCGTGCCTCAGAGGCACACACAGGGAGGCACAGGCAAGGATCCCCAGTGGCTGCCTGCTCTGCCAGCAGCCAGCAGGGGCACATCTGTTGTCCTTCCTTTCTGCTGCTCCTCCATTCAGCTCCATTTCAATGCAGGCAGGTTTAGAAATGTTAATCACCCAGCCTGCAAGGGGTGCCCTGAGCTCTTCAGAAAAAAAGTCAAAATACCCACCATTAAAGTAAATCAAAATCCCATCATTAAAAATAACAGCGCCGCCCAGAAGTTTCCACATCCCACTTGTCCAAATGAAAAAATGGAGATGCAGGGGGGCTGTAGTTACTGACCTGAGGGTCCACTGATCAAGGGTGAGGGGTGCAGAGGCCCTCCCAGTCCTCCTGCCCTTTGTCCTTCCTCAGGAGACTCCAATTAACCAATGACATCACTCTCAGTCTCTCAGCAGACTGCAGTTTGTCCAACAATATCAATACCCAGGTTCTTCTTTCCTAAACAACACGCCTTTCAATCTCTAATTAGTTACACCTCCAGCAACCACTGTGACGCTATCAGCATTTTATGGGCAAACAAATCTTTCTGTCACCTAAAAACACATAGCCAGGACCCCATCCATCACAGGATGCATCCCCTTCCCACTACCAGGGAACCTTAAGCTTTCCGCTCCAGAGTAAAGAGGGGTACCCACGAGAAGAAACACAAGCACAGCACACTGGTTTCATTCTCTGTATCCTCACTGGGAGTTAGCCATCCACCAAAACAAAACCCCAGAAAGAAGGACACTGCTGTCCTGGCAAGTGCCCCTTCTCAGAGCTGCCTGGTGTGACTCTAACTGAGCCTGGAGGGCGCCATCCAGGTCCAAATGCAGACAAAGAGTCTCCTCACACTAACTTTAGGAACACTACGAAAAGAAAAATCCTACATGTTTGAACTCAAGTTTAATTTTATCCTCCAGCACTTCTAGTAGATCTCAAATAAAGAGAGAAAAAGGAAGAGAAAGAAAAAAAAGCTTTTTTCAGGATTCCAGTGAGAGATACACATCAAGAAGAGATCACGGCACAGCACACAGCGTGGGGAGCCCAGGACTCTGGCTACAAGTGCAATACTGCCCTGACCACCTGAAGGAGACAAAGAGCCTGCCCAGGCCCTGACTCTCTGAGTCTCACTGTATTTCAGCTGGCCTTATTGAGACCATAGGCCATGACAGACATGCTATTTCAACTGTATTTTATGTTTAAATGTCTTCCGTGCATAGACCAAAAAAGCCGTCAACATGACCTGTTACAAGATGCCTGATTACCTACACATCACCCTTTTTGAAAGATCACAGGATAGGTTTAGAGGCAAACAAATATTAAAATGTAAACAGGGTAAGAAAATAGGAAGAGGAAGTGACCAAGACCTCAGGCCCCAGCAGGTTTTCTCGGAGTCTCAGCAAACACACACTTCTGCTCACAGGCACCAGTCTTCTGTGGACAGTTGGTGACTGCCACCGATGGAGGGAAGCCAGACAGCGCCCCAGTGGGCTTGCTGACACGCTCTCTCTGGTGGCCTCCCATCTTCAGGTAAACCATGAGCATGGACGGTGGTGCTGCTGGGCTAAGCCAGGACAAGTGCCTAGGGTCTGGAGTGAGGAGGTCAGGTTCCCACTTGACACAGCAGCGTGAAGCACATCACTCCACTGGGGGATGCCACTCCACACTTGGACACTTAAAAACACCACATGCTGCTGCGGTCCTGTGACTGTAGACTCCTGCCCTTGAGAAATGCAGTATCCACAGAAACAGGCTTTTGGAGCAGAAGCAGGCGCTGGGCAGCACGCGGAGCCTCAGCCACGTGTGAAGCCGGAGAACAAAGATGGCCCCTCGCCTGCAGACAGACCGGGGCGCAGAGAGGGAGGGGTCAGAGGTAAAGGCCCCAACAGGGAAGGAAGGTGGGTGCACTGAGGAGACACGCTCACAGAGCGGCAGGAGAGGCAGGAAGGACCAGGGTACATGAGACTGCACACATCTACATGTGACATAGGGATAGTACCAGGAGAGCGCAGAGCCACAGCCAAGGGACAGGGCCAGGGCCAGGTCAGGGAGGGCACAGGGTCCCAAGCTGCCTCTCCAGAGCTGCTGGATCTCGGGTTGGGTCTTGAAGCCAGGGGAGCAGGGAGAGCAGAAAGACAGAGCAGGCAGGGAGCCGCCACCCCAGCCGCAGCTCAGAGCGGAGCGGGAATCTGGGCACCCGGGGCTTGAGAGCATGGTGTTCCTGTGGGCAGGGTCCACAGTGGCCTTGCTGCTCAGCAGCTGGACGTGCCAGGGTAGGGCAGACAAGTGGTCACCCAAACACAATGCCAAGGGAAATGGAAACCGGCCAGGCACACAGGCGCTGAGCTGTTGTCCAGCAGTAACTCCCCCAGGTCACCAGAAGTCCGAAGTAGAAAACAATGGCTACCCCACACCACAAGGGAGGTGTGTGGCCACAGTAAGTGGTGTGCACTTTAAGAACATTAGAGACAGAGGGACAGGGGCTGGAGGAAGGAGAAGTCATTCCAGGTAGAAATGGCCATGGAAGTCACTGCAGACAGACGGACATCTTCAGCTGAGGCCAGAGTTCCAGCAAGGACCAGGATAAGGGCTCCACAAGTGAGGAAGACAGCAGGAGGACGACACAGGATTGCACAGAGATGGCATTTCAGGACCTGCTGGGACACAGGCTGACATGCCACTTTGTCCGCGAGCTGGGATCCTCAACCCCTCTGCTGAGTCCACTGTGGTTTGTGAACCGGCTACGACTGAAACCCTCCCCTTCCACTCCAGAAGGCGAGGCTGCGGAGGCAGGAGCATCTCCTCGCCACGCAGGGCACTCGCACACGGACTCCTGCACGTCCTTCCTGAGGGCAGCGCCGCGCAGTGCCTAGAGTGGGCCCTGCTCCTGAGCTCTGCAGAGATGGCACGTCCAGGCTCACAGCTGCCCTGGGGCTGGAAAAGACCGCTTCAATCCAGGACAGGGACCCTCAGGGGACAGGTATGGGTGAAGAGACAGGGAAGTGGAAAGACAAAGGAGCACAGAGCTGGGCAAACCCAGGACAGGGGTGCAGGAGCAGGCATTCGGGCCACCCCGGCTCCCGAGAGCAGCAGTGGCCACGCGGCACAGCAGGGGACGGCATTGCTGCTCAGTTGTCACTCAGGGCAAGGAGGGGCACCCCAGTGAGGCAGCTCTGCCCCTCCAAAAGCTGGCCTCTCTGGGCCACAGCCCCCCTGCAAGCCACGTGCATCAGTGCCCAGCAAAGATACCAAGACCCAGACCCTCACAGATCTCCCTACGGGGCCATCCCAGCAGCAGAAGTCCATGGGTCAGCTGGGGTCACCTCTGGCTGCTGAGAGGATGATACCCACCTGCAACCAACAGCTGGCCAGTGAGAGGGCAAGAGGCCTGGGTCAGCAGTGCAGGCCACCCCATCCCACAGCTCTCAATGGGCACCCCAGCAAGACCCAGCCTCCCTTCCTGTCCACTTCAGAGGGCACTGATCCCAGGAGTCCTTCCTAATAAGCTCTGCACACAACCTCACAGCAGAAGACACTTCCTGAGAACCCAGCTGGCACCCCACACTGATGTGGGAAGGGCAGAAGGCAGTCCGACAGGAAAGCCACTGAGTCCCTCTTCTGTCACTGACTTTCAAGCACCTACAGGCACCTAGGGAGATATGCCACAAGCCGCACACTGAACACATGACCACTGAAACCCAACGTACAGACGACCCCAGGAACGGTGTAGACAGAGACACCCACAGCAGCACAGCAGCCTCACGTTTGCCAGAAACCAGGACAGAGGTGCCCTGGAGGGAACAGTGTCCAGAAGGCACACAGGGGCTGGGCCTCTGGCTGTCCCACTTCCCTAGTGAGGCCACAGAGGCCACACGGTGAAATTCTCTGAGCGTCCTCTGGAGCTGAGCCCTTCCCTCCATAGGCTTCACACTTCAGCACTCACACTTGACAGGGGCAGGTGGCAGGAGGGAGCTTAAACAGGAGTTGAGGAAATGGCCAAGGGCAGAGCAGAGAGAAGGGCCGGAACCAGGCAGAAGGCCTGGGGTCCTGGGCGAGGAGGGAGGACAGAGCCACCTCTCAGCACCACACCACCAACCCAAGCCAGGGCAACAAGGATCCCGGTTCATGCTGCCACACCTGCTGCCTGGAAAAGAATCAAAGTCGCACTGTCTCACCCTGGTCCGACAGGAAGTCCAGCATGGTCTGCAGGAGGAAGGACAGGTGCCTCACGGACAGCGCAGGGTTCCCCATTCTCCGGGAGGCATAGACCAGCTCGTGAAGCAGACGCATCTGGACAGCAGCCCAGCCTCTGTGTGTGCCTGCAGCAAAGACACAAAGCGTCATCAAGGAAACATGTGGCGTCCCATGAAACCTGGCAGTCTATGGCAAAGCCCCAGTTTTCAAAATCAAAGGGCATCGGAACACACTCCCCCATGGCCACTGATCCTGGAGAAGGACTCTAAAGTGGCCCGTTTTCCACATACAAAAATATCTTCTGTTCTCTCCATGCAAAGACACAATTTCAAAACTCTCTCTGAGATAATTCTAATAAACTTAGAATAACAGACTTTTCAATGGTATTGAGTTACTGACGTATTTTCTCAAAAACAACTGATATTTTGATGGGCCTTCATTACCAATAACCAAGGATATTAAACTAAAAAGCATAGTTTTTCTCTGAAACATAAGAAAAATACAGAAAAGTAGAGAAACTGGACAAAGAGGCTATCAAGGGGCTTTTATGGCCGCTCCCTTCCAAACTAGCTCAGCTTCAAACTCCAGGCAAGAGACCTGAGCGCGGGGCCAGTGGTGCACCTCCTCGATCCCAGAACCTGAGGGTCACTTACTCCACTTCCCTTTGCTAACCTAAATACTCTCACCTAAAAACACTTAATGGACAAGATGAGGTGACAGCAGTCTGCACTGTGTCCAGGGCTTGGGGATATGGGGAAATGATTTCAGACCCAAGCCTCAGTCACAGCAGGTCTGATTCAATGGCACCCCTGCCTGCAGGCTCCCTCAGCCTGCTGGGATCCACTCCGCAGTGGAAGCTCGACCGTAGCCCCTGTGGCCTCCACTGCAACGGTGCCCCTGGAGCAGGTGGCAGAGCCACTTACAGAGACAAAAACACAGACGGCACCACACCCTCTGTACCAGCACATGCTGATTTCAACACATCTGGAGCGGCACCAGGAAATCTATGTCCTTAAGCCCCTCACCCTAACTCTGACAATCCGCAGACGGGGGCAGATCCCTGCTGCCCCTGATCTGAAACACAGGTGTGGAAACACAGGAGTGCATTCAAGCTGGGGTAAGCTGGTGACTGCCAGTCAGCGCCCAGGTGTTTGCTAAAAGCCTAATACAAGGCAGGCATGGGGACAGAGTTGGAGGGGACACAGACAGGGAAGGGAGTGTGCTGGTGGATGCCATGTGGACATAGGGAAGCACAGCAGCAGCAGCAGGTAAGTGTGCGGCACGAGCTGGGCAGGTGGTGAAGAGAACGCCTGAGGTGAGGCCTCCGTAAGAAGGTGGCAACGCGGACTGCAGAGCAGACAGAGCACAGCAGGCCACAAAGCACGGTGTCACCTGAAGGGCTCCGGCGCTCTCACACGTTCTCAACAAACACCCGCTGACAAACGCCAGTGGCGTGGTGGTGCTGGGAGCACAGCGTGGCAGCACACACAGCAACCTCCCACGCAGCTGGGCCAGGATGGGTGCCAGCCTGAGCCGCGCTGCGCCAAAAACGAGCGTCCCCACCAAGGCACTCGCTGGGTACGAACCTGCCCCATTACGAGTACCTGCATTTGAAGACCAGGTGTCACCACCATCCCAGAGCAGAGCCGCCATGGATCAGGCACTCCTTCAATGCTATCCATGGGCCACCGCGACCACAGAGGAGGCTCCTTCTCACGCCCTGACCTCCCGTGGCTCACCTGCAATGTTTTAGACTCCTCCCAAAGGTTCTCTCCACTCATGGCCCCTCCTGGCCTCTCTTCCTACCCTATGCAGCTGACCACCTGCACAGGGAACAGGCTTCAGCCCAACGCAGGCAAGCTGTATGCCACATACTTGTCTCTTCTGTGGGCCTTCCTCACTTCAGGAGCCAGGGATGAGCCTCACCCAGGCACAGATCCTGGAGGCCTACAGAGGCCCAGGCACAGCTGGCACTCAGCAAGCATGGGGTCACGATGGAAACCTGAGGCAAGAAAGGCCTGCATACTCAAGGATTTGAGGCTGAAACAGGATGGCTTCTGGGATTTACTAGAAATACTTCAGCAGAAAGTGAATAAAGGAGAAGTTAGGGCACCAATACAGACCAGGTGCTAAGATCTTGACAACAGTGTCAACCTAGTGGTGGCCACCACACTGCTGTCTGACCTGGGAACGTTTGCAGCGCCTCGTGAGGACGCACACACTGAGCTCTGAGGACCTGACTGAACACCCATGCCCTCAACACAGCCCAGCGCACGTGTCTTCCAGAAGCCTCCTGGGTAAGACAGCAGCACGGGGAGCAGAAGGAAGGGCAGGAGGCACGCCCTATAGTGCCCCTCTGCTGAAAGCCGGGGCCATCGCAAACCAAAAGTCGAAATTTTAAAAAGAACTAGGCAATCAATGTCGTGACTAACCTAGCCATGACTCAAAAAGACCCAATTCCAGCCAATTTCAACACCAATCAGATTTTCTCACAAAGGAACTGGGCAAATATCACTTTGCTGATCTTTTTAAAAACAGATAATAATGCAGTTCCTACCATAGGTGATTACAAGTAAGACTGAGTGTAAATTTTCTCAGCGGTAGATAGTGTGCAAGCCATAATTTCTTTGTGACTTGAAGTGCTCCTCTGACAAAATACAGATTTTTTTCCTAAGACAGATTTGCAGCATATGACTCAGTGATAAAGTTCTCTTGTAATCAGAAAGTTCACTGATTTGGGGGTTTATTATATACATCAATGACTGCCACTGAGCAGATCCATTTCCTGTAACAGCCTCTTTCAGAAGAATGCCTGGAGGAATCCAATCTCACCCAGGACAAGGCTGAGCAAGGAGCACTACCCAAACCTTCAGGATGAGGACACTGGAGAGGGGATGCAGGATGCGCACCCAGGCCACAGCCCCGGAAGTGCTTGTCTAGAGAGAGAGGAGATGCTACAGGACCTAGGAATGCCAGCAGGTGGCCTGTCGCTCACAGGCACAGGGTCCTGGTGAATCTCCAGGGCACTACTGGAGATGGGGTTTAAAGTGGTTTTATTTTTAATTAAAAGTACAGCCAGCTGACATTTACCATTTTTGCTTTATTTGATCTCACTCCCTCACCCTCACCTTCCCTGAACTCTTTCATGAAATGATGATGGCAAATGTCTCCTCCTGAAATAAGTCCAAGTAAAATGTTCTGAATCGCTTGGAAAGTCTTATACAGTCAAAGAATACCAAAAAAAAAAAAAAAAGTAACAGTTAGCAACTTCAATCTTTCCTGAATTGTCTTATTTTTCAAAAGAAACATGCTTCATTCACAGAATCTCCCAATGAAGAGCAAGAAACACTGCCTTCAGTGAGCAGCCCCTGGGGCTGTGGGCTGCTCCAGGGCTGACCTGAAGGAGAGGCATCGCCCACACAGCCAGGGCCACAGTGCATGGAAGGGCTATGCAGGGGTGTGGAGTAATCACCCCACAAGTCTTTTTTTTTTTTTTTGGTACCGGGGATTGAACTCAGGGACACTGGACCACTGAGCCACATCCCCAACCCTATTTTGTGTTTTATGTAGAGACAGGGTCACACTGAGTTGCTTAGTGCCTCGCCATTGCTGAGGCTGGCTTTGAACTTGCGATTCTCCTGTCTCAGCCTCCCTAAGTGCTGGGATTACAGGCTTGCGCCACCGCGCCCGGCTCCACATGTCTCTTAATACATGTAAAACCATGAGAGTGCTCTGAGGAAGCACAACAGCATTCAGTGAGAGAAATGAAAGGAGTCCATTAGGCAGAAGGGCCCACAAGGGACCTCTCTCAGGAAACGACACTTGGCTGACCTGAAGGATAATGGATTCAGACAGCAGTGCAGGGAGGAGACCCCTGATAGAACGAAGAGGCTAGAAAACTGAAGACCAGCACATTTTTAGACATGCTGGATACTGGTTTCAGCAGAGAAACAAAAAATTAAGACAACTCCTGAGCAACTTTCATGAAGCCCTGGTGGCTTGCTTCACCCTAAAGCTAGCCTGGGGTTACAGTCAAAAAATACCAAAAAAAAAAAAAAAAACAGAAAGCAACTTCAATCTTTCCTGAAGTGTCTCAGAAGCATGCCAAATGGGGATTCCATCACAGAACAGAAGAGAAATCTCTTAAAATACACTTCCCTGCTGGGTACAATGGCACACACCCATAATCCCAGCAGCTCAAGAGGCTAAGGCAGGAGGATCACAAGCTGAAGGACAACCTCAGCAACTCATCACATGGCACTCACAGGTTCCGCTCCCTGAGCAGTGAGAACCACGTGAACCGCTCACTGAGAGGCTACAGCTGTCAAGGCCCAGCAAGGTATGCAGGTGAACAGGTTCATCCAGCGCTGAGCCAGGCATGTGCCCAGCACTGCAGCCCAGTGCTCCTGTGTGGGCCATGACAGAGAACAGCGACTCTGCCCAGCATGGCAGCTGCCCTAGTACATCATTGAAAATACCAGGAAAAAGATGAATGATCACCTTTGGTGAACGATCGTTTTTGTAATGGCCAATAAGGGCGATTTCCTTAATAAATAAAAACATCCTCGACTTTAAGACTGACTACAAAGCTATAGCAATCAAGGCCACGTGGTTTTACTGCAAAAACAACACAAAAAGATCCACAGAACAAAACAGAGAACCCAGAAATAGACCCGAAAGATACAACCAGCTGGTCTTCAACAAAGGCACACAGGCAACGCAGAGCCAAGACGGACCCTCCCGGCAGAAGGGCTGCAGCCGGGGGAGTGCCAGCAGCTCGGCCACAAGTCTGGACACAGACCTTGAACTCTGCACAAGTACCTGGGAATGCGTAAGGTGCACAATGGTAAACCCTGGATGTTAACACAGAAGTGGAGGTGACCCTTGGTGTAGCAAAGACTTGAGACACCAAAGGCACCATCTGTGAAAGAAAGAATCAGTACGCTAGATGTCATTAAAACTGAAGACTTCTGCTCATGAACGACACTACCAAGAGAATGAGAGGGCAAGCTACAGACCGGCAGAAAATATTTGCAAAAGACGTCTGATAAAGCACGGTTATTCAAACCATACAGCACACTCCTAAAACTCAACAGAACAATCTGATTTTAAAACGGGCAAATGATCTGAACTCACACTTCACCCAAGAAGATATTCAGGTGGCAAATAAGCACATGGAAAAAGTCCAACATCACATGTCCTTAAAGAGCTGTAAATCAAAACAGCGATGAGGCACCAGTTGGCACTTGTCAGAATGGCCAAACTCCCAAACACTGACATCACCGCATGCTGGGCAGGATGTGGAGCAACAGGAACGCTCCTCATGGCCTGGCAGGAAAGCCGAAGGGCACAGCCACTGAGGAAGAGAGTGGTGGTGTCCTGCCCAACTAAGCATGCATTCACCACATGAAGAAGCAACGGTGCTCCCAGACATCTACTCACAGGAGTTAAAAACTTACATCCACACGAAGCTTGTATGTGAATACTAGGGGTGCAATTTTATTCAGAATTTCCAAGACTCGCAAGAAATCAAGATGTGAATCAAGGTTGTTTAGGCTACTGTATGAACAACTGTGGTATCTCCAAGGCTACAAAGAAACGAGGTAATAAACCATGAAAAAGATAAGAAAGACACTTAAATCCATATGACCAAGTGAAGGAGGCCATCTGAGAGGCCTTCTCACTGTCCAAGGGCAACTGTGTGTCCTTCTGAGAAAGGCAGAACTATGGAGACTCGAGCAAAAGGGCAACAGTGTCCAGGGGGCTGAGGAAGAGGGACAAGTAGCCAGCACAGAGGCCTTCAGGGCAGTGACATCTGTGCGATTCTGTGAGGGTGGGCATGTGTCACTGCATATTTGTTGAAGCCCACAGGACACACAGCACCCAGAGTGAGTCCTGATGTAGACTGGGTTTGGGGGACAGTGGGCTGTAGCACATGCTCCACCTGGAGGGTGATGCTGGCAGTGGGGGGACTATGCCTCTGTGGGGTGGGGACTGGGGGACTCTATACTGTATGTTCAATTTTGCAGCGAACCTATAATTGTTCTAAACATTTTTTTTAAATAACATAAAATCACAGAGAGGAAAGTGTGATGATGGGAAGAATATGAAAAAAAATGAATTTTTAAGTGATCTAGTTTTTAAAAAAGAAAGCAAGGTCGGTCCTTGTTGTATGGACACAGGAGCAATGCTGCTCTTTCTGTACGGCATCGAGCACTCCCAGACATCAGGTCACACCCCAGGGCCACACACTATTGCTGGCAGTGCACTTCTCCTGCTGGGGACCCTCTCCAGCCAATTAAGGTGCTGACGGGACACGGGGCCGCGTGGGAGGCAGGCCTACAAACACTCCATCTCCCAGTTCCCAGCCGGGCAGCACCTACCAGAAGCAAGCCTGGTTTACTGACTTATCATCCGTCTATTTCTCCCTCTGAAAAGCAGAAAGCTGCTCACAACGGGGCTGTCAGGGTAGCTATAAAGAGGCAGGAGCTCAGGAATGGCACGCACTAGGCCTCAGTCCCCAGAAAGCTAGGCACGGGGTTGGTACAAACAGCATAAACCAGACCAATGAGGACACAAAAGCCACACTCCCCCGAGGGCCAGTCATCACTCCAGCTCACCCTGCCTGCAGGTCTGGTCCCAGCCGCGCTTCCTGTCAACTGCTGGCCACAAGGACAAGGGATCACCTTATTCCCATCCCAAATTCCTCACTCTACTCAGTCTCCCATTGGCTCCCAATCTTCATCACACTCTCCCTCTTGCCTAACTGACCTCTCCTCGATCGGCAGCCAGACTAGGGCCTCACTCCCAGACCCCCTTCCTCTCTCCATCAGCAATGGGGTCGAGCAGAACCAACACCAAGCAAGAGCCCATCCCACCTGCAAGAGGGCGCAATGAGCCGGGTCTTCTCAGAGTCAAGTGGCATTCCCCAAAACAGGCCAGGCCTCTCTCCGCACATCCCCTGCCTGCCACTGGAGCGAAGGAAGAAAGCCACAGGGAAAGACAGGCACTCCTCCTCAAGTGGAGCTAGTTTGTTTGGCTGGGGGAGGTACCAGCGTGGGGACCAGGGAGAAATCTGCCCCTGCAGTGACAGCCCCATCTGGAGGCTTTTGTTTCTGCACTGTGAGCCCCCACCTGTTAGTTCACCCACTGTGAACACCCACCTGTTAGCTCACCCACTGTGAACACCCACCTGTTAGCTCACCCACTGTGAACACCCACCTGTTAGGTTCCAGGCCCTGTTCTCTCTGGAACCAGGTGGTCTCAGCAGTGCTCTGGGGAGCGGAGGACAGCCCTGCGACCACAGATGGGGCAGAGCTGCTCTGACAGTGGAAGCAGCCCTGAGAAGCCATGGGAAGGCCCACAGGAGGGGCCATGCAGGGCCACGCCAGCCCCCGTGGAGGCTGCCCATGAGGTTCCTCATCTCTGAACGTCAGAGACCAGCAGGAAAAGCACAGGAGCACCAGCATTAATTCACGTCACTCACAGTCCATCGGAAAGCTCCAGTCACAGAAGGTGCACTTCGCAAACCTCAGTTCCCATCCCATCTCTTTGGGGGACACCAAGGGGAAAAGGATATCAGGTGACAAGGCAGGTGGAAAAATCCATCCTGCTATCCACCCAGGTAAGATGGCAAGCCCCAAATGCGAAGACTCAGTCCGGGGGAAAGCGCATCCAGTGCAAATCATCCAAGATTACAGCTGGATTCATCACTAGGACCACGAGCTCCTCCAGCCAGCAAGGATCCACGTGGCACATAAACAAGATGCTGGGGAAGCCCAGTGGGCCAAGAGCCTGGAGGGCCATCCAGCTTCTCCCCACCTAGCAGGCCCTCTTTGCACAAAATGGATTTGAACTGGAGAAAACTACTGCACGTCCCTGCCTAAACAGTAGCCAAAATGGCCTTTCTACAAGCCAGCTTAGCCGCGTGTGGAGCACTATATCTGTGTACACTTGATACTAGATTTATCACTTTATATTTAACATGTATTAGTGTGCATTAATATTACAGAGTAAGAATTTGCCACCAAACAAAAGATTTAAAAAAAGAAAGAAAAACCATTTAAAAATAAAAAGAATTTACCACCAAACATATGAACATGTACTATATTTCTGGTTCACTGACTTTTGCTAACTTAACTAAATTTCCTAAGTAAAATCTACAAGGTACTCCAAGTGTTCTGTTTATGATATGCCACACCAATGTGCTCAAGGGTGATTTTTGACCCCCACTGTCAAAGATTTAAGAATAAACCCCAAAGCAGAGCAGTATACTCTAATGTAATTCTATTTGTATAAGGACCCAGTGCAGGCAGGGTTCTGGCCCCCTAGAAGCCACCAGCACCGGTGACAAAATTTACCGTGTGGAACAGATACTCAAATGCACAGGGTTGACAGAAATACAGCAATGTTTCCGTTCCAGTCCAGGACATCGGTACCTTTGCTGAAGTCCTTTGGGTCCAGAGACAGACTGTAGCCAGGCAGCGTCTCCAGGAGTAGCTTGTAGCAGGCCCTCCAGCCGGGCTCTGCAATGCTTGGGGCCACACACTGCATGGCCGCCACACGCTTGAAGAACGCCGACTTGCGGTGGAAGCCGATCAGCTCGTAGAGCTCGGACAGGATACTGTAGCGCTGGATTTTTTCTTCCTCAGAAAGCTGAAGCCCAGGAAGAACATAAAATCTTTTCAAATACATTGTAAAGGAAAAGGAAACACTCATCAAACACTTACAAAACAAGCACCTGATGAGACATCAAGGAGAGGGAGGGCTTGGCCACCGGCAGTGGACCCAGCAACGCTGAGAGAAGCTCTGAGGGCCACTGCAGACACAACAGAGCCCTGCGCAGCCATGGCTCCAACAGCCTCTCACCTTCTGCTGAGAAGGCCCCAACCCTGGCACAAGAGTGTTCGCTAGACATGACACAGAACACCCTTTATTAAAAAAAGAAAGAAAGGAAGGAAAGAAGGAAGGAACGAGGGAGGGAAGGGAGAAGGGAGGGAGGGAGGGAGAAAGGAAAGAAAAGAAAGAAGAATGACAGTCCACTAGGATCTGGGCAAGGACCGGCATCAAACAGTACTCGTCAGAACTCTAGAACATACACGGCCAGGGCGAGGGATGGAGCTCAGCGGTGGAGCGCTCATCAAGCATTTGCACAGCCCTGGTTCTCTCTCCAGTACCACAAAAACAAATAAATAAATAAAGACAAGAAAATGGTACCATTTTTTAATATATTTTCTTAGTTATTGATGGATCTTTATTGTATTCATTTATATGTGGTGCTGAGAATCGAACCCAGTGCCTCACACATGCTAGGCAAGCGCTCTACCACTGAACCACAACCCCAGCCCTGGTACCATTTTTTAAGAATATACAGAGCCATTTACTATAAAATTAATTGTTACTTAGACTTAAGACTTGACGGCTTACACCAAGTCTCTTTCACACAAGACGTAACAGGATTCTCCCAACAACTCTGAGATGTAGTAATAATGACTTCTGCGGCTAAGCACCTACTGTGTACCAGCATATTTAGCATACCTCCCTAAAATTAATACAGCAACCCATGAGTTACAGTACTCCAGCCTGTGGACAAGGACACTGAAGTTCAGAGAAGCATCAATAACCTGTGCAAAGTCACACAGACAAGACCTGACAGTGGGTCAGGCCCTGCTCACTGCAGGGCCCTCACCTGCCTGAGAGAGGAAGGCAGGTGGAGGCACCCTGCTGCACAAGGAAGCTTACCTGAGGAGCTGGCTCTGTCTGGCCCCAACCTTGACAATAAATCTGCTTCCAGATATTTCTGTGAGGACACAGCCACATCTGAATGCCCGGCCAGCCTGCACCCTTAATCCTTCCCGCCCACTCCCCCTCCAATGTTCGAGCCACTGCCCAGCCTGAGTGCTCTCACCTTTCGCCCAGGGCCTTCCTTAATCCACCCCACACACCTGCGAGATTAACATCTCCAATGCCAGCTCAGACACCATCCTGCTAAAGAATGACTGCTGAAATCTAAATGCCATGACTGGGATGGGGGCCTTTGGGGGTGACGAGGTCATGAGAGGCACGCAGAGGCCGCACAAACAGGACAAGTGCCCTTGAGGAAGAGACTCCCGAGAGATCCTCCCCACGCCCACAGCAGGAGGGCGCGGCACCCACGGGTCAAGCAGGGCTCCTGGGACACCCAACCTGCCCATGCGTTGCTCCTGGGCCTCCAGTAGCAGAACTGGGAGAGATGAATTTGCTGCTCATAAGCTGCCCAGTCTACGGTGTTTTGCTGTAGCCGCCTGAAAGGACCAAGACAACCTCCATTTCAAAAGGAACCTTCAGAACCCAGAGGCCCCCATGGGCACACTGCCCCCCAGGTAGCCCAACCTGCCCAGAAGCTCTGGCTCTTGCCTACCTACAGCCAAACGGAACTGTGTCTGCTCACGCTTCCACCCTCGGTCAGCATGCCCTTGGTGAATGCCCGCTCCAAGCCAGACATGGGATGGCTGAGGACAGAGTGAGCAGAGCAAAGACCCCTCGTCGTTGGAGAGTGACAGGCCTCTAGAGAGTGACAGGCTGGACCCCACTAAGGACCAGTGGGGAAGAAGACAACCGACCAGCAAGCAGAGAAACTGCACACCTGTGACGAAACAGACTGCAGAAGGACAGTGGGAAGGCCAGGCACGACTCCACCAGGTAGAGAGGCTCTGGGCACCAGCCTCCCAGGTCCCCCTGTGCACCCACCATCATCCACACCCAACTCTCCTTCAGAGACTCTCACCCCTCGCTACCCTCTTCCAGTAGCCTGTCCTCATGCCCCCCACCACAAGCTGCTGCTTCTCTCCATCAATTCTCACAACCATCCTGACGCCATGACATTGCTGCTCTCTCCCACACTGTCCATGTGCAGGCTGAGCCCCCCGCCCCCAGCACAAGACGACCCGGCATCACTTCACGCTCACGCCACGGGGCCGCCCACATGCCACAGGTGCTGTATGTGCTCACCAACATCTGAAGTTTCAGCCTCTTTGACTTCAGCCATTCTGCTGGCTTTAATTTGCATTTCCCTGATAACTGCAATGCTGAACATCTTTCCAAATGATTACTGGCCACTTGTATATCTTCCTTTGTGAAGTGCTTGTTCAAATATCCTGACAGCTCTTAAAATTAGATCATCTGTCTTGTTCCTGAGCTGCAGCAGTTCTCTGTATGTTCTGAAGGTAAGCCCTCAGTCATACATGTTTTGCAAATATTTCCTCCCAGTCTGTTGCCAATTTATTTTCTTAAAGGACTTTCTTGATAAGCAGACATTTACTATGATGTAGCTCCAGTTATCAGTTGTTTCTCTGATGGTTGGTTATTGCTTCCTGTGCCCTTGTCTAAGAAATATTTGCCCAAGGTCACAAAGATACTGTTTCCTTTTAGGAGCTTTCTGCTCAGGCCTGCGAATCTGCTTCCTGTGGATGTGCAGCACCACTGTGGAAGGAGCCTGTGATGGAGCCACGGCCGAGGATCAAGGGGTCTATAAAGGAGAGACGGGAGCACTACACGCCTCCAGCACCATCTTGGACACTCCGAGAGCTTCGTCTGCACCCATACAGGCCCAATAGGGCAAGGATGGTGGGGGCATTCTCAGCTGTGGCCTCACTGAGACCATGAAAACACGATGGCAGCCAAGACAGGGTCTGAGCCTCGGCCCCCGCCCACCAGAGGTGCGTGGTTCCTTCCCGGCAGCCATGTGCACAGAGGGCTGGGACTCTGGTAGCACAAGCTTCTATCTTTCTGCTTTTCATGGGAATGCAATAAGGCAGCACATGATCAAAGAACACTAGATTACAAATGGGATCGCAATTGCATCAAGCCCTTGCAGAGATCCCAGCAGGAAATCCCGGGCATGACAGTTTTCCAGCACCAGGCACAGATCAAGCAGAAGCCTTCGCCTAGCAGAGCGCTGTGAGCCTCGGGACAAGGCTGTGCATGGTGGGCACGCAAGGTCCAGGTCACAGCTCCAGGGGAACCTCAAGTGGTCCCAGGCAAAACGCCAGGCCAAGGTCCTCAGGAAATTGTTTTTATGTGTTGGTTTTAGATATACACAACAGTAGGGTGTGTTCTGACATATTATACACACATGGGGTGCGACCCATTACCATGTTGATCCCATTCTTATATTTGAACGTGATGTGGAGTTACACTGGTTATGTATTCATATGTGAGCATAGGAAACTGATGTCTAATTCGTTCTACCATCTTTCTTATTCCCATCTCCCCTCCTTCCCTTCCTTCCCCTTTAATCCAATGAACTTCTATACTTCCCCTTCTTACCCTCCCTTGTTATTGGTTAGCATCCACATATCAGAGAGAACATTCAACCTTTGGCTTTTGAGGACTGGCTTATTTCACTTAGCATGATAGTCTCCAGTTCCACCCCTTTACTGGTAAATGCCATAATTTCATTCTTCTTTATAGCTGAGTAATATTCTGTTGTGTATATGCACCACATTTTCTTTATCCATTCATCTGTTGAAGGGCACCTAGGTTGGTTCCACAGATTGGCTATTGTGAATAGAACTGCTATAAACCTTGATGTGGCTATGTCACTGTAGTATGTTGATTTTAAGTCCTTTGGGTATATGCCAAGGAGTGGGATGGCTGGGTCAAATGGTGGGTCCATTCCAAGTTTTCTAAGGAATCTCCATACTGCTTTCTCAGGAAATTTTTAAATATAATCAAAGCCCCAAACTCATCCCCCACTTGCTGCTCTCCTCGGGAGCACTAATCAGCACACCTTTGTTCTGCTGCAACAGGCACGCAGGCAGGGCGCCCGAGTTCAGCACCCGGATGTTGAGACGCAATTCCAACAGAAGGGCTCAAGGCCTGCCAAGAAGAGAGGTTGTCCCCACCAGACAGGCTGCCAGGGTCCCCTCTTAACCCGCCATTCCACTTCAGCTGCCCAGTCGGCACAGACCCAGTCTGCACCACTAGTGAGGAGGCGGTGACACTGGAGAACTCAGGCCACAGGACTAGTGCACTGGCTCTCCAGCAGGGTAAGAGAGAGGACAAGATGGAGTCATAAAGGCCTGGGCTTCACCTTGTCTGCCACTCAGTGTGTCAGCAGAACAGAGTGATCTGTAATCAAGTAGAACCCTGATTGTTGGAAAGGCCAAATGAAATAATGTATAACACTTAGGAAAGTCCTACAACCCTCAGCGGAAATGGAAAATATCGTTGTTGGTTAAGACCTTTGGAATCACAGGTTGCGACCAATTAACCAACCAGGACACTCGAGAAAATGCCTCAGTGCCCCCAGCCTCAGAAGATCTGAAGAGCAAGGCAGTGGTGGAGGCTCTGGGACAGGCTGGGGACAGCATCAAGTGCTGACTATGGACAAAAAGCAGGAGGGAAGACAGCAAAGGCCACATGTTCCCCAGGACAGAAAACACATTCTGTTTCTCTCCATGATTATTTCCAGCCAGAATCATACAGAGAGAAATATATACACAAAATTTCCATCCTGGTTATGAAAAACAAGTTGGTAAGAATGGAACTTCTCTTCCTACCTCAAGCAGGGGAGCAAGGCCTATGCCAAGGAACTGTGTTTAAGAAGCATCTGCCCAAGGCATCGGGATCTACTTCAGTCTTCATCACTCACAGGGAAGAATGGAGGAAAATAAAGTTACATAAGAGCTGGTCCTTCAACCGTCTCGAGGCAGTGGAGAAGATGGACGAGCCAATAAGAGACCACTCTGCAAGGGATAACTGGCAAGACAGATGGCCCAGGAACACTGCCCTCCATGCTCTTGGGCAGGGACCTACCAGGTCCCTACACTCGATGCCTCGGCAAGTGTTGAAAAGGGATAGAATTCTATAGTCCGCACCCATGGCAAGTGCATCACCCAAAAGCAGCCAGGGCAAGATGGCAGCTCGACTCCCAGTTGCCCCAGCTCCCTTTGATTCATTTCCGGACAACCTGAAAAGCCAACTTCTCTGGCTTCAAGCATGACCTCCTTTCGCATCTGGGCTTGATAAGCAAGTGTGTGTGAACTCATAGCTGCACAAACTCGATCACAGATCTTCTCCATACTCTCCATATTGAGCAGGCCTGAGTCTCTTGAAGTCCACATTCCATAAAACCTATTCCCTCCCATGACAACTCATGGAGTCTGAAACTGGCCAACTGAATGTGACTGTACAGAGCCAGAATGTCCTACCTGCCTCTGGGCAGCTACTGCCCCGACTGGCACAGAGCACAGCAGACCTACCTCCCCAAACAGGGTGAAGCCTGACTCCTGGCACACCCTCAGTCAGCAGAGGAGCCATAACCAAGGCCTCTCTCCCTTCAAGAGCTCCAGGGCGGCAGGGAAGTGGTGCGGGGCTTCTGTGGCCTCTTGCAGGCAACTGCTTCCTGCCCGTCCAGCACACACTTCTCCTGCCACACCCCGCCAGCCTGTGCTGGTGCTCGTGCCAGCACAACTCCATACCAATTCCTGTGGGACTTGCCCCCTTCCAACAGGACCAAGAGTGTGCTTATTTTCTTGCCTTGGGGAGTGCATTCTTGCATTAAACATGAATCCTTTTTCAAGCTCAACTTGAAGTGTGGGTCTGCCATTCAACTCCAAGGGTAGGCAGGTCTAAAGTCCAGGCCCTGTCCCTCCCACACAAGCTGGAATGGGCATGCTCTGGGGCTCACTTTAAGAATTCTTGGTTTTTGGCTGGTTTTGGCCTCTGAAGACTTCCCCTTTCTTTCTGAGAAGTAACTATGCATTTTAAAAGAGAAAAAAATTATCTCTTAATCAGCATTTTTAAGGAACTTGTGCTGAGAGTTTTTGGACCACCATATTGCCAAAAACAGAAACCATTAGATATGTCCACATTTATGCATTATTTGGAGTTTTTCTTTTAACTACTAACAAACAATATTTTTAATTTTAAAAAAAAGTTGTTCAGTTTGCAGGTGCCAAGCTAGCATCTGGGTTTTACCAGGCAGGCTTGGTCTGGATCCAAGGCAAAGTCCAGGGCTTGTTTCACTCTCTGTCCCCATGCAGAGGTTGCCCCCCTCCAATGGGCCTACCCAGGGCCAGAAGAAGGGTGGCCCTGGGGTGTGGGTATTCTTCCTTCCCTCTTCAATGCACATTTTCTTAGTTCCATGCTACACTCAAGTGCACTGTGCCCACTGCCTGGTGTCCCGGCTCGTGTGAAGCTGGTTCAGGGAGTGCACAGCTGCCAGGTTAGTGTTTTACAGGTGGACAAGTGCTGGAAGGCCCTATTCTGTCATCTGGCTAACATCAGTGCTCCCCTCAGAAAATTAATATCAGTTACAAGTCACATTGTACATCTAAAATGAAACTAACATAGAAAAATACTAAGACAAATCACTTGTCCTCAGATATTGCTTGTTTTATAAAGGATTCAATATTGGAATGAAATTTGCATAAACTTTTTTTAAGTAAGGCCACAATTAGAATAGAGCTTTGAATGGGCATACAAAATCAAGAAAGAGAGGAAGCAAGAAGAAGAGAAGCCAGTCTACAAAGCTGATCAAGTCCATATCCTGTGGATGAAGCAGCAATTTCTAGAACACTAAGTATGACAATAAGACACCTCTCTTATTAGGAAATGGCCAAAGTAAAATGCAATCAAAACAAAAAACTAACATTTTTTATTGGTACCAAGTTATAAAAGGCTACCAACTAAATGTGTCTCCTTCCCGGGAAAAAAGCAAAATCCAATGGCTCTTTATTGTAGACAGCCATGTTTACGGGACTGGAAGACAACATTGTGAAAATGGCAGAACTCTCCAGATTGATCTACAGAGTCAATGAAATCCCTGTAAAAACCCCACTGGCTTCTTGAGAGAACCACTAAACTGATCCTAAATTTTATATGGAAGTGCAAAGAGTCCCAAATAACAAAAGCAGTCTTGGAAAAGGAGAATAATATTGGAGAAGACTTAGTTCCCAACTTCAAAACTTACTACAGAGCTACGATAACCAAAGCAAGATGGAATTAGCACCAGTACAGATATATAGGTCAATGAAACAGAATTAAGAGCCTCAGGGGGGAAAAAAGCCTTATAATCAACTAATTTTCCACAGCATGCCAAGATGATCCACTGGGGAAGAACAGTCTTTTCAATAAATGGTGTTGGGACAACTGAATACCCACATTCAAAATAATGAATCTAGCTGGGCGTGATCATGCACACCTGTGATCCCAGGGGCTCGGGGGCTGAGGCAGGACAATCGCAAGCTCAAGACCAGCCTCAGCAACTTAATTGAGGACCTAAGCAACATGTCTCAAAATAAAAAAGGGGGGGGCTAGGGATGTAGCTCAGTGGCAAAGTGCCCTGGGTTAAATCCCCAATACCAAAACAACGTTAACTTGAGTTATATGGGCCAGCAATCATACTCTCAAGTGTATGCCCAGGAGGACTGAAAACAAGCTCTGTATGTGGAATGTTCACAGCAGCATTATTCATAATACCCAAAAGGTGGGAAGAACCCAGCACCCATTAATCCATGAATGGATGAGCAGACCATGGTATAGCCACACAGAAAAATACTGTCTGACCATAAAAAGGAATGAAGTACTGATGTGCATGTGACAGAGTTCACCGTGAGAACACGGTGCCGAGTGAGGAAGGCAGACAGAACCTGCGTGGCTCTCGAGGGGGCAGCAGGCCTCACTGCGCTGCTCCTGCAGCTCCCCGAGGCCAAAGCCTTTCCAAATAAACATACATGCAATGAACATGAGATAAAAATGATGCCTCACAGGAGGGTCCTCAGGGTTAAATGCAGAAATGGTGTGAAGCTTCCCTTGCACAGACACCCGCAGCCACGGGGGGAGCAGGGCCCATGTGCCACGGAGCAGCAAGACGAACGGTCCGTCAGTGCTGACTGCACTTCGTGCATCCCACGGACAGTAATAAACGCCTGGTGTCTGACAAGCACTGTGCTTGGCACAATGATTATAAAGACGAATAAGACGCAGTCCCCATCCTAGAATCTGTGTGCCTTACCAAACTTCCTCATTAAAATATATTGTTTTAATACTCAGGCCAACGCCTGAGGTAAACAGCTCAGAATTTCTAAAAGCAGTCAGGGTCCGTGATATACTGTTTATGCATTTATTTACATTCCACCTCATTCTACAAAAGGATCTAAAATCAATTGTTAAACATATACAATTTAACAACAATAACAACAAAGAGAGAAAAATCAGAGTGAGAATGAAATAAGGATTATAGTTAAATGAGACCAGGGTTTAATCACAAAAAAGCGCTTGCCATGAAGCAGTATAATTATTAAAGGTATCTACAGATTAGGACCAAAGGCTCCTAACAGCTGAAGAAAAAAGAAAAACTCAATGAGCTACAAGATCCACAATGCCCGTGAGCTAGCTATCTACCCGCTGCTGGCGCAGCCCCAGGTGGGGGACTCTGAGGCACCACTGTCATCCCTGAGCTTCGTTTCCAACACCACCCCAGCTCAGACTCTTCCCGGGTACCAGTCCCCTCCTCTGGCATCACTGTGTTGGGCTCGCGGCACTTCGTTGCAAACGAAGACAGCTGCGGGTGAAGGGCTGGGTGCGAAGGTTCCCACACTTTGCAGGCAGCACTCCATCCAAAGGGCAGCCAGGCGTCACAGGGCATGGACTGCTCATTTCTCTGCAGCTTTGAAGTCTCACTGAGAGTGAGCTATTTCTACACCTGTTTCCCATGACACTCCTCTCTCCTAAAAACAAGGTGACAACCATATCCCTGACACTTGTTCAACCAGAAAGTTGTCAGTGCCTTCTCCAGTGAGGCACTTGCCTTTCCTCCCTCTCACCCAAGGGACCATTCATGAGAACAGAAATTCCCCACGAGTCGCTGCAGGAAGACAGGCACACTGCTGGCTGGATGACCTGTTACAGCCTCCCCTCAGCTGCTTTCTTACGCTTCCCTTCTTTTGGAAAGAAGCTTTCCCACACCTCCAGCCCTCCGATTCTGAGCTTAAACTGCTTAAACTGACACTAAGTTCTGGGGTTATGATCACTATGGACACTTCTACCAGGTTCTTGCAGGTTTCCTTGGCAACGGCTTCACTAAAGGACAGCATCAAAAACTGTAGATGCTATGCTTACATCTGAACAGAGCAGCCTGCACAGGACCTGAATGGCTCTGAAGACAAAATCAACTGAGGGCCAAGAGGCAGCAGGTCTTGGTCAACAGTGCCACAAAAGTTCTCAAACGGCTCAGAATCATCCCCGAATACCAGGTCTGCAGGCAGCCAGAGTACCTTCCCACAGCTGGTAAGGTCAGAGTTTTCTTAGCTTGCCAAACAGTTCCTTTCTATAAATTTTTATAAATTGTTCAGGAAAAGCTACATAATGCAGTATAAGGAGCATGAATTTTCTTTTTTTTTTTGGTACCAGAGATTGAACCAAAAGGCACTTAACCACGGAGCCCCAGTCCTTTTTATTTTGAGACAGGGTCTCCCTACGTTGCTGAGGCTGGCTTTGAACTTGCAGACTTCCTGTCGCAGCCTCTTCAGTTGCTGAGATCACAGGTGTGCACCAGCACCCAGTAGCTCTTAGACTTCACAAGCATGGTAAAATAGATTTCAACACCAATGGTGGAACTCACAAGATAGTCTGAGTCCCTGTCCTTGATTTCTCTGTCTCTGAAGTTGGGTACAACAAACTACTTAGCAAAGTTGTCCAGTTATCTGTAAAGCCCTGGCCAGGTGCCGGCAACAGGCTGGTTACTCAGCAAGTAGCGAGTACTGCCAGTGAGCTTATTAGTAGTAAGTACTGCCAGGAGTCTCAGTTAACCTGGTCTGGGCAGAGGCTTTGCCTTCTGTCTTATTCTTGTGGTAAAATAACTTGTTCTCCTAGGGTTAAAACCACTAGAGCAGCCCCAACCGGATAATGCCCCAGATCCGTGCAGCACCATCTCTCACCTCCATGCTTCTCTGCTCAGTACCCGTTTTCTCCTCTAGACCTCAAGCCCCGCAGTGTAGGACCAGTCTGTTCTGTCACCCGCTAAAGAGTCGAGGGCAGGTGGCAGTGACACAGGGCCTCAAGACAGCCTGCTGTGTGCCAGCAGGTGAAGGAAAGAGCAGGCGTGCTCACTTCTCACAGTCTGACCTGGATGAGCCTCGGCACCTTTCATGGCCCAAGGTGCCTCCTCCCCAACAGGGATGACTGCTCCTGGGACACGGAATGTAAAAGATTAAATAGCCCCATGCACAGCCTCGTGAAGCGTCTGCGACGGGCCCTCACCCACCTGAGCAGCCTTCCTCCTTCGGCACCACCAGGGAGGCAGGCCTGCCTCCTCAGCCCTCAGCACGTGCCCAGCAGGCTGTCTTGCCCTACGCACGCACCACTGTGGCACTTGAAACTGGCAAGTCTGGAAGAAATTATTATCATCGTTCCCATTTTACAAGTTTGGAAACAGGCCAAGAGAGGTTACATAATGACTCCAGGTCTCACAGCGACAAAGCAGTGGTTTAAACCTCAGTCTGGGAGGCTGAAAGCTGAGCTCCCTCTCTCATCTCTACCTCCCCATCTGCCTATAGAATCCTCGTGTCCAAGGCAGATTTGTGCACAGCCAATTATTAAATGAAATGTTTGCTGCCGTTGGTCAGTGTTGGGTAATTATTATAAACTACTTGCCTAAACAACTAAAGAATAAACAGGCTCATCCATAACCCTGCAGACAGAACAGAGGCGTCTCGCCCTGACTTCTTTAGAGACCCTGTCTGACCCACTCGATCCAAAGGCAGCATTCACCACTTCTGAGGTCTGTGCAGGGCCTCCTAGGGCAGGAGGAACTTGCAATAACCACCTCAGCTCCTTCCACGATTTCCACACTTGACAATCATTCCCCAGGAGTAGACAACTCATCCATGCTTCAATGGAACACGCTGGATCAAGAACCAAAGACGTGTTCTATTTCAGAAAAGCCACCAGCCCTTCCCTTCACTGTGATCATAAAGCCCCAGCAGAACTCATCGTCTTGCTGCCTGCCTGCCTGCCTGGCAAACAAACACCGAGAGGAGTCAGCCCAAGCCCAGAGCCACGCTGGAGAGGGTGCAGACGGCCCAGCGCCCACGCTGGCACGGCGCCACACAGCAGGGAGCAGCGGCGGCCCTTCCAGCAAGGCTTTGCTGACCTCTAGTGCTCTGCAGGAGACCAAGCAATACCGAAGGCGCACCATGCACACAGCAGCCAATCCCCACAGACGTTAAGTGAAAACATGGTATTTTGTAAAATATGTGTATTTATCTGCCCACCTGTAAGAACAGTTTCACAGCAAACCCAAAGTTCCCAGATTGATTTGCAAAGGCACCTGCAGCAGCTACGGGCACAGGCAAACCTGTGCTAGAGCAGCTGAATCCCAGGGCTCAGAGCCCCCAATCCCGTGGAAGGGCTGACACTCCATGGCTCCAGCCACTGGGGTCTGCTCCAAGACACCAGGTGGCCCTGAAGCCCTCAGCCTCTTAACACTTCAACACCACAGTCCCTCCCCAGCGCAGGCACCAAACATCACAGAACCCGAGTCACTAACCACTCCTGCTGCTCCGTGTCAGCTGGCGGCATGTCACTTCACAGACAGGAAGCTGAGGGTCAGGACGCTGAGTGACTCTGCTTGAGGTCACGCAGCCACCAAGAGGCAAAGGTAGGGTTTGAGCCCTGGCCTGAGTGACTGCCCCAAGCCAGCACACTGGCCAGCATCCTCTCAGCCTTGCTGATGAGACCTGCATGCCTCCCCTTTAAGCACGGTCCTCACTAGGAGCTCACCCTCCCTCACAGTCCCTCCCAGCTTCACTGCCCCCCACACAGTCATTCCAGCCTCCAAAGTACTCCCAGCTGTGCACTGACATCCTTGTGGCAGCCCCTTCCGTCTCCTGAGTGCACATCTGCAGGGAAGCCGAGCCTCACGCCCCAGGTCCACGTCAGCTCACGCCTCACCAGGACTGTGTGTGCCCTGCACAGGCCATCGTGACCACCAGTCTCAGGGCAAGGACTACGCCTTCATCCTACCTGTAAATCTATAGCCTGGCACAGTGCTAAACCCTGCATAAGCCACCCAAGAATGGAGCTAAATGCTCAGACAACCCAGACTTTGGTTCTTCAGCCCAGCACCACTGAGGACGGACAGCCTCACCCTGGGCAGCCTCCCCAGAGGCACCAGGACTGTGCCTGTCCTGCCCACTTGTACTGAAGACTTCAAGGCAAGCCAAAGACAGCGGCCTCTCCAGCCTTTCCTAACGGTACTGAGCAGCACAGACTCCCACCTCCTCCCTGACCCTGGGTCCACTTGATGCTCACTTCCTAAAGCAAAAGGCTGTCTGTCTGTCTGTTCTTGGTTCATTAGCTCTCTTCTGCTCTGGTCTCTCCCCCTGGTGTGCAGCCAACAGTTGCTACTTCACACACACTTCTATAGCTTCGCTCTCAGTGCCTAATATAGGAAATGAGCTGAGCTGAGGGGACTAGGGGGCAATGGATGTGCTTTACAGAGAGGGAACCGAGGCACAGAGAGGTTGAATGTCATGCCCAAGGGAGCAAAGCCCACAGTCAAACCCCAGAAGTCCATGTCTGGAGTCCATATGCTTAACTATTATGTGAAAATACTTATTCATAAACTCTGGCTATACACATATAAAGGATCAAGCCATGGACAGGAAGGACACTCACCAACTCTAAGATGGTGGTTAACTCTGTTTTGTTTCTAGTTAGCTATTTACTTTCTATTGAAACACATCATAATCTCGGCCGTCAGCATGGCGAAGCACCAACATGGTCAATCTGATGACAGTCTTGTTACCAGTCATACTTTTTTATATGTTCAAGTAAAAAATGCCTTAAAAGTCTTTCTCCCCTCCCTCACCCTCGCCCCTGTCTCACACAGGCCCCAGACCCACCTACCTCAGTTTTGCTTGTGCCCAAAGCTGCACCACACTGGCCCTCACACACCTCCTGCAGCTTGTCCTTCTCAGAGTCCAGCCTGACCACCATGTGCAGAAGCCAGGGGTAACCATGACCCTCTCAGGATCATCACTGACCCTTGCCAAGTGCTGCACTCTGAAGTCTCAGCGCCCTGGCTGGCCTAAGATCCGCTAGCTGCCTAGAACCCTCCTCGCACCCGTCAGTTCAGGGATCTGGCATTGTCAGTCCACAACCACATGTTTTAATGACTTTGTTTTGTTAAAACCTGTGCAGATTCAGACCTACCTGACATCTGCAGAGTGCCTACTGGGTAAAAGGAACTATATAAAGTAACGCCATGAACTTCCTGTGTTATAAACCCGACACCTGGAATGGTTACAAATGGCGAGCACTTTACAAGTGACAAAATCAAGGCAAGAGTCATGGACCGTGTCCAGGTGCGAGGCTGATGGAGGCCAAGTTGCTTCTCCAATCAGAAAAGCCTGGAGGGACAGCCAGTTCTGACTTTTTCAAGTAAAATACCATAAAAGAAAGAAGTAACATCTACAAATAACTCCATTCACTTGGCTATCAAACTACAGTTCCATAGTTCTTTCCAAGCCACAGTGCACCCTGGCAGAGAGAGACAGGCTGGGTCAGGAGAGAGAAACTCCATGAGCGCTGTACCAACTCCTAGAGGCGGAAACAGACTCACCTGACGAAGATTAATATACACTGCATTCTGCAGAAATTCCGAAGCTTCCATGCTCCTCTTCTGAATTGCCAGGACGCGTACAGCTTTGACACATGCTTCCAATTCAATCACTCCAGCATTCTTATACTGTAGGGTATAAAGGAGTCACCTCAGTCAAAAAAGAAGTTTCTGCCATATTACAGCACCTCACGTCCTGGGCACACGACTCCTGTAACCACTCCCCACCGCCACACCAAGGGAGGAGAATGCAGTTCTCACAAAGTATATCCTGCATGAGTGTGAGAGAGGTTGATGGGACTGAGCAAACATACAGCTGCTCATGTTAATACGCTTGCATTCACTAAAATAATACAACCACATTAGCTTAATATTTTACAAAATTTCAAAATACAGGTTAAGTATGCTTTACCCAAAGTACTTGAAACCAGCAGTGTTTCAGACTTTAGAGGTCTTAGATGGGGGCCTATTGGCTTGGACTTCACTAGTGCACTTTTTTTTTTTTTTAATATTTTTTAGTTGTAGATGGACACAATGTCTTTATTTTATTGCTTTGTATATGGTGCTGAGGATCGAACCCAGGGCCTCACGCATGCGAGGCAAGCGCTCTACCGCTGAGCTACAATCCCAGCCCCACTAGTGCACTTTTTGAGCATCAGTGCTAGTTAGCCCAGTTGGAGTGATTTTCAACTGATGCAATTGGGGGAAATTTTCTTAAAATTGAAGAAAAACTTATAGAGGTGAAGCCCATGCAGACTAGTACTTAGGAGGACCTGAGGTGGGCAGGGATAACACACTAGTATTCTTTTAGCATTGAGTCAACTGTAGACCACACAAGTGGGCTGGGCAAGGTGGGACTGCTCACAATAACACAGCCTGCCTGCTTGCCAAGCTCAAAAAGCTGAGAAGGAACCAGTAGATCACGTGTGAGGTGAGACGTCATTTTATAGCATGGAGTCAGAAATTCCAAGTGGTCAGGCTCTTCCCTCCTCCACATCGGTGGCTCGCACAGAACCTGTGACACACTACAGGCAATTATCAAGGATGATCAGGAAAACAGACTACGTAAACTTACCTGAAGACCATGACTGAAGCCAGAAACCTACCAACTGTGTACACCACTTCACAGAGCAACAAAGAATTAATGGAGGAATTTGATTCTACTGAAATAAAATACTTTTCCCTCAAAACTCTTAAACGGTTTCTATTTAAGTGAGAAAAATGTCAACTTGATGTTTTTTCCACATATTTTTGGTTAAATTTACATATTTTAAATTATATCACAAAGAAATATGTAACAACAAATCCTATCATTGTGTACAACTATAATGTACCAATAAAAAATGTGGAAATTCTGGGTGCTGTGCCCAGGCCTATAATTCCAATAGCTAGGGAGGCTGAGGAAGGAGGACTGCAAGTTCAAGGGCAGCCTCAGCAACTTAGCAAGGTCCTAAGCAACTTAGCAAGACCCTGTCTCAAAATAAAAATTAAAAATAGCTGGGGACATGGCTCAGTGATAAAGTGCTCCTGGTTCAATCCCAAGTATCAAAATCAATGGAGACAGTTACTGATCACCTACTACATACCTAGATGTACACAGACATGGTCTTGGAGCCTGAGCTCTGAGAAGCAGGCCCGTACCCAGGCTCAATGCTGAGTGCCTCAGTCTACCTACCAAGCTCCTAGCACACAGCAGTTACATCTCAGAAATAAATGAGGGAGCTATCTCATTCATTTGGAACTCTCAGTGTAAAACAAATATTACCCCTATTCATTAGTAAATTAATGAAGAAAATGAGACCAAAAAAGTAAAGCTTCTTGCCCATAGTCATGAAGCAAGTGATCGGCAAGGCAGGACCTGAGCTCAGACTGCCTAGGCAGACCCAAGTGGAAGTGCCGGGGACTGGAGAGGCTCAGCACCACGCACTGCACCCTCGCTGTGCTCAAGTGTGGCCAGAGCTGGCCTGGGGGCAAATCCAGCAAGAGGGCTTCTGTGTGCTGCTTCTTGGGATCTGTGCTCAAAGCCTCAGCAAGCCAGCAGGAGAGCCCTGAGGAGCGGGTGTGGGTCCAGATCCCATTGCTGACCAGAAACTGTCTACAGGGAGACAGCATCTGTGGAGAGGCCAGGAGGACAAGTAACAACAGGGAGCACTAACGACTCTGCCAGACACCAGGCCCCAGGCAAGTGGGTGTCCAAACCACTGCCTTGTTATCGGTGTGCATACAATGACCTAAGCTTCTCATCCAAATTACGCCCTTGTGTGACTGACTGAGACGGGCTGGCGACCTCTCTGAGCCTCAGGGGCCCTATGACCAGAGAAAGGCAGAAGGCTACAGTTGTCTAAGGTTCCTTCCACCACAAAATACAGTGACCCAGCATCTCAGCAGAACATCTCCATCTCAGCTCTCCCTCTAGAGAACTCTGGGTCAAAAACGAGACACCCTGGAAGAAAGCACTCACAAAGCCAGGAAGTGTTCAGGAGACGCGTCATGGCCCGTCACGGGCCCACCACAGCCCGGGGTGAGAAGGCAGAGCAGTGCTGCTGGCTCACCAAGCTCGAGGAGCACCGCAGGCGTGGCGGCAGGTAGGTGCACAGTGTAGACAGGGTCCCTGGGCGCCCCTGAGCTCTTTATGCCTCCCTGCCTCCCTAGATGGACCCACCCTGAAGGCAGGCTCGTCTGGGGGCCAAGCAGCTCGGAGAGTTGCAGGCCCCTTCCATGGAGGAGAAAGAGGAAAGGAAAGGAGAAAGAGCGAGGTGAAGCTCAGGAGCTAGACAGGGCCAGAGGCAGCCAGGCCCCAGCGTCCTCCCTGCTGGCCTTCCCGGTGCCTCGCGGAGCACTGAACGAAGGAGCAGGAGACCACAACCCATGTTCCACTGAGCGATGCTAACGAGCCTGCCACTCCGGAGGCACTTGAGACACAGGAAATCACTCTCCCTCACTGCGTGTTCTACACAGCAGTCCTTAACTTTCCCATTGGAAAGAACAGAAAGTGGAGCTCACAGAGGTCACAGGACCTCACTGAAATGCGCCAGCCAGGGCATGGCCAGGGGAGGGCCACAGCAGTCCTGTCTGACTCCCGGGTCTGCTCTGGCATGCCCAGGACAGCCTCCGACAGCCTGCTCTGCCAGGCAGCCAAGCCTTCCCATGGAGACAGGCCTCCAGTGCTTCCTGCCACAGGGTTCCAGACGGCCACTGAGTCTCAGGCCTGGCTGGGGAAGTGACGTCCGCCTGCGGTGCCCACAGTCTCTCTCCGGGCCACCGCAGGCAGCCACTAACCCATCGCAGTGCATACTGCCTCTCCAGCCGCCCACTTAGCACACTGTGATACTCTTAGGAAACAATTGTTAAAAATAAACAAGAAAGGCCTATTTTAAATGGTATTTATAAAATGAACATTGACAAATCAATGCCTACTTATCACCTTTAAAGAGACAGAAAATATAATGGCAAAAATATTCTCATCCCAAAAATAAACAAAAACACACACAACAACTAGGAATGAACATCAAAGCAGTGGTTGTGTGCACTATGAAGATAGCTACAACGTGCTGGGTGTGGCAGCCCACACCTGTGATCCCAGCACTCAGGAGGCTGAGGCAGGAGGGTCTCAAGTTCAAGACCAGCCTGGAAAACTGAGCAAGACCCTGTCCAAAATAAAAAATAAAAAGACCTGAGGATGTGGCTCAGTGGTAAAACACCCCTGGGTTCAATCCCTGGCACTAGAGGGATAAAAAAAAACTACAATACTACATGGAGAGATCTAAAGTAAGATGTCCTAACACGGGGATGTTGACATGTCTCATAGAGGAAAACAGCACATGAAGATAAAGTTCTCCAGGCTAAGCAGAAGACCACACCAGCCATCAACAGCCAGGCTGCTTCTACCATACACAAAGTCCTTTAGATTAAGGGACCCTCCCAGCCCAAAGGAGACTGCAAGATAGATAACAACTAAAAACAAAAGAAACTACTTCAGAGTTCTTCAGGAATAATAAGCACAGCACATTAGCCAAGAAAATCAGGGAAGAGAGGAAGAAACTCTTTCAAAAGTGTTTAGAGGACGGAGGAAGAACACCCGCCTAGCCAGCCCCAGGCCCCAGGCAGGGTCCACAGTACTGCTAGGAAAAGAGAGAAGGAAGGGAGGGCAGGGGGAAAGGGCCCAGGCTACTGGGTATTAAACAGACACCAGATGAACTTTCATGGTGCTACAGAAGGAAAGGTACATTCATAAAGAAATAAAGAGCTCAAAAATAGATAAAGCACATTTAAGTATTTAGTATAAATGAGATTTCAAATCAAGGAAGAAAAATATGAATTCAATAAATTATGGTGGGATGATTAGATAATCACCTGGAAAAATAAGTTGTATTCTTATGCCATAATGCAGAGTAAATCAGAGATGTTATCGCTATTTTAAAATATCCATAATAGCCAGCACAAATGTAATCTGCGTATATCAGCTTCTCCTAACTGCAGCTCCATGATGAGTTCTATTGTCATGCCCATTTTAGATAAAAACTGAAGAAAAGAGATTTATTCTATTGTCAAGAAAGTATTTTAAGCAAATAAACAAGCATAAAAGCCATAAAGAAAGCAATCACTATGTTACAAATATGTTTTTGACCACAACCAAAAAGAAAAACCTTATAAACAAAATTTAGACACAAATAACATTAAGAAAAAGATTTGCAGGCTGGGGTGTACCTAGCGCTTGCCTAGAATGCACAAGTCCCTGGGTTCAATCCCCAGCACCACAAAAATAAAAGAAAAAAAGATTTGCGATGTGTATGATAGACAATAAAATAACATTTATAATACACAAAGAACTTTTATAAAGCAATAAGAAAAGCAACCTAACTTAGATATGTACAAAGGACACAAAAGGATAATTCATAAAATAAAATCAAACAGCTAACAAGTGACAAATGTTCAGTATCTCACTGGTAATCAAATACAAACTAAAATAATGAAAAATCACCTCGGCCGGTATATTGGGAAATATTTTAAAAAGATAACAGCTAATGTTTGGGGGGAGTTTAAGCTGTTAGCAATCTTTTTGGAGAACAAAATAGGAATATGCAATCCTAAAAATTTTTTATGTTCTTTGACTCAAGTCTACTTCTATGAATGATCTCCTTTTAAAAAAATCGGTCCAGGGCTGGGATTGTAGCTCAGCGGTAGAGCGCTTGCCTCGCATGCGTGAGGCCCTGGGTTCGATCCTCAGCACCACATACAAAGCAATAAAATAAAGACATTGTGTCCATCTACAACTAAAAAAATATTTTTAAAAAAATCAGTCCAAAAAAATTTTATCTACAGGGCTATTTATCAGAACACTGTTTACAATAGGGGAAAGAAAAATCAAAACCAAATAATATTCAGTAATGGAACACTGCTTAAGTACATAATTCTGTATCTTTTCTCTTAGAGGATGAATTTGGAAAGCAACTTGAAAATGACCTATGAGAAATGTTGATGTCACATCCAGTGATTAAATGTCTAGAAAAATCTAATGTAAAGGAATATTTATACAAGAACACAAGAATTTATGAACAAGAACGTTCCAACATTCCAAAAGCTGAATAAAGAAAGCATGGCATATGTGCGCACTGGAGCTAGGGCACTTGCTGGTCAGTGGTCGGAGCTGAGAACACCATGCCGTGTGAAGTAAGCCAGACTCAGAAGTCAAGGGTCCAGTGATTTCTCTCCTGTGCAAACAAGGGCATGGGGGTAGAAAAAGGGATCTCACAAAAATAGAAACAAGACCAACAGAATAGAGGAAGGGGACAGAGGAAAGGGAGGCAGGAGAGGAGGCGAGGGGAAGCGTGGGGACTGACACTTGCCCAACTGCTGTGTCCAGGTGCCAACACCCAGAGGGGACGCTGCTCTCGTGTGAGTACAGTGCATTAGCCACCAACCACAGGAACTCGGGTCAGGAGAGCACAGCAAGCGGACAGGGAGGGCGGGAGAGAAGGGAAGGTTCAGGAGAACGGAGGTGACCGCTCACGTCACAGCACATACGAACAGCTCACGATGATCCCATGGTTATGTGTGATTATAATGTACCAGCAGAAATAAGGAGCTCAGAAAAGCACCTCCTGAGAGCGGGAAGCGAGGAACCCTGACGCCCATCAACAAGAGGGCAACCCAGCCAGGGAGAGCGGCTAACGGTGCGCATCTCCTCTGGCTCCAGGTGCCATCTGTGACAGCCCTGCACCAGCTTGGGGACAGGTGACCACACGCACGCTGCAGATCTCCCCACAGGACTCCCAAGAGCCCAGCAGTCCAAGGAGGACAGCGTGAGCTGTGGAGGGCTGAGAGTGGACAAAGCAAGCTGCAGAGCAACAGGCAGGGACTGTCCACGTCTCACAGGCACAGGAGTGAAAGACGGCCCACCACCTCAGGATGAAGGGCAGAGGCAGGGGCGTGCAGTCTTCCACACAGCCCAAGTGGCCCTTTTTAGTATTTTAGTAACAACATTTAGAATTTAAAACTTTCTTAGGTCTGGGGGCGTACCCCAGGGATGGAGCACGTGCAAGGCCTGGCTTCAATCCCTAGCACCACAAAAAAAAAGAAAAAAATTAAGTCCAAAGTAAAAAGAATGTTGCATTGATGAGAATGGAATGCTATAGAAGTCATTAAAAATCACACCATGAGCCGGGCGCGGTGGCGCATGCCAGTAATCTCAGCACTTAGGGAGGCTGAGACAGGAGAATCGCGAGTTCAAAGCCAGCCTCAGCAACGGCCAGGTGCTAAGCAACTCAGTGAGACCCTGTCTCTACATAAAACACAAAATAGGGCTGGGGATGTGGCTCAGTGGTCGAGTGCCCCTGAGTTCAATCTCTAGTACCAAAAAAAAAAAAATCACACCATGGCTGGGGCTGGGGCTCAGTGGTGGAGGCACTGTGGAGGCACTGGGTTCAATCCTCAGCACCACATAAAAAAACTAAACAAAAAAAAGGTATTGTGTCCATCTACAAATAAAAATATTTTTTTAGAAAAAATTACACCATGGGGAGCTGGGATTGTAGCTCAGCGGTAGAGCACTTGCCTCGCATGTGTGAGGCCCTGGGTTCGATCCTCAGCACCACGTACAAAGCAATAAAATAAAGACATTGTGTCCATCTACATCTAAAAAAAAAAAAAATTAAAAAAAAAAAAAAAATTACACCATGGAAGACTGAACAGCACAAAAAAACACATAAGATGCCAAATGAAAACCAGTTCACCACAGGAAACAGGTATTGAGTGTTCTGAGTAATGGTTATCTGAGTACTGAGGCAACAACAGCCTCTTTCCCCTTTTTCCAAATGTATTTCATTAAACACATACATACTATGTTAAAACAAAAACCACTTTTAGAAATACAGTATCATGCACTGGAGAACAACACACCCATACTGCCAGAAAAAGAGGGACCGGGCAGCACAGAGTCAGACAAGAACTTCCAAACAACACAACATGCAGAACCCCGAGTGGACAGGTCACCTTGCTGTAGTAGGAAATGGCCTCCTTGTACTTGTCGATTATGTCCTCGGGGCTTAGGCAGTTCTTGGCACGCCCGATCTCAGTGCTGGTGTCAGGGTTTATGCCATTAGTCGTGAGGGCGCCTGCAAATGCAGGAAACAAAAAATAATCTTTTGTTTTTTAAATGTCGTTTCTTTGTTAGTGTAGAGAGAAGCATGAGTAAGGTGAAACCTCAACAGGCCCTAGCGAACTCTGAATAATGAAACAGCGTTTAAACTTCACACATCGTATTCTCTCTACAAGAGTCTTACCACCAAAGCACTTTATTAAATGCTAATTAACTCAGAGTAAGTTTTCTTCCCTGTTGGAACTTTGTATTAAAGAATATGAAATGCAAGACATAAAAGTGACATGTTGACAAAGACCATCCGAGCCATCTTGTGAAGGGGTGAGGTCGGCATGCAGTGTCTCTCAGCCTGAAGCTCTTCTTGCTAGCAAGGGCCCACACTGCGTCTTCAAAAGAGATAAGCCATAGGAAACATTTTCTGAACTGCACGGCATTAAAAAAAATAACCTATAACTACTACCCTCCTTTCCACAGCTGTCATTTTCTATTTCTGACCAAATCTAGTCAATAAACAGAACCACCTAATTCCCCAGCCATCAAGCCCACACAGGGAAGAGTTCTAGAGAAACTGCCCTTTTCAAAACATAACCAACTGCACAGAGAACTCTAGTGGGGAGAACGGATGAAACATCCTTCAGCTTCACACAACACGCCCAAGGCCCAGCAGCAGGGAAAGCTGGGCTTCTCCCAAGCCCCTCGCTGCTCCTGCAGACAGCCCCTCTCCACGCGGCTGTGTGCAGCACCTCAAGCGGCACTCGGCTCCACGGAAGCTCTTCTCTTACTCGTTTTCTAATCTGGATTCAACCTTCTTACCTGTTTGTGTTCACTCTCTAATTCTATAAGCTGCCTCAAATGCTTTTTGGAACAAGACAGAAGAAGAATGAATCAATAGAGAAAGATGGATAGGTGACAGACCAACAAACAGTCAGAAAAACCACAAACCCGGAACAAAGAAAATGCCACATGCAGAATTCTCTCCCAATAACAGGAGAAAGAAGTCTAACCAAAACCACGGAGAGGCAGGTGGCTTGTAGTTTTGTTTCCTATGGATTTTGTGAAAATCACAGCAAGAAACAAGAAGAAAATCCATAAATAATAACAGGAAATGGCATACTTAGAAAAAATATCTACAATATGTCCTTTTCATAGAATACATTCAGATCAGCAAGAGCCTGTGACCCAGCCTGTGTGCCACAGAACTGAGGGATCCCTTTGGAGCAGAGTTCACACAGGGTATTCATCGTACCACTACAAAGCAGCACCCTGCCACCCTGTGCCAAGGATTCCACTCCTGTGGCCAGCCCCAAGAGAGTTGGGCTCCCTCTGAGCTCCACTTCTGCAGGGCAGGGGCGGGTCCCAAGGGGCCGGTGTTCTCTCTAGGAGCCTCCAAGGACGAGCCTGGGGCTTTTAACTATCACACTACATCCACTGCTCTGCCTGTTCCCCAGGCTTATGATACATTTGACTCTGGCACAAATTAACATTTAATAAATGACACAGAGTCTTGATTTGTCTTATTAGCGCTAACAAATTACCTTTACATTATTATTCTTTTTCCCCCTAGAGAAAGGAAAGGAGAGCTATGGGGGGTAAGAAGAAAGCAGGCTGTTTGCTTCTCATGTGGGACTTCATCTCCTCCATCACGCAGCACAGGATCTGAGCACCGGAGAGGCCCCCAGATGCTCCTCCGTCTTTGGAGAAAGGACATCAGCACAGAGGGCTCTCTGAGTAACTTAACTCCAACCCCAAGGCTGGAGCAGACATCAAGGACAATGCCATCTGTGGGAAGGCGGGCAGAGCAGAGCACTAGGGAGCACTTACTGGGCCAGACTGATTTAATTCCACTCGATGAAAGAATAACAAGCTCTAAAAATACTAGAGCTCAGTAGACTTGCTCTATCCTAACTGCCACTGTTCTGACAGCCCCATGGAACATTCCTGTGAGCCAGGGAAACAGTGCCATCGTGACCAATGGCTCTGCACTGCTGCAGGAAAACCAACACCACAGGTAGGCTGAAACCAGAATGAAAAGGTGTGGAGGCTGAGACACCAGTGTCCGCATTCCCAGGGATGCACCGTGCAATCCTGCAGTCACCAGCGAGTTCGTTGCAAGCTCCTGTTCCACGCAAGAATGTAGATAAGGCAAAAACTAGGAACTCAGAAATACAGACAGAACAAAGCAAAAGAAGGGAGTAAAGCAAAGATAAATGATGCTAGAGAGAAAAGCAAAGCCACAGAGATAGAAAGGAGCGAGATGAGACCAGTCCTCATGTGGCAATAATTCCTGCAGCAGCTACCACGCTGGTATCAACGAAGCTTCCAAGCCATGCTGCCCAACTGCTACCAGCAGCAAGACAGTGACTCCACAACCTGGAAGTCGAGCTGGCCAGGGTGTGACAAAGCTTGAGGTAACAGGGCTGAGAGGGACCTTCTCACTGCAGTCTGAGACACCTGGAAGGCCACCTCTGAACAGGGAAAGGAGACCCTCGTCTCCACCGAACACCAAAACACACTGCAAATGGGTCTTGGATCTATAGGTAAACAGAAAACCTACAGAGGCTAAAAATCCATGACAAATCCCTTTAGAACCTGGGTATAGTGAAAGGTCATGGCAACTCAAACTCAAATGCAGGGGGAAAAACTATGTATTCAATTCACTCATCATGCAGCAAAATACCACAAACAAAGCAATATATAAATGAGCATCTGAGAAGACAGTCACAACATACATCACAACATGCATATCCCTGAAACATGAAGAGTTCATAAAAGTTGAGAGAAAAACCCAGATACAAATTCAATAAAATATAAAAAGTTAAAAAAAAAAAAAAAAAAAAAAAGATGAGCTCATCAAAAAAGATGAGCTGAGGGTGAAGGGTGAATCCCAGCAGCAGAGCGCTCACCTAGCACACGTTAGGCCCTGGGTCCCGTCCTCCTGGGCCCATCCCCAGCACCACTGTCCCCCATAAAAGTGTAGCATCCTACATTTTGCATAAGAAAGATAAATAAGAATGTTTAACTCCTTGGTTTTTTCCAAAAGGAAGAAGAAAGAGAAAGAGGAAGAAAACAAGGGACAAAAGAGAAAAGCCACCTACAAGGTAAGTGGGAACCAGGTGCAAGATGAGATGGGAGTAACACGTCTCTGGGTGAAACTTCTCATACAGTTTTGACTTTTTTAATCATGACAATGTTTTCCAGACTAAAAAGAAGTCAATAAAGGTGAGGGAACCTACTAATGGAATACAAACAGAAACAACCACATTTCAAATAAATATGTGAGGCACTGACAGGGAGCATCACAGAAGCAATCGAGACGCTCAACATGCAATGCCTCACACATTCGTCTCACACAGAGGCAGAAGGAGCCACCAAAAGTCCTTGAATTGCAGGTCCGTGCACAAGTTCTGCGGAAGGAGCCTGACCACGTCATGCTGCGTGCAAGGCAAATGTGGCACGAGTCCCACATTGTGTATGATTACAATGCACCAGCAAGGCGCTGAGCAACGCAGTGAGACCCTGTCTCCACATAAAACACAGACTAGGGCTGGGGGTGTGGCTCAATGGTCGGGAGTGCCCCCAAGTTCAATCCCCAGTACCAAAAAAAAAAAAAAAATGCACCAGGAAAATAGTTTTTTAAAGGACCTGCTCTGTACACAAAGGTATCACATGAATGTTCAATTCCCTGACTGTAACCACTCCACCACTTCTGTGATGACACTGTCCCTGAAAACGCACCCAAGGCATTAGGGAAGGCATCAAACTTGCAGCTCACTCGAAAAAATACACATGCCACACACAGCTCAGATCATAAAGCCAAGACTCAGCCAACTGCTGGGTCTTCATGAAGAGTACACCAGAATTCTTGGTACTAATCTTAAGACTGTTTTGTAAGACCTGTGTTGTAAATTGCTTCAAAATCAACAATTAAACCAGGCACAGTGGCGGACACCTATAATCCCATTGGCTACGGAGGTGGAGGCAGGAGGATCATGAGTTCAAATCCAGCTTCAGCAATTTAGCGAGGCGCTAAGCAACTCAGTGAGACCCTGTCTTAAAATAAGAAGGGCTGGGCTGGGGTTGTGGCTCAGTGGTAGAGCGCTTGCCTAGCATGTGTGAGGCACTGGTTTGATTCTCAGCACCATGTACTAATAAATTAATTAAAGGTCTCTCAACAATCAAAAAAATTTAAAAAAATAACAAGGGCTGTGAGTGTGACTGAGCTGCAGAGTGCTTGCCTAGTGTAGAATGGTGAGGCACTGGGTCCAATCCCCAGAACTTAAAAAAAAAAAAAAGAGTTTAAATTTAATTTAAAAAGAAAGATCTTGAGCCAATAACCTAAGAAACTAGAAAAAGAAGCCAACTAAATTCAAAGCAAGCAAAAGAGAAGAAGAAAAGATGAGAGAACAAATAAATGAAATAGAAAAATCAACAAAATCAAAAAGTTGTTTTTTAAGGCAAACCACAAAATTGACAAATAGCCAAAAGAAGAAGAAGAAGGGAAGATTATAATCACTAAAATCAGGGCTGAGAGAGCAGACGCTAGTACCAGCCTCACAGAGCTAGACCGGAAGACCCAAGAATGCTGGAAATACCCACAAGCCTGCACACTGTGTAATCTAAATGAGAGGGGCAAACTCTTGAACAGACACAAACTGCCAAAACCAACTGGAGAAGAAAAAGAAAATCGGAATACACACACAAGTAAAGATATTGAATCAATAATCAAAAAATTTCCCAGAAAGAAAAACCTGGGTACAGGTGGTTTCAAATGCTGAATTCTACCAAAGACTTAAAGACAAATTAATACCGATTCTTCACACAATTACAAAAAATCTAAGAGGAATTCTAACCAACCCATCCTATGGAGCCAATGCTGCCTTGATACTAAAACCAGAAAAAAGCACCAAAGCAGCAGAAAACTACAGACCAATTATCTCTCACAAATATAGAGTAAAATTCCTCAATAAAATATTAGCGACCGAATCCAGCAAGATACAAAAAGATTACACTACACGATCAGTTGAGATGGATTTCAGAAATGTAAGGCTGGCCTCACATCTGAAAATTAATTAATGCAACATAGATGTGAGTAGAATAGAGGACCAAAACACCACACACGTGATCATCTCAGGAGACAGGAAAAGCACTGACAGGGGCTGGGGTTGTGGCTCAGTGGCAGAGCGCTTGCCTCGCATGCTTGAGGCAGTGGGTTCGATCCTTAGCACCACATAAAAATAAATAAAATAAAGATATTGTGTCCATCTACAACTAAAAAAAATTTTTTTAAAAAAAGCACTGACAAATGCAATACCTCTGTGACAAAACGTTCCACACAGAACAGAAGGGTGTCTGTGGACACCCACAGCTCATCACATATGATGGTGAAGGACCCAACGTTTCCCTCTAAGATCAGGAGTAACACAAAGCCTCCAAATGGGAAAGAAGAAGTAAACTACCTCTATCTTCAGGTGGCACGTTCTTACCTAGAGAAAACCCTAAGGGTCCACTAAAAACCACTAGAGCTAACGAATGAGTCCAGCAAGGTCACAGGATATGAGATCAACACACAAAGACTACCTATGCTCACATATGCTCACAATGAACCACCTGAAAATGAAAGTAAGCCCACAATTCCATTCACAATAACACCAAAAAGATGAAACTTCTTGGGGCTGGAGTTGTGGCTCAGTGGTAGAGCACTTGCCTGGCATGCGTGAGGCACTGGGTTCGATCCTCAGCACCACATAAAAATAAAGATATTGTGTCCATCTACCACTAAAAAAAAATTTAAAAAAAAAAAAAAAGATAAAACTTCTTACAAATAAACCTGGCAGGAGGCTCTCCAGTTCAAGGCCAGCCTCAGCAACTGCGTTTGACCCTCAGAAACTTAGTGAGACTTCATCTCAAAATAAAAAGTAAAATGGGCTGAGGATGTGGCTCAGTGGTAGTAAAGCACCTTGGGTTCAATCTTCAGTACCAAAAAACAAAAAGTAAACTTAAAAACAAAAAAAAAAGGACAATGAGATACTTTGAAAACTCCAAACATTGCTGACAAAAATTAAAGTTAGGGTTGACATAGCATGGATAAGTCCCAGGATAACCCCCAGGGCCACACAACAATGACGACAATAAAGATGAATGAATTGAAAGCCACTCAGTGCCTGAGGTCTGGAGGATGAAACACTCCTAAGCTCCCCAAATTGATATAACTCCCCAAATTGACCCATAGATTCAATTCAATCCCTACCGAAA
Organism: Xerus rutilus; assembly: GCA_028644305.1. Classification (NCBI taxonomy): domain Eukaryota; kingdom Metazoa; phylum Chordata; class Mammalia; order Rodentia; family Sciuridae; genus Xerus; species Xerus rutilus. Next base: position 179,320,060 of record CM053400.1, read on the forward strand.
TTCCAGCTTTGTAGAAATTGACTATCTGATCCTAAAATTCAGATGAACATTCAAGGGATCCAGAATAATCCAAATCATCTCGAAAGAAAAGAAGAAATTTGGAGGGCTTCACCTCTTGATTATAAAATTTACTATGTCTTATCTAGGGGTAGGTAAATTACAATTTACTCACTTTATCCTTATTTTCTAAATTCTCTACATGAACATGATCTATAAAATAAGGGGGAAAATAATTATTTTTTAAAACATGCACACCTATTCCTTAAAGATTTTAACTATAAAGTATAAACAAATACCCAGTGGAAAAAACCTTACAAACAAGGGTGTATTTAAGCTTTATATATGTTAAAAACTTAAAAGCACAAGAATATCAAGTTCCCTGGGAAGCATATGTAACACATTAAAACAAAGTCACTTTCAAAAATTCTAACTAAAAAATGAAAACCAAAGAAATATAGGTAATATCCCATTTGATGGCCAACTTCAAATAGAGGGACAAAAAAGCCCTAGAAGCCCCATAACTCTTAACACTAACCTAATATAGTGAAAGGGAGATCTGTACCTACGGACAGTGGAATTCTGTGCAGAAGACAGGACAAACTCGGTCAAATAACATGAGAGCTGGGAGTGAGGTTTAAAATAGAATTCTAAAGTTAGAACCTTGTTGAAAAGCTACAAAATGCTCTGAAAAAGAGACAGAAAATATATATATGAAGTCTGCCCCCATGTCCCATATAAATGCAAACTTAATTTTTGTTTACTCATGGGTACTAATTACTTTAACTAAAGCAGAATATTTTAATTAAGACAAGCAACCAGTATTACATGACTCTCATCAAATCTAGTTAACGAATCTACTCTGCTATTTAACCATAACGTGTCTAAGACATTTCTGCAACAGTGAAAACACCTTTGGGTGGCTTGGGGAGCTCCCCATCCTACCAGACCTCAGGCGTTTCTGAGTTAGCGAGACCTAACTCCCCTTGTGAAACACAGCAGCCACAATCGGCCTGCTGTCAAGACTCGGCTCGCAGAGCAGGCCAGGAACACTGCTGTCTGAGGAAGTTGCTGGACCGTGAAGCACTACATTCACACCAGGTTCTGCCAGTCACACGGCTCATAAGTGACTCCTGTCTACAATATAAAAACAACCGTTACAACACAGTAGTAAACAAACAAAAAAAAAAAGCCCAATTTAAAACATGGATAAGGGACACAAACGGATATTCTTCCAAGGGTATATACCAATAACCAATAAACACATGAGAGGATGCTCATCAGCTTTAGGGGAAACACAAACCGTAACTACAGTGAGGCACAACTTCACACCTACCAGGACAGCCCACCTAACAAATGCCCACTAGGACGGAGAGAGAGACTCCCGCACATGCCCAGGGGAATGCAAAGTGGTAGAGCCACTTAGGAAAATAATGTAGCAGTTTCTCAAAAAGTTCAACATTGACCTACACACAACCCAGCAACTCTACTGCCAGATACACATGAGAGACTTAAAACACAGGTCCACACGAAAACCTGCACCAGAGTGTCCACAGCCCCATCATCCACAGCACCCAAGGGCAGGGGCAATGACAACATCTGAGAGAAAGGAGGAGCAAAGGCAGGCCTGTGCACAGAGCAGAACAGCACTCAGCAGGGAAAAGAAACAGCACCAACAGCTACAAGGCCCAGCCTGCACCTGTCGTCTAGCTACTCGGGAGCAAGGCCAGAAGGTCGTAAGTTCAAGGCCAGCGAGCAACTTAGCAAGACCCTACCTCAAATACAAAAAATAACAAGGATTGGTGTGTAGTTCAGAGGTAGAACACCTCTGGGTTCGATTCCCAGTACAAAAAGGGCAGGGGGTCACAAAAGACCATATGTCATATGTTGCCATTCATGTGAAATGCGCAGGTCAGGCAAATCATAGAGGAAGAAAGTAAATTAGAGTCGCCGGGAGCTAGGGGAGGGTGCAGGGAACAGGGAGCAAATGTGACTGGGTGCAGGGGTTGCTTGTTGGGGTGATGGAGATGTCCTAAAAGGGGCTGTGCTTGTGGCCACACAACTCTGAGTATGCCAAAACCACTCAACTGCACTTTCCAGGGGAGCTCCACTCAGGCTCTTCTACAGACAGGCAGGCAGCCGAGAACAGTGCTCTCAGGTGAGGGGAGAGCAAGCGCCAGCCGGTGAGTGGCGAGGCTGTCCCTGAGCGGAGGCCAAGATGGACACACAGCGCTCAGGATAACAAGGGCCAGAGAACAGAAGCACCCACTTAAAGTGTAGGCCGAGCACCCGGAAGGGGCAGAGGAGACACGCTGTCCTAAAGTAAGCAGCGCAGCCCCCACCCAAGACCATCCAACTCTTCTTTGGGTGTTGCAAACAACTGTGGGGAAACAAATACTATCTCCATTTAAAATTCAAAAATGGATAAAATTAGGGGGGCTAGGAAAGAACAGAGGTATTTTGGATTGGATTAGACAGCAGGGAGTGCAGGCAGGGGAGGGGGCACAGGGGTAGGAGTGACAGTAGAATGGACCAGACATTATGTACCATACGTGCACATATGATTTACATGACCTGTGTGACTCCACATCATGTACAACCAGAGGAATGAGAGATTAAGGGGGAATGGGGGTAGCAAAGATGGTGGAACGAGATAGACATCACTACCCTAGGTACCTGTATGAAGACACGAATGGTGTGACTCTCTCTTGTTTACCACCAGAGAGGTGGAAAATTGTGCTCCATATGTATACTATCACTTGAAATGCATTCTTTTGTTTAAAAATAAATAAATTTTAAAAAAGAATGAGAGGTTACACTCCATTTACGTATGAAGTGTCAAAATGCATTCTACTGTCATGTATAACTAATTAGAAGAAATAAAAAATTAAAATAAATAAATAAAAGTGGGATATTTCGCAATGGCTGCATGTAGATGGGTTTTCTGCAGGGCTGAACAATTTCATCACCCCTGAGGGAGCATTAGCTCTTCAAACTCAGAGGCTCCTGGGAGCTGCAGAGCAACCCCCACCAGCAGCCTTGCTGCTAGCACATCTGCAAGGGTTGGAGCAGCAGAGAAGGGAGAAGGTCAAGAAGATAGCCAGCAGCCGGGCGCGGTGGCTCAAGCCTGTAATCCCAGCACTTAGGGAGGCTGAGACAGGAGAATCGCGAGTTCAAAGCCAGCCTCAGCAATGGCGAGGCGCTAAGGAACTCAGTGAGACCCTGTCTCTACATAAAACACAAAATAGGGCTGGGATGTGGCTCAGTGGTCGAGTACTCCTGAGTTCACTCCCCAGTACCAA
>CM053400.1:179323458-179352442 GCA_028644305.1 Xerus rutilus
GAAGACAGCCAGCTTCAGTGGATGCATTCAGTGCCCACCCAGAGACCTCAAGAGCCAGGCACAGTGGCACACTCCTCTAATCCCAGCAAGTGGGGAGGCTGTGGTAGGAGGATCACAAGTTCAAGGCCAGTCTGTCTCAGAAAAAAAAATAAAAAGGACTGCGGATACAGCCCAGTGGTAGAACACTCCTGGGTTGAATTAAAAAACCAAAACCAAAAATGACCTGAGGAGCAGCAGCCAGCAGGCACATGCTGTGACCTGCAGCAGCTGAGGGAGGCTGGGGGAGGCCAGGGCTGGCGTGGGGAGGAGTGGGAGTTCCCTGCCTCCTCACTGCCCCTCAGCACTGCTCTCACGGGGACAGCTGCAGAAGTCACCCTGGAGCCAATGCCAGCCGGGTCCACATCCTTTCCCGGCCACCTTCCCTTCGGTAGCAGGACCCGGAGGTCCCTGAATAAGGAGGCTGGTAATTTCCATCACCCTACTCCCAGCGCCCTGAACCCAATCTCACCTCTACACAACTTATTTTGAAACTTTTCAGAAATTTATAAAATATTCTTTATCTCAACAGATTTTTTTTTTATTGGAAGAAAAATCTGACTTTTAGAAGTAACTCTAAGCCACTTGTACAAGCAATGCGGTGACACAGGGAAATTTAGCACCTCCTATGAGGTCCAGGCTCAATAAATGTCTCCTGGTTAAACATGAGCATCCAGGTCAGCCAGCCCCTGGGTGTGGGTGCAGTCACTCAGCTGGAGCCGGGAGGCCTTGCCTGCAGGCCCCTCACCCATTGGCAACTGAGTCTCCTGAAAGCAAAGGCACTTTGCTGTTCTTCCTCTGCACTTTCCACAAACTCTACAAAATCCTGAGCCACCAGCCTAGAGAAAGGAGAGGACACAAATATTAAAACAGAGTCTCCAAACCTAAGGCAGCTGCTTTTCAGGATGGAAACACAGAGGCCACAAAAACAGACACCTGCCCCACGCCGCAAGGTGCCCTGCCTCAGCATTCTTCAGAGGAGGCCAGAAACTCCAGCACTCATCATAAAATGGTCAAGCACTGAAACAGGGTAGATTTTTGTTGTGTTAATTATAGAAGGTATTAAGAAAGGAAAGGAAAACCCACCTGTGGAAAAAAATGCACAATTTCTTTCCTTGTTAAGAACACATGTATGAAATGCGGTAGGGAATTTGAAGTCATTTGAAAGGAGCACAGCCACAGAATCAAAGCGAAGTCATTATTATAAATGAATTCAGAATCGACAGGACAGGCATGCGCAGTGCATTCAAAGAATTAAGGCACACTTCTCAAACCATTCACTTAACCATGCTAGGGCAAGAACTTTCTTCTTCAACAGACAACACAAAGCAATAGGGTGCCCCATCAAACAAGGACCAAATAATAATCAGGTTTTTAACAGTTCTGATTTAAAGATTCTTAAATCAGAATGTTCCCAAGATCACAATCCAGAAATTTTAACAATTCATTCACACCATCATGAAACAAGCACTTAAAAAAAAAATAACCAAAAGAAACTAAGCACATAGATGATGTACCTGGGTCAATGAGAACTTCCTGTGCCCCTGGAAGAAAGAACAAATTAGGGTCTTTTATTTGGAAAACACAACTACTTTTAAAGGTAACTACTAAAACACATTTCATAATTCACATAGTGTTGAAAAATATGAACACTTGAAGGTAATCAGAAAAGCAACTCTGAGTCAGTCAGTGTGTTCCCAATACAGGGCCTTTGTGCTACAGAAGGAAAGAAAAGCCACTGTTACCATGTCCTCGACCAACAGCTAAGTGCCTCCATACCTCTGCAAACCCCTTCTAAACTCCTGCTCCAACTCTTCTTACGCAAGTTTGAGAGCTTCTTATTTCCACAAATAAGCCGAGTGGGAAAGAAACATTGTTTGTGCAAGTGTAGGTCAACACCCCGGAACAAGGGAAAGAAGGTGCCAGAGGTGCTGTGGAACTTACCACCACTTCCCTAAAACCAGTCAGCCGATCTCCACCTCTCCACTCCCTCCCCACTTCCCACACACTCACACACACACACACACACACGTGCTAAATTACTGGATACTTCATTGAGGAAAGGAATTCCAGTGTTTAGAAGTAGCTTTGTAGTTAGTTTAAAAAAATTAACTCTATTACTATCAAAAAGCCCGTGAAAGCCTTGATCATCTGCTAAATCACCCAAGTACCTACCAGTAAGACCCAACCAGTCTCCTCTGCAAAATGTCATTTCCCATCACAGCAAAACACCCCAGAGAGCCACTGGTTCCAGACATGTGCATCATCAGCTATTACCATGGTTAAGCAGTTTTATAGGATTCAAAAAGGTGTGTCCTGAGAACTTCCTCTGACACGCAGCACGTCCACTCAGTTGTCCATACAGAACAACCCTGGGGCTGTGGGTGCCATGAAGAGCCATTCTGCCTATGACCACCTGCTCTGCCACAGGCTGGCAGCCACCACTAAAATAAAGCACAGGTGCTTCCTTGCACTGAGCATCTAGCCTGCCCCACCCCTCCCCCCGGTGCTGACTCCCTCAGGAAGCCCCCTGCAGACAGGCCTGGCTAGATGTGGGACCCTGTATTGACACCCGCTGTCCTGAAGCTGTAAGGCTCACTGCGGAATGTGGCTTCATCAGCAAGAGGCCCCATTCCCAGGCTCTGCTTTCCTACTCTTTTTTTTGGGGGGGAGGGCAGGTCCAGGGGATTGAACTCAGGGGCACTCGACCACTGAGCCACATCCTCACCCCTATTTTGTGTTTTATGTAGAGACAGGGTCTCACTGAGTTGCTTAGCACCTCGCCGTTGCTAAGGCTGGCTTTGAACTCGCGATTCTCCTGTCTCAGCCTCCCAAAGTGCTGGGATTACAGGCATGTGCCACTGCGCCTGGCTGGATTTACTTTTTTATTTTTTATTTTTTTTGGTACTAGAGATTGAACTCAGGGGCACTCGACCACTGAGCCACATCCCCAGCCCTATTTTGTGTTTTATGTAGAGACAGGGTCTCACTGAGTTGCTTAGTGCCTCACCATTGCTGAGGCTGGCTTTGAACTCGCGGTCCTCCTGCCTCAGCCTCCCACAATGTTGGAATTATGGGCGTGGCCACCGTGCCCAGCCTTCCTACTCCCTAGGCTCATCTCTCAGCTGGTTAGAGCAGAAAGCAGCAGCACTGCTGTAGGGCCAGCACCACTGACAGACACAGCCCCAGCCCAGGTCCGGCTGGCTCCAGCAGCTCTGGGCTCAGGAGGCTCCCGACCCTCCAGCTGCCTCACAACACCCTCTTTGGATGCCTGCTCACTTCTTGACTGGATCTTTATTCATAAACCGTTTCCTCCTAGTTCAGTCCCTTAGCAATTATCCAACACCATGAAATGATGGCTCCAACACAGAAACTGCCAGCCAGCGGGCCTGGGTCTTTCACGAGGACCCCCCTGATAAACACTGGGCACACTCTTTCCTGTTCTCACCACTGTGCAGAGACATCGGCAGCCCCTGCCCAGATGAGAGGACTCCCTGGATGCAGCTGGCTCAGCTGAACTTGGGAGACGAAGCTCTGACATGGTGCCAGACAAGTCCTACTAGTGAACCCATCACAGGGTGCAAGACCCAGGGCTCAAAGGTCTCCTCAGCTTTAAGGGGCTCCAGAGATGGTCTCTCTCACTCACGAAGGCACAGCCATCTGGTTTCTAATATTGGAAGGAAAGTTCAATTTCACCACTCTCTCACAGCATGCCTGGGATGTTCATGCTGAGATGACAGACAAAAATAAGATATAACTGGAATTATTTTTCCAGGTATCCAGAAATAATGGACATTGTGCTATTCTGAAGCATTAAATAAAAAGTCAAATTAAAGCAACCTTGTTTAAATCTTTACAAATAGGAAAATTAGGCCTTTCCAAAAAAGGTGCAACAGCTCCACCTATGGCCAAAAAGCCACCCAAGCTGCCAAAAAAGACAAAATAGACTGTCTGCGTACAAAGAAGCGCTGAGGGGCGTTTTTTAAATAGGATACTCAGAGACCATAACTTAAAGCTTAGCTAGCACCTACTGAATCTGCTTGGGGAAGGGATGGTATTCAGTAATTAATCTAGACAGTTTCACATCCCTGCACGTGAACAAAAGGGAGGGGCTCAAGGAAACTAAACTGACCAGGAAGGGATCCTGCGCCCCCAGGGCAGCCTCCTCGTGCACAGTGGGGAGGCTACACCACAGGCCATGTACCCGTCCAGCAGGTGGGTGCCAGGCTTCCTCCCAGGCTCTGTAATTTGCTCTCTACCCAAATACAAGTGATCCCCGGACCCTGCCACCATGAAGCCATCACTGACTTTGGAGGCGTAGACAGTGTCAGTGCCTTGCATGGTGACTCCCAAAGGGTGACACAATTGTGGAGAGGCAAAAGTGTGTGCACCTGTTAAAAAGCACAGCTGTCCAGGGACACTTCCTTCCACTCCTCCACACAGGAAAGGTGACAGGTGTCAAACACACTTCCATCTGTGCCCCCAGTCAAGGATGTACAGAAGTCAAGTTTTCCTCTCTTTTTAATACCTATGTAGTTACAGATAAACATGATACCTTTATTTATTTACATGCGGTGCTGAGGGTCCAACCCAGTGCTTCACACGTGCTAGGCAGGTGCTCTCCCTCTGAGCCACAAACCCAGCACCAAGCTTTTCTTTAATCACCAAAGAGATGAGCTCCTGGCCTAAAAACAGCTCAATATCAATTTTTCGAAACTTAATGGCTATGGTCCACTTTTGAATGATAAGATTCTAGTAATTTAAAGGTTTTCAGTGGCTGATTATGTCGCAATATGGATTTTAAGTTGTAAAAATGTGTATTCTATACAAATAATCCTAAATTCTTCAGCTTACAGTAATTTAGCTATGCCCTATCTTGCCAGGATGATACTAATTTCACCAAAACTTCATGTACATGAAAACAGAATGACCTATATCACTTTACATCATATCCATATATACCACACGCATGCACGCATCCAACACACATCAGAAATAAACCCTCACTGGGCACGGTGACGCCGCCTGTAATCCCAATGGGAGGCTGAGGCAGGAGGATTATGAGTTCAAAACCAGCCTTAGCAAAAGCAAGGCGCTAAGCAAGTCAGTGAGACCCTGTCTCTACATAAAACACAAAATAGGGCTGGGAATGTGGCTCAGTGGTCGAGTGACCCTGAGTTCAATCCTCAATACCCTACAAAAAAAGAAAGAAACCTTCACCTGCGGTACTCACAGATGATGCCTCTACCAAGTCTGTCCCTGTGACAGTGACTCTGTACTGAATCCCGGATGCTGGGTGCTCTCAGCTGGTTCCACTGTCAGCCTCAGGAGGTGAGCAACCTCATCCTTCCCGCAAGTGAGGAAATAGATTCAGGCCACAAAAAGAAAGCTGGCAAATCCCACAAAACCTACATTCAACGTCAGGAAAGAATATAGAGGTCTGCTCTCTCAAAACTCACTAGCTTGAGTGAGTTGATCTTTTCTTCAGACTAAAGACTCCAAAGAACCAACTCAGTCTTTACAGCTTTTTCTCTTAACAGCATCACTAGAAAAACAGACAGAAAGTGACTCAGCAACAGCTGGATTTTCAAGTCATTTTTTTTTTGCACTGGAATCATTTTTGATGTGTTGTTTTTAGTGCTTAAAAAGTGAAGAAAGTAAAAAATATCGACTTTTGGGTGGTTAGCTGCAAACAAGACATTTGTAAGAAGACACGACATTGGCCTAGGCCACTCTGGCTCCTTTTCCAATGACATCCCTTCTCATAGGCCACAGAGCCTCTCACTCATAGCGACTGACAAGGACCCTTGTGTGCTCAAGCAGCTGGGCCACATCCCAACCCTGACGCTCCCCAGCTGGCTAAGCCACCTGGCCTCAGTCCCACAGAGAAACACTGGCACCCGCCCTCTGTCACCCGCTATGCAGGGCCGCTCCTGTGGTGCTGAATAACTCGCTGCCGTCCTGACCATAGCTCCCTCTGTCATGCCTGCCAGCAGGCAGAAACACAGACTCTGCCATGGCCTGCCCCCAGCGCTGCAGGACAACTATGAGAATGATGGCTACTGACACTGGGTTCAGATAGAACAAAAGATAGAGATGACCATAAAAAAGAAACATTCATAAGTCCATGATAAGCATTTTCTTAGGAATTAATTATAGAATGTCCTATTAATTTTTGGATACACAGTGTCATCCGTTAATCATAGATGTACAGTTTCATCCACAAGTCTCCAGAATAAACTATTAGTGGACCCAAAAGTAAAGTTTAAAAAAATGAATTAAGACAAAAAAGAGCCAGGAGCAGTGGCACAGGCCTATAATCGCAGCACTTTGGGAGGCTGAGGCAGGAGGATCGCGAGTTCAAAGCCAGCCTCAGCAATGGCAAGGCCCTAAGCAACTCAGTGAGACCCTGTCTCTACATAAAACACAAAATAGGGCTGGGGGTGTGGCTCATTGGTCGAGTGCCCCTGAGTTCAATCCCCGGTACCAAAAAAAGAAAAGACAAGACAAAAAAAGTATTAAAGCTAAATCGGGCAGGGACTACAGAACTGTTTTTAGGCTAAGATATCTTAATTTTAAGAGGGGGAAAAAGTGTCCCTTTCTTATAGGAAATATGCCTGAAAACTGCACAGCCTTGATCTGAGATGTCGAAAGTCTTCCAATGGTATTCTTGAGCTCAGATCATCACTTGGCAACAGTAGTAATAGCAGCTAATATCGTCCAGTGCTGGGTCCTCATTTACCCATGCATTTCATTCCACCTTCTCAACAACCCTGTGAGGTAGAACTATCCTCATCTTCCCCGTTTTACAGATAAGGACACTGGGGCACAAGGAGGTTACACAACTTGCTCCCATTCACACTGACAGCAACTGGCACTTCTCTGCTGTTCTGCTGTTGAAGAGGGGGCCTGAGATACCCACTCCTCAAGATACAGGGAGGGTATCAGCTTAAACAGTCAGCTGCTCTGGCCCTCCTCTCAGGTGGCAGAAGCCATAAGCTCCCAGGAGATGAGGCAGCTACAAACCCACTAATCCCGACATCGACACAGACCTTGGGCCATCATCTGCTCATGAGGTCCAGCCTGTGGACAGGTCTGGCCAGCACACTGCCTCCAAGGAGGTGAATTGCTTGCAGGCTCCTGGCTGGGAGCCCCTACTCTCCCCGCCGTCCTCCCGTCAAGCAGTCTTCAACAGTAAAAGTTCCCAAGATGTTTACACTACGAAAGCTAAACAAAGACATCTCTCTGCTGCAGACAGCAGTTTTTCAACTTCTTTAAACTTTCTTGCCTACATTCAGCAAGGCTGCCCTGAAAAGCTTCTAGTCTCACTAATCACATCAGCAGAACAGTCCACACGCTGTCAGCCATTCAGAAGGAAACCCTTGGGAAGGCACTCCCCAGAGAGCAGGGGCTCCCTAGAGAGAAATGGGGGCCTTGCTCCCATGCTTCTGCATGTAGCGGTGACAGCGCCTGGGAACTGACTGGAGTGAAACAGGAAAACAAAGGCTGTCCCGGGGACAGCAGTCACAACCACAGGCACAACACCAGTGGCACCTGAGCCAGAGCCTTGCAAGGGAGACCAAAGCCCAGGAGGCCAGAGCGGGGACACTCCTCTCTCCAGCCTCTGGTGCCCAGACCCCAGCCACCTCACTCTGCTCCCGCCTAATGAGATGCTCCAGGGGATCCCCCACCAAAGAGCCATCAAACACCCTGGAGAACTGCCGGGCCTCAGCCAAGAGCTACACGGGGCCTTTAGGGCCCAGATGGCTGTGCGGCAGCACCCACACCCAAGCATCTAGGGCCTTTGCTACTAGAGGGACACCTCAAGGGCAATCTCCCAACACACACTGACCACCATCTCTTCTGTCTGGGGCAAAAATGTGGACTGACTCTGAGAGATATCCAAAACTCTCATAAACCAAAAACTACCTAGCGGTTTTGTTTCCGCATCCTTCACTATGCTTGGGGCCTATGCAATATGACTATGCCCCACACCATGAGGCCAGTTTACTTGTTAAGCATCAAAGGTTCAAGTTCACTTGGACTTGTGAGTCTGCTCCTCCAAAGAAGAGTTTTCACTGGTCAATGATGCCAACAAACATGAGCAAATCAAACTGAACTCCTTAAAGGGAACTTCACCAGGGGCTGGGATTGTGGCTCAGTGGTAGAGAGCTTGCCTCGCATGTGTGAGGCACTGGGTTCGATCCTCAGCACCACATAAAAATAAATAAAATAAAGATATTGTGCTCATCTACAACTAAAAAAAAAAAATTTAATAAAAAAAAAGAGAACTTCACCAACCAGAAAATCCAAAACAGCCCAAGCCCTGAATTAGCAGTTAAAACTGACTTCTGGGACCAGACTCGCCGAATAACAAAAATGGGGAAAAAGAGCTCAATGCAGATCTTCAAGGCTGCTCCACCATGGAATCCCATGCCAGAGTTCCAGAAATCAACTCAACACTATGCACTCAGTAAGAAGAAGAAGCACTCAAGAAAATCAGAACAAACTGTCTCATATGCAAGACTTCTGACTCAAAAGGCCTCACACTTTATTAAAACACTGGTCAGCCCTGAACTGAGAGGAAAAAGCAATAACCTCCTGCTTTCTTTTAAGACTGCAAGTTAGTTAGAGACCAGAAGAAAGAGCAGAGCTTACCAGGTCGATGTCTGTTGGCGGCTTCAGCTGGAAGTGAGCTGCCCTGGAGCCTCCGGGCCCCAGCCTTGCCACCGGTCCCTCCAGGGTAGTGATAGATGACAGAAGCTGAACACAGCCCTTCCAGGGCAGCTGGACATTAAAAGAAAAACAAAGTGGGGAATAATCAGTAAAGTTAGCGGCGCATGAATAGCTCAATTTACAGCAGTCAAAAATGATTTCAACAGCTGGACTATTTGAAAACGTTAGTTCTTCCTCAAAACAAAAATCAAACCTAAACATCAATGGTTATGCTACGCACAGAAACTAGCCACCAGCTTTCATAGGCCCTTGCCAGGGCTGGCAACGCAGAGCCCGCGAGGCTCCAGGTGCCACGGCGTGGTGGGATGCACAGGGGAAACGTGCACCTGCGCACTCCTGTGTCCACAGACCAGCACCCTCACACGCACCGCACAGCGGGGTCTGGGCGGGTTCCAGGCCTGCAGGGACTTGAAGCATGACGTGCCCTGCCCTGAAAATGCTTGAGCCATGCCACCACACCAACGTGTGCACTCCTCTTGGGACTGCAGTGAACATGGGCAGGCCGGCTCCGCCTGCAGGCACACCCTCATAATCCCAAAGCCACAGGCTTGCAAGTCAAGCTCCCAAGTTCACCCTCGCCATCTTTACTCATTAAGTCAGTGGTGCTTAAATTTCTGGTCTCAGAACTCCTCAACACTCCTAAAAATCACTAAGGACCACAAAAACCTTCCTTTTTTAAATGTGGTTCATATCTATACGAATTTGCCATATTACAAAATAAACTGAGACAGGATTTAAATATTTAAGTATTGATTCCTTTTCAAATAATAATAAGCTAATCACATGTTATTTTAATGAAAGATAATTGTTTTTCAAAACAAAAATAACATACTGGAAAAATAGCATTGCTTTACATTTTTTAAAATTTCCTTAATGCTTGATGTACAACAAGCCAACAGGGTTCTCCAGCTCGCTTCTGCCTGCAGTCTATGGCAACGCAGGTGCTGCGCAGCCTCTGGAAAACGCCACCAGATCCTCGGTGCAACCTAAGGGAAGGACACATGGGTGCACAGCGGGACCTCTGGTGCACTTCCTGCATGAGCTGGCACCACTGCACAGCATCTGGGAGTCCAGACGTCCGCCAGCAAGGCGAGCACTCCCAGGCCACTTCCATGGGAAAGCCAGGGCGCCCGGGCTGTCTCAACCTCCTGCTGGACCCTTACACTGCTCCTGTTTCCTTCTCATCTACTCCTGGCTCTCACACCCTCTCCTCCCTCACCTGTATTTCTCTGCTCTCTTTAAGAAGCCAAGTTATGGACTCCTCAAGCCCACTGCAAGTATGTCACACACTGAAGGTGTCTGTGTTCAACCCTGGCAGAACTGACCAGACTCCTTCATTCTCACTCGGTTTGTTCTAAGCGGGTGACAGACCCCCTCACTAATCCATCAACCTCAAGGAAAAAGCCTAGGAAACTGTCACCTAACAGGCATTTATTTACAGGACACCTGGATGGAAAACTCCAGTCCACACGCCGTACTCCGCTGCCAACAGATGCCATCTACAAAGGAGAACTCATGGACAAGCCTTTCCAGGCCCAACTCCAGCCCCATGTGACTGCTGTTCTTCACAGCAGGCTTTAGCTTTTTTTGTCTTTTAATTTTTAAAGTGGAGATATAATCCAATACAATCAAACTCATCCACTTCAAGTGTGCAGTTCAGCCATGGTCAGCGTATCCACAGTTGGACTACCACCACCACCTGACGCCCGGGTCTTTTCACCATCCAGAAAGCAGCTGGCCATTAGCCACCAGTTCCCCTCCCAGGCCCTCCTAACGTGGGCCTACCTTCCATGTCAAAGGTCTGCCTATTCTGAACCTATCACATAAATGGGCCCATGCCCTCTCTCGCCCTAGCACAGTGTTTCCAAGGCCCACCCATGCTACAGAGAGGTCAGTATTTCATTCTTTTTTTCGTTCTTTTCTGAGATTTTGTTTTGTTTTGTGTTTGGTTTTGGTTTTTTGCAGGGGGGTACTGGGGATTGAACCCAGGAGTGCTTAACATCCCCAGTCCTTTTAATTTTTTATTTTGAGGCAGGGTCTTATTAAGTTGCCTAGGGCCTTGCTAAGTTGCTGAGGCTGGCCTTGAACTTACAATCCTCCTGCCTCAGCCTCCCGAGTTGCTGGGACTACAGGAGTGCACCACCTCCAGTTATTTCGTTGATTTTTATGGCTGAATAATATTCCACCTTATGGACATTATAGAATGTCCATCTGTTCATCCACTCATCATCTGATGTATGGAGGAGGTTTTGATGAAAGAGTGCAGGAGGTGAAGGCATGAGCATGGCATCCTAAGCAGAGGACAAGGGCAGGAACAGCAGAAACAAGGGCGCTCTGGCCATGCCATCTTACCCCCCAGCCACAGGAAGTCGTTCACTGAGCGGAGCAGCTCCACCGACATGTGGTAGTGCACCAGGGAGTCCTGCAGCATCCCCGCCTGCAGGCACAAGTCCCCCACGTGTTTCCTCATGCGTCCTTGGCACCGCTTCTTGTAATGTCTACAAAACAAAACACAGTGAGACGCATCACCGTCACTGCCCACTCCACCAGGGCACACTGGCTACGCACTATCTGACTCGCTGCTAGAAACTGCTAGGAAGGCGGCCTCAGGCTCTGGAACTGAAAGCCAGCAACCATCATTGCCAGTTATAGGAGCTGGAGGGGTCCCGATTTCACAAATGCACGGCCGAGTGACAGGTAACAGGTGTGCAGGACTTCTACAATGGATTTCACTTGGACAATATTAGAGCAGGATATTTCTTTTAATCTTTTCCAATTGCAACATTAGCACAAGAAAGTTTGTTTCAGCTTTTTAAAAAATCAATTATATTCCACTTTAACGTTAACTCTATTACTATTTTATGAAGAGAGAATGCTGCATATTATTAGCCAACCATTTTGCTTTAGCAAACAGGACCTTTATCTTCACAATTTCAGAGCAGGCTTTAATAAAGCCTTCAGGGCAGGGCCCAGGATGCACACTTCAGCTCTTTAAATACTGGCAAGGACATGCTGTTAAATAATACAAAGGCTTCAAACTCCATATCAACTCTGAAGCCAAAGCAACCATACCCAAACCTTTTTCACATGAAAATATTCTTAATCTTCTGAATATCAAGTTTCCTAAGATATGATTTTTTTTAAAGAAGAACAGCTACTACACGATCCTCAGGAGGAAGCGATCACATCCAGAATGAGCCTGCGGGACCTAGAAGACAGCCGCTGCCACACGAGGAGTGGGCCCCATGGGTGTCAGGAGGAAGCTCTCCCCTCAGACCTAACTGTCCTGGACTCAACAGGCTCTAGCCGGCCGGGAATGTATCTCTTCTGTGCCAAATGTTGCTTGAACCAAGTCTGACATGAAGCAGAAAGGGGAGAAGCCGCCCAGATTTTGCCTTCCCTCTGCCACCAGCGCTCCCCTGAGAAACAGCATCCCAGCCGCTCCTTCATCCCGACCAGACCCCGGCTGGCCTCCGAACCTCCCCAAGCAGTGACCCCTCCTGCCCTTCTGCGCACACAGCGGAGTGGCAAAGCACAGAGCTGGCGGTGTCACTCTCCTGCTTCAAGCCCTTCAAAGGATCCCCCTACAGTTCTAGGGGAATGGGGCTCACAGAGCTGCATCCCCAAGGCTCCTCCCACAGCCCACATGGCCCACAGAGTGTCGTCCTGCTCAAGGCTCACGCCGCCGTCTCCAAGGAGGCCTACCCTCTGCACGTGGGGAAAGGTGCCCTTGCTGTGCCCCTGCAGCATTTTACCCCGAATGCACCGCTGATGCTGGCAAGCTCCAAGGAGGCAAGGAGGTCCTCCGTGGCCCTCTGCCCTGACGCTCAGGATAAATGAACGCACTGTCACAGTGGACAAGGCAGCTCGTGCCCAACCCAAGCCAACCCAAGCCCTGCTTTCTGCAGAAGCATGAGTGGAGCAGACTGCTCACTGCCTCCCTCTGCTGTCGGCTCTCCTAAATATGCGCTCTTCCAGAGCCCGGTTTCTGGCCCCTCCAGCCTCCTCTCACCCTGAGCCCAGGGCAGGGACTGCTGGGAGCTTTTCAGCTCAGCATGCTGTCCCCAGTCCCACCCCACAAGCCTCCAGGCCTCCACTCGGCTACCCTTTCCCCTGGCCAACTCCTAGTCTGTCTTCAGAACACAACACAGAGCCTCGCCTCCTCCTCCAGGAAGTCTTCCCTGGTAGCATCCTCCAGCTCTTGGCTGGGCTTCCTCACAAGTTATACATCTGCATGTGATCTTAACAAAAATGCACATCTGCTATAGTGAAACACAGCCCAGAAATTTTTCAAAAGTAAAAGGTAAAATCATTACGATAAAGAAAAAAAAAAAAAACAATGTGTTTTGAGGGCGGGGATGTAGCTCAGTGGTAGAGCACTTGCCTCGCACGTGTGAAGCACTGGGTTTAACCTCAGCACCACATAAAAATAAAAAAAATAAAATCAAGGTACTGTATCCATCTATAACTAAAATACTTTTTAAAAAAGAAACAGTGGGCTGGGGTTGTGGCTCAGTGGTAGAGCGCTTGCCTGGCATGCGTGAGGCACTGGGTTCGATTCTCAGCACCACATATAAATGAATAAAATAAAGGTCCATCAACATCTAAAAAAAATTTTTTTTAAATAAATAAATAAAAAAGAAACAGTATATTAAAATCTTAAAAAGTGAGCTAATAAATTTTTTCATATAAAGTTAGAAAGAAGAATGGGGCTGGGGTATAGCTCAGCATGGTGACCATCTGCCCCGCAATGCACAGGCCCTGGGTTCAACGCTGGCACCATAATGAACAAAAATGAAAAAGGACAGCATGAAGCCACAGTAGAAATGAATTTAACATTAACACAAAATTCAATTTTTTTAAATATTTTTTAGTTGTTAATTGATCTTTATTTATTTATTTATATGTGGTGCTGAGGATTGAACCCAGGGTCTCAAACATGCCAGGCAAGTACTCTACAACTGAGCCACAACCCCAGCCCCTCAAATATTAAAAATACAATTTTAGTTTGTTGCCAATTTTTAAAAAGCAGTGAACTTCAAAGCCATGAGCAGCCAGGCGCAGTGGCTCACACCTGTAATCCCAGCACTTTGGGAGGCTGAGACAGGAGAACGGCAAGTTCAAAGCCAGCCTCAACAACAGCGAGGTGCTAGGCAACTCAGTGAGACCCTGTCTCTACATAAAACACAAAATAGGGCCAGGAGTGGGGCTTAGTGGTCCAGTGCCCCTGAGTTCAATCCCCAGTACCAAAAAAAAAAAGCCATGAGCAACAGAACGTAGCCCCAGAAAAACCTACCATGCTCTCCCTAATTCAAAGAGCCATCTTTATGCTCTTTCGTTATCCCTGAGATACAGGTGGTAACACCCAGGTTTTAAGGAACTGAAGTGATGGATGGACAGCGAGATGAATAAGAAGCCGGCCATCCCCCAATGCATGCTGGTCTACACTCCCTCGCAGCTCCAGCACAGACAAAGGCCCTGCAGTGCGCACAGGTGCAGGGAGGAGCTCCCTCTCCAAGGAGGGATGTGCCCACCACACAGCACCCACCTCATGACAGGGCTCAATGGCACTTCTTCTCTATAGTAACACCAATGAACATCCAGCTAGAGTGGCTGGAGCAGCTGCTCAGCAGTAGAGCTTGCCTAGCACACAGGGGGCCCTGGGTTTCTTTCCCAGCACAGCCAAAACAACCTGAGGAAAATACTACTAAGGTATATAGCCTGTACTACTTTCATGATTAATCAGATTTTTTAAAAATGCTTAATATATTTGTGGGGTTTTTTTTTTTTTTGGTACCATTTAGGTGGCTCATGGAAAATGAGAGCTTAGTGTCCCTGTACACAAACCAATTTACATGCAAAAAAAAAAAAAAAAACCTATATATTCATATCCAAAGAAGCTGCACAACAGTTTGCAATTAAAATTCAAAGGAACGGGCTGGGATTGTAGCTCAGCGGTAGAGCGCTTGCCTCGCATGCGTGAGGCCCTGGGTTCGATCCTCAGCACCACATACAAACCAATAAAATAAAGACATTGTGTCCATCTACAACTAAAAAAATATTTAAAAAAATAAAAAATAAAAAAAATAAAATTCAAAGGAACTCTGAGGAAGGCAATTTCTTTTGGGAGAAGGTGTTTTATAGATTTAAAGTCTTCGTATAATTATCCAGCAAAAACATCTCATGATTGTGCACTGTGACGTTTTGCAGTGGGGAGCCTTTCCTTTATAGACATTGGGTAAATGCAATCAAGTGAACACCCTGGCAGGTAACCAGGTGGCACAGCTGAAGCTCCAGACAACATACCTGAAAGAGAGCCCTCAATAGAAGGTTAAAATACAATGCTTTAAGCTGGGTGCTGTGGCGCGCGCCTGTAATCCCAGCACTTTGGGAGGCTGAGACAGGACGATCGGGAGTTCAAAGCCAGCCTCAGCAATGGCAAGGCGCTAAGCAACTCAGTGAGACCCTGTCTCTACATAAAACACAAAATAGGGCTGGGGATGTGGCTCAGTGGTCGAGTGCCCCTGAGTTCAATCCCCAGTACCAAAAAGAAAATACAATGCTTTACACTCAGTTTCAGGGGCTGTCCTGGCCATTCACTGACACTGTGTGTTACCTGATGAAGAACCAAAGACAACCCAGCAGTGGCACGTGCCTCACCACAGAGACCACCCTGTTCACAGAGCACTTTGAGTCTGTAACAGGAAGACCATTCCAGAACTGTCCAACAGCCCCCAGCCCTTGTCACCACTCTCCCTAGACTCCAGCTAGTCTGCCACCTGTTGGGCTGGGACCCCCTGCTCCACCTGGAGCCCTTGACTGTCTCTCCCACTCCCACCAGCTCCCTCCACACAGGTGCTTCCAGGGCCTGAGACAAAAGGGTGTCTGGCCTCAGGGGATCTGGACTTCTTCAGTGGCAGCCTACTGCTCCTCAGCACTTTTAAGACACACAGCAGCTGCCCCTAACAACCCAAGCTCAGGAAACACACAAAGCTGCCCCAGTCTGGGCTCTCCTCCAACCTCCTGGTCTCAGCCAGCACCCACAGGCTAGCCCCCTGGCCTCCCTCCTACCTCAGGCTGCAGCCTCCCCAGATCATCCACATCCATGCTTCTAAATACAGGCCAGAGAGTGACAGCTCTCCCTTCACCTGAGCCTCAGGCTCCAATTCAACTCCTCTGTTGATTTGAGCCCCAAACTCATATTTCCACCTGAGACAGGCACCTGTCAGTCTTCCTCCCAGCGGTCAGTGGCCCACTCTACACCCAGCTGCTGAAATCAGAAGCCTATATACTGTGTTGAGTCTCCTCCTTCCTGTCTTTAAACTACCCTTGGCTTGGTTCCAGGACCTAGCACAACACCCAGCAAACACTCAGTAAATGTGTGCTGGGCCAGCACTGGGGAGTCCTCACTAACAAGGGGGTCTCTAGTGCCTGTTCCGTTTAGGATGAGCACTTGTCCCTCACACAGGAGGCCCAGGACAGGAATTCACAATTCAAGACAGCTCCTGGGTGACGGCCTCAATGACCTGCCTGCCCAAGGTGGGCAGGTGGGAAGGGCAGAGCCCAGGCCAGGATCTTCTCACAAGGACCAGGCTCCAGTGACAGACAGGAAGGCCCCACAGCCATCGAGGGACCCCGTCCTGCACTTCCCCGGCAGACAGCTCTAACTTCCTGCCACATTCCTTTCCTTTGTCCCAACCCTGAGTGTACGAAGATCCTTCAGGAAGCTGGCCATCTCAGCTGAGATACAGGAAGTGAAGCACAGAAGTGCTGTCACTGGAGCCACAGCATTACAGAAGATACCAGGCTCCAGGGCAGCTTGCAGGCGGCAGCAGTGTGCAGAAGCCACACTTTCCCCAGTGCGCTGGGGCCACAGCGAGGAGGTCAGCCAAAGACGGTCTTCGGAGCTGACCACGGCCATTGGATGTCCCAGATCAGTAACAAATGAGTGACGTCCACCAGTGGTGGACATGGGCTTTCCTGCCTAGGGGGGAGAGGAAAGCTGAGCCCTGACCCCCAGCACCTCCACTCTGCATGCAGAGGGGAACTGGTGGCCAGAGACAGAGGTCTTGCGTCCACGGATCCCACAGGCCAGCTGTAGGAGAGGACCTTCTTGCCCCATACTCAGAAAGGCCACCGTTGAGCCTGCCCAAGGGGGCCACGGACTGGAGTCAGTCTGGGGATTGCCTCTGTCCTTGCAGGGGCCGTGCTGAGGCAAAGGAAGAGGGAACACAGCTCAGGTAAAAGCAAAGGTGGGGGGCGGCCGCCAACATGCACCCCGCACAGCCGCGGCCACCAGCGCAGGTCTCACAAGCCCAGGCGCAAGCAAGGTGCTGCAGCCTGAGTCCCCAGCTGAAACTCCCCTGAAACCAAAGGGCATCTCGCTCTCTCAAAAGAAACCAAAAAATGAATAAAGCCTCATCTGTCACCAAATCCTAAAGACCAAACATGTTCTCCCACGGCACGTACTTCAACTATCCCGCCAGCGGGTTACATGCTGACGAAGCTGCAATCCAAACACTTAAAAACTAAAAGGTTATCCAGGTAAGGTATGAACCAGGCAGCAGGTAAGTTCTGTTTCCGAAAGCAACCCAGGCCAGAAGCCAGCACGCAGGGCGCGGCCGGGGGAAGCAGCGTGCACCGCCTACCTTTTCAGACCCAACAACACACTCACAGGGCAGTATGAGAGAACAGAAAGGAGAAGAAAAGAAAGAGGAACAAGCAAAATTAGAACCGTACAAGAACAACTCTGACAGCTACAAGTCTACATGTACGAGAAATGACCATGGCTCTGGGAGCAGGGCAGGCGGGGGCCTCAGGCAACAGCCACCCCAGTGCACCGGAGGCCAGGGCGGCAGGCGGGATGCCCGTCAGAGAGCCACCACACAGCCCCTGGGCCAAACCTGGAGGAAGTGTCCCTGCAGAAGGGACAAGTCCTCTCTCCCAGCAGGAGGTGACAGCCAGCTCTGCTCCTGCTCCAGGTCATGGCTTGAGAACTTAGGCTGAGTGGTGCAGACAGTACCAGATCCAGGTCGCCAGCCACCAGGGGAATGGGTCTGACCTAGCTCACTGGCCTCATGGGCTCACTGAAGTGCAGAGGGTGACTGGTGGTTATAATTGTGAAAATGGGCATGAGGGCCACTTTACTCCCATCCTTAAGCCAGAAGCACACGCACAGGTGAGGAAATGAAACTTCCCTGCAGACCCTCAAAGAACCACACATAGTATGACGGGGCTACTCTGTGCTTCCAGCTCCTAGGGTGGACTGGCCAACTGCTTCTGGTTCTGTGACATCTGCTTCTCAGACTTACCACCAACCAGAAAGCTGCCGTGTGGCCGCACATCAGTTCCAGTAGCACCCAAGGACCCGCTCTGTGGCAGGCACTGTGCCGTGTGATCCCAGTCCCACAGTGAGGAAGAGACTCAAGTGACCAGGTGCCTGCTGAGGCCACAGGCCAGGTGTGACAGCTCTCTGCACTACCCCTAGCAAGAGGGGCTCCCTCTTGCACAGGCTGCTGCTAAGCTCACATTCGCCTCGTCCACTGGACAGTGGCTTTGCAGGACAGAGAAATGGGCAGCGGGCAGAGTGAAGAGGATGGTGGGCAGACCCGGCCTGCAATCCTGCAGCAGGGAATGTGACTCCCCAGCAGCGATGGTGAGACGGACCTCCCTGCTCTACCTCACACTCCTGGGGACACAGGAGTGCAGCACATTCCCTGACGTGAGGAAGCTCCTCAGAGGCTCCCTGGCTAGGTTTCTGATGTCACTGTGGCTGTTAGTTGAGAAAGCAGCCTGGTACCTGCCCAGCATGGGATTCAGGGCACACAGCTCAACTCCCAGCTAACCTAGGACCTCATTCTTGCCTCACCAGAATCAGCATCTCATCTAGAAATGAAAGTGATGAGTCTCAGTGAAATCTTTCAGGGCTGACAATGTAGCTCAATGGAAGAGCACCTGCCTAGTACATGCAAGGCCCTGGGTTCAAAAAAAAGCTTTCAAACTATGCTACAGGGCAGTGCTATCCATAGAAACAAACCACAAGCCACAGAAGTAAGTTTAAGCTTCTAGTTGCCACATTTTAAGAAGTAAAAGCAAAGAGCTGAAATAGATTTAAATAATATGTTATTTAACCTAACATATATAGTCAATGCAAAAAGATATCAATGATATCAAAAAGATATCATAACTGGGGTTATGACTCAGTGGTAGAGTGCTCACCTAGCATGCATGAGGCACTGGGTTTGATCCTCAGCACCACATAAAAATAAAATAAAGATATTCTGTCCACCTAGAACTAAAAAATAAATATTTTTTTTTAACAAAAGAGATATCAGTGAGACTGTATGTCCTCTCTTCAGTAGCAAGTCTCACAGCCGGACACAGGTTCTGCACAATGCCCCTTGACAACGCTGGCCCCGCTGCTGTGCTCAACACAAGTGGCTGTGGCTACCGCACTGATCAGCAGCTGCAGAGTCTCACCAGAGCCCCCATATGGGACTGAACGTACACACTGACCCTAGGGACGCCCCTTACCCAAAGGCCACTCTGTTTTTAAGTCATTGGTCTTAAAAAACAGTGGACAACACCTCTCTACCCCACTGCAATAGAATTCTGCCATGGGCACCCAGCTCTGCAGAAGGAAGCAACCCAAACCCCACCTCCCAGGGCCAGGGGCCAGGGCCAGTAGTTTCCCAACTCTACTTACCTACTATCGGTGTCCAGTCCCACGAAGTCCTTCTTCTCAAAGGGGACACAGAGGAGGGGGATCTTGTCCCCGGACTTGTCTGTGGCCCTGTCCAGGCGCTTGGACTCCAGCACGATGAAGAGTGACTCGATGAAGTCCTCGATGCGCTTCTCCACGGAGCTGCAGTCCTCGTAGCTGGGGTAGAAGGCCACATCGGGGCGCTGCTGCTCCGCCACATCCCCCTGCAGCCCGAAGACAAAGAGCCGGGAGTCGTACAGCGTGGCGCCGTACATCTCCTTCTGCGCGTGGAACTTCTCAAGGGTCTGCGGCCAGTCCTTGGCTGAGAAGCAGTCGGTGATGGTGATGAGGCCCACGACCTTGCGGTGCGTCTGGAAATCGCCCCACTCGTTGTTCTCAGGCGGGTAGTGGTGCCGGTAACGCAGGAAGAGTGCTCGCTGCGAGTCCCGCATGCTGCGCTGGCTCACGGTGCAGATCCTCCTGTAGACGCTGAAGAAGTTCTCCTCGGAGACTACGCCCACGGGCTGCACCACCACCAGCAGGGTCTGGTGGTCCTCAGCACACTGCATGTAGTCGGGGACGCTCATCCTGAAGGTCCTGTCCAAAGAGAGAAAGCTAGACTCTGAGAAGCAGGGGTGACCTCAGCGCGGGCTCAGGGACGCAAAGCCTGTGCTGCTGCCCCATCAGCAGTGGGGACAGCAATCTCAATACCAGCACCGGCTCTGCCCAGTCGGGGCTTGTGGTTCTACGCTAGCCATCACTGTGATGTAAGTGACCCATCCAATGTCGCTGAGGCTTACTTCTCTTTTGTGAGAAGCCACAGTTGAAACTAACCATGTGCAAAATCTCACCATTCGCCTTCCCAACGTTCAGTGAGCACAGAAAATATGGGGTGCCAGGCATGCCCATGGACAGGAAGTGAATTCTCCCAATGGGCAGAGTCAATGCAATTCTGATTAGAATTCCTACCAGGTTTTGTTTGTATGTGTGTGTTTGTGATATCAGGGATTAAACCCATAGGTGTTCTACCACTGAGCTACATCCCAGCATTTTTTTTTTTTTTTTTGCAGTACTGGGGACTACTCTACCAATAAGCTCAACCCCAGCCCTTGTTATTTTTTGAGACAGGATCTCACTTTAACTGCTCAGGCAGTCCTTGAACTTGGCAATTCTTCTGCCTCAGCCCTCAAGTAACTGGAATTACAGGTGTGTGTGCACCACTGCACCTGACCCCTACCAGATTTTTGATGAAATGTAACAAACTAATTTATGGTCAAGAGTAGCTACAAAACTCCTGAGGTACCACCAGGAAGGGGCATTTATCCCACAAGGTGACCAGACCAGGTGGGATTGCTAATGGGCTAACAGGGTGTCTTTGCAGCATGATAAAAGTGTCCTGAGACTGACTGTGGTGATGGCTGTGCAGCTGGATCTGAATATGCTCCAGGTCACCAGCCTGTACACTTAGGTTCATGACCTGGATGATAATTCAATAGAGCTGTAAAAAAAAAAAAAAAAAAGCCAGATAAAAAGCCACCGTTACGACAGCATTTTCACAAAGATAATTAGACCAGTGAAAAGTAATCAAGCTCAGAACCAGATCCACACACACAAGACATGAAGCACAACGAGCTGCCACCGTGCAAGGGCAGGAGACACGGGCTCCTCAACAAAGGGCACCAGGAGGCAGGCACTCCACCAGCAAGGAGGATGCGCACCCCATGGGAATACAGGCTTCTCCGAGGAAGAAACTCAAATGGCCAATCCACACCCAGAAACAGATCCACCCCATGGCAATCAGGAAAAAGACGATGACAGGCCACTTCCCATCCACCAGCTGGGCCAAAAAAAAGCAGCTGGATGCAGAGGCATATGCCATCGTCCCAGCAATGGGAAGGTGGAGCAGAAGCACTGCAAGTTCAAGCCAGCCTCAGCAGCCTAGTGAGACCCTGTCTCAAAATAAGAAAGGACTGGGGATGTATCTCAGAGACAAAGAGCCCCAGGGTTCAATCTCTAGTACCAAAAAATGAGTAGTTTTTATTGTTATAAAATTGACACAGGTCCTACCACTGCTCAGCACGGTTCTGCAGCACGAAGCGCACTTGCAGTGCCGGGCAGCCGCACCACATCCAGCTCCAGAACTCTGCATCTGAAACTCCAGGCCCATTAGACTAGCTCCCCTCCCCCACAGCTCCCAGCCACCGCCACTGTACCTTGTGTCCTGAGGAATCTGACCTCCCTAAGTACCTCACATAAGTGAAATCGGCACTGTTTGTCCTCTTGTGACTGGCTTATTTCACTGAGCAGGAAGTCTCCAAGGTTCACCCCTGTTGTAGCATGTGCAGAATCCCCTCCCTTTTTCAAGCTGAATAAGCATTGTGTGCAAATACCACAATTCGGGTGCATTCATCCATTGATGGACACCTGCCTTGCTTCTACTTTTGGCTACTGTGAATATTGTTATGAACACAGGTGTACAGACAAAAATATGTAAATGTGAAAAGCAGCCAGTGTTTGCAAAGCTGTGGATCAAAGATCACTCTCTCATTCAACAGATGGGAACATAGATAGTACATCCACTTTGGAAATTACTTTGGCATCATACAAAGGCAGCACACGCTACTCCCTGGGCCTGGCAATTCCTCCTACAGAAACTCTGACACACAATGGCGAGGAGATGTAAACAGAGGTTCACAGAAGCCAGATTCAGAGATGAGGGGAACGCTTGCCAACAGAGGAAAGAATAAACTGTAATTGTGACAGCGAACAACCCACAGCTGTACTACAGGAATATGGGTGGATCTCAAAAATACGATGGGCAAGAGCAAATAAAACAATCATAGACTAATACAAATAGCACAACTCCACTTACATCAGATCCACACACAGGGAAGACCAGCACTGGGTGCAGCTCAGAGTAGCACCCTTGCCCAACGTGCACATGGCCCTGGGCTTGACCCCCAGCACAGAAAAAAGAAAAAAAAAATAGGCAACACTGAACAATATTTTGTTAAAGAATATTTACACATGCAAAAAAAACCAAAAAATGAATAAATTTGGGTAGTAGTACTTAGACGGTAGAGGCACGCGTTTGTGAGGAAAATAGCAGACGTTGTGCTTCTTCAAGTGGGTGGCAGGGACAGAGGGTTTGTCTGGTCATCCTCAGAACTGTGTATAAGTATTACATATTTTAGGTATATTTCAAAAGAATTAAAAATACATATCTAGGGCTGGGGTGGTGGCTCAGTGGTAGAGCGCTTGCCTAGCATGCGTGAGGCACTGGGTTCGATCCTCAGCACCACATATAAATAAATAAATAAAGGTCCATCAACAACTAAAAAAAATTTTTTTTTAAAATACATATCTAAAATATTATATATTGGGCATATGTTCAAACGTTATATATTTGATGTTGTATTTTTCAAAAATTTTCAAAAAGTTAAGAAAAGGAAGAGAGTCAAACTGCAATGCTCTTACAGTCCAGCCAGCAGCGGGCTGCTGCGTGTAGAATCTCAGCCCTCCTCTACCCAGAGACTCCCGCTGCTCCTCCTGCTGTAGATGCCTCTGCCTGAAGACGGGGACAGGGGCCCTGGATGCAGTTCTGAGAAGGGGAGTATTCAATTCCTCTCCTCTGAAGAAAAACGAGAAAAATGAAAATGTATGTACTTTTCATAAAAATTAAGCAAACCTAATAAGTGTCTTGGAAATGTTAACTATTACCATCATTTTTTTTTGGTAACTTCCTTCTTTTTTGGTGTTAAAACTTTCTTAGCAGCACACAGCAGGGTGCATCTGTCGTCCTAGCACTTAGGAGGCTGGGGTAGGGGGTGGGGGAATCACTTGAGCCCAGGAGTTCAAGACCAGCATAGGCAACACAGCGAGATCATCTCAAAAATAAAAAATAAAAAAATCTTGCTTTTATAAAATGATGATGAGAGTAGATAACGGTGCTGTCTCTCGATTACCCTATCTGGGCAAAAACAAAAACATGCAACCCAGTTATCGACCCTCCGCCTTTGGGATTTTACCTACAAAGTCTATAAACAACCAGGTCCTCCTCAGGGTTCCTTCCAGTTCTAACTGGGCACTGAGAAGCACGGGAGGGGCCACACCTATGCCCTGGCACACCACCTCAGCAAAAGTTGCCTCTGAAGCTTCTTAGGACCACAGCAAACTTCTCATGAACTTCTGCCCAGATTCCAACCACGCCTCCGACCCAGGAAGCAGCAAGTCTGAGAGAAGCTGGGAAAAGGAAGTGCACTAAGACTGTGGAACCCTTTTCACACTGGAAACTGCACAACACCCCCAAGGCAGGTGCAAGCCACCTTCAGTCTCACAGGGGAAGCCCAGGCTCAGTGGCCTGCTCTGATCCTGCTCCACACCAGCCAACTGGAGCTCAGGCTCCAGCCTGCCTTCCCCACTGCCTCCTTCCAGGGAATCTAATAGAACATAGCTTGGCATGTGGCAGACAGGTGTCTGAGACAAAGCTGGCACACATAGGAGAACATCAAAAATGTATCTGGGGGCTGGGATTGTGGCTCAGGGGTAGAGCGCTTGCCTTGCGTGCGTGAGGCACTGGGTTCGATCCTCAGCACCACATAAAAACAAGTAAATAAAAATATTGTGTCCATCTACAACTAAAAAAATTTTTTTAAATGTATTTGTTCATTTGTTGGAGAACATCATGCTAAGCAAAATAAGCCAATCCCAAAAAACCAAAGGCCAAATGTTTTCTCTAATATGTGGAGGCCAATTCACAATAAGGGCAGGGCATAGGGAAGAATAGAGTTACCTTAGATTAGGTCGGGGAGAGTGAAGGGAGGGAGGGGGTGTGCGGACAGGAAGGACAGTAGAATGAAACGGACACTATTACTTTCTGTATATATCACTGCATGACCAGTGTGATTCTACAACATGTACAGTCAGAAAAACGAGAAATTATACCCCACCTATATATATCAAAGTGCACAAATGCATTCTACTATAATGTATAACTAATTAAAACAAATTTTAAAATTTTTTTAAATGTATTTGTTCAGCATGGTAGCTCCTCAAAGAGTGAAACAGAGTTAGCAGAAAATCGACATTCTATTCCCAGGTATATACCCAAGAGATCTGAAAATATGTGTCTGCGCAGGTCGGTCAAAAACTTGTACATAGCAAGTTAGCTTGCTCAAATTAGCCTAAATGTAGAAACAAGTCAAATGTGCATTGTGCCAAGCAGACACACAAAAGATGTTCTATCCATGTCGTGGAATGTTTTTCAGCCACAAAAAAGCACAAAGTACTGACACATGCTATAACATGGATCATTTATGCTGGAAGAGGCCCAGACACAAATGACACGTCGCATTGACGTGAAATGCCCAGAACACGAAAATCATAGACACAAAACACATGTGTGGCTGTGGGGAGTGGGGAGCAAGGGGTGAGAAGAGACTGCAAATAGGTGTGGAGCTTCCTTCTGGGGTGATGGAAAATGTTCTGGAATGGTAGTGGGTGCACGATGGTGAACACACTGAAAATCTCTGGACAGTACACTTAAACAAGCAGGTTTTCGGCTAGATAAAGGATTTATCAATAAAGTTGTTATTTTTAAACATTTCTTGAGCCTGGACTGTATGCCTGTAATCCCAGATAGGAGCTTGAGGCAGGAGGATCACAACTTCTAGCAACTTAGCCAGACCATGTCTCAAAATAAACTTTTTAAAACTGGCTGGAGATGTAGCTTAGTAGTAAAGTGCTTGCCTGGCATGCCTGTATCCCTGGGACCAATTCTCTGGATTAGGGCGGAAAAAAGTTTCTTGACAATTATTTTTCCTTCTCCTCTACTAGTCTGCTGTATGATTTTAAAAACAAAACAAAACCTTGACAGATCTGTAGGACTGAAACATTCCTAGGTCTCCAACATCGTGAGGCTGGTGCTCCAGTTTCAGATATTAATGAAGCTGGCCCAGGAAGTAGCTATCCCTGCTTTTTAGAAATGAACAGTCACTGGTTTAAATGAGGGGTGTATGTGTCTCAGTCACAGCCTCAAACCTTCAGCTCATTTTGAAATAAACAGAGCCCTGCTCTCAACATTTCAATTTCCCTCTCCACAAAAACATGTGAAGACAACACACACTGCATCCTAACACCAGAAAACTTCCAGTTGAAAGACATTTATGGGCGGGTGCGGTGATGGGCGCTTGTAATCCCAGCTACTCTGGAGGCTAAGGCAGAAGACTGTGAGTTCGAGGCCAGCCTCAGTAACTTCGGAGACCGTGTCTCAAAGTGAGTGTTGCTCAGTAGTAGAGCGCCCTGGGTTAAATACCCAGTATCACACACACACTCACACACACACGCGACATTTACGGCTTTGGGAAGGTGAGTGGGCAGCGGGGACACTGACGGAAGGAGACCACAGGCCGGCGCGGGGTGACTTTCCTGCCCCACGCCGGCACCGGGACCAGCGGGAGTGGCAGGGAAGGGCCGAGGCGCTCCTCGCGCAGCACAGAGCAGCAGCGCGGCGGGGCCGGGGCGAGGGGCGTGTCGCCGGCGCCGAGGCGGCAGAGGTGGGCAACGCGCGGGCCAGGCGCGCCCGGGCCCGGCCAAGCGGCAGGTGCGGCCCGAGTCCCGAGCAGGCGCGGCCGGGTCTGCCGCGGGCGTGGCCACCGCCCCGGTCAGGTGCGCAGGGCACGGGGGCACCGGGCCGCGAGCGGGCAGTGGGCAGACCCGGTCGGGCAGGTGCGCACTGGGCGAGCCCCTCCGCGGACCACGCGGCTGCACGGCCGCCTCCGCCCTCCCCGGCCGGCCGACGCCCTGACCCGGAGCCCCCGCTTCGCACTTACGCAGCCGGTGGCCCCGGGCCGGAGCAGGAGCCAATGGCCTGGCGGGCTGCCGGCCGAGCTGCCTCGGCGGCCGCTCCCCCGGCTCAGGCCTGGAGCTTCCGACTGGGGCCGCGGGGCGCCGCTCCTGCGCTTGCGCGAAGGCCCTTCTTGCAGGCGCTCCGGCCCGGGTTTTCAGAGAGACGCGGGGAAGCGCGTGAGGCGGGCGGAGCTGGACCGGGAGGAGCCGAACGGAGGGGAGGGATGGGAAGAGGTGGCGGGAGGAGGGATGGAAGGCGGAGCTGGAAGGAAGGAGAAGGAGGCTGGAAGTGGAGGGAGGAGGAGGCATGGAAGGAGGAAAAGGAGGTTGGGAGGGACCGGGAGGAGCTGGAGGAAGGGGTGGGGTGGGAAGAGGTGGAGGGAGGGAAGGGCCCAGAGGAGCTGGAAGGAGGGAGGAGGAAGGGCCCCAGGGGAGCTGAAGAGAGGGAAGGACGGATGGGAGGAGGAGAGGGGACCAGGAAGAAGAAAGGTAAAGAGAGGAGAGAGAGGAGCAGAAATCAAGAGCAAAGTTTTTCTAAAAATAATTCTAAAACTGGGCCCATTGTGCAGACCCCTACATGCTTTCGATCCCCCCACCCCTAGCAGGAATTGAACTCAGAGGTACTCGCCCATGGAGCCACACCCCCATCCCTTTTTTGTGTTTCATGTAGAGACAGGGTGTCATTGTTGCTTAGCGCCTTGCCCCTGTGGCGGAGGCTGGCTTTGAACTCGAGATTCTCCTGTCTCAGCCTCCCTAAGTGCTGCGATTACAGGTGTGCGCCACCGGCCCAGCTATACTTTCACTTTTAAAACGCAGTTTACCGGCAGCCCTGCCTGTCTTACGTCCACAAGATATGTTACATTCCCAGGGCACCCCAGGGAAGGACCTATCCTGTCTCCCAGCCACTCACTAATCCCTCAAGACTAGTAGTAGAGGCCCCTGCAAAACCCCTAGTGAGCCAGCCTGGAATCCCAGCACTTTGGGAGGCTGAGACAGGAGAATCTCGAGTTCAAAGCCAGCCTCAGCAATGGCGAGGCGCAAAGCAACTCAGTGAGACCCTGTCTCTACATAAAACACAAAATAGGGCTGGGGATGTGGCTCAGTGGTCAAGTGCACCTGAGTTCAATACCCAGTACCTCCAAAAAAATTAAAAACCCCTAGTGATAGAGGACAAAAGGATGTGATAGGTGGGAACATGGAGTTAAGGGAATAATTCTAAAAATGGGTTCACTGTGCTGACCCCCACATGCTTTCACTTTTAAAAAGCAATTTACCTGCAGCCCTGCCTGTCTTAAGACCACAAGATATTTTACATTCCTCACAAACAACCTGTTATCTGCAGGCCCGGAAATGCAGATAAGAGCACAAGTTACCCTGAAGCAGGGTGGGGGTAGGGGGGACACAGACACATTGTGACCTTTACACAGACCAGATCCCACAACTCAGGGAGATAAGGATCATCCCCCCCAACCATAAAACCTTTTAATAACCAATTAGAACTGGTTGGCCTGGGCCAAAGTGACCTAGAGTTATCATGGTAATGGGGACTTAAAAGTCTGATGTCATCCTGCTGTCAGTCAAAAGTCAAGAGGTGGACCTGGGCAGGACTCTCAAGAAACTTCTCTGGGACACCCCCCACCAATAACATTGAAAAGCAAGAGAGGTGTGCAGCCCCCTCTGAGAGGATCCACTCTCTCCTTTGAAAGTGTAGTGTCTCCCCTTCCCCTTTTACATCCCTTCTAATGAATTCATGCCCGCTACTTTTTGGGAGGGATGTGGTGCTGGAGATTGAACTCAGGGCCACATCCCCAGCCCTATTTTGTGTTTTATGTAGAGACAGGGTCTCCTTGAGTTGCTTAGCGCCTCGCCATTGCTGAGGCTGGCTTTGAACTCGTGATTCTCCTGTCTCAGCCTCCCTAAGTGCTGGGATTACAGGCGTGCACCACCGCGCCGGGCTATCATACCCATTACTCTTAGTCTTGAAATCTTTCTGGCATGATTACAAGAATGAGGGTTTGCAGGGGGGCTTCACGCTGCTTCAGTTTCCCAGAAGGCCCCAGCCCTACACACTGTGGCGCTCAATGCACCACCATCCTTCTCTCCTTTGGCAGGTACACTAAGGCGAGGGTGGTGCTGGAGTGCCTCCGGGTCTGCTGTGTCTGCAGGGTGGTAGGGCCTGACTGCTAGTGCCCACCAGAGGGCAGAGCGGAGCCTGGAGCCTGCTCATCCCCCACCTGGAGGACCCCAGCAATCAAATGCCCTGAAGGGTGCAGGAGACTCTGGTCAACTCCAGGGCCATGGACCCAGCTTGCCACTTAGGGACAGAAGCCATCTGAGGATGTAAACTGCTCTGGGTTTAAGACAAAGGAAAGAGAATTCATACACATATAGAATATGCACAGCACGGAAGGAATGTTTTTTTCCATTGCCATACAGGGGATTGGACCTAGGGCCTCCTGTGTGCTAGACAAGCATCACTTTCCCACTGAGCTACATCCCCAGCCTCAGAAGGAATTCTTAATAGGTGGCATCTCCAGGGAATACAGAAAACAGGGGGAGGGAGTCTCTCTCCTTTGTGTATTTTTAATGTTCTGTTTGAATATTTCACCATATGTGTGCATTTCTTTTTCAATTAAAAATATTTTTTAAAAAAAGTAATGTACG
>CM053400.1:179352942-179496423 GCA_028644305.1 Xerus rutilus
AAAAAAAGTAATGTACGCCAGGACTAGTTCTCTCAGCAAACACAGCAGCAACAGAAAAATGGTCTGAGCCAACCCTTCTGCTTTAAGCTAGCAAGCATTTATTGACCCTCTGCTATGCAGCCAAGACTGTTTTATGTCTTATTCATATTTATTATAAAATAATAATATGCTATCCCTCATCCTTACCCAGGGCCAGTGGAAAACCAATTGAATTTTTATTGAATTATAAGGAGTAGGAATGATTTATAAACAAAGCACATCTTCAGAGCAAAACAGGTAGAGGGGGTTTCTAGAATGCCAGGTGGCAAGGAAGCATTTTCGGCGGAGGCAGAGGGAAAGGACTGAGGAAGAGTACACACTAGACAACACAAAAAGCTGGCAGGGGGGTAGGGGACGGCATCCACTGTGATAAGGGAACGTGTGCTTAATAGTTATAGAAACAAAAAAGAGACATCTTAGAAAGCCACCAGTAATGAAAGTCTGTGTGCCGGGAGCCAGTCTCCATGCCTCACTCAGAGACTTCACAGATCCACAAAAAGTAGCTATTCTGAGCACCGAGGTCCAGAAAGGACACACCACTTTGCGAGGGACATACAGCATCTGGTGCTATTTAGGGCTTCTAATCCAGGGCTGCCTGACTGCAGCCTATACTCTGTCCGTAGTTCTTTTCTTATTCTCCATAAATGGACAAGACAAGCAACTGAGTAAGCTGGCAAACGGAAGCATTATTTATCTTTGTACAGCATTTCCCGATTTATAATACCCACTTTATTATTTCACCATCTCAGCCAATCTGCAGGGGAGGAAGGAACCACCATTCTGAACCTTTATCAATGAGAAAATAGTACTCATCAGGTGTAAGAGCTTCCACAGCCTCCAGCGGAGATGTCCAGCTCAGGCACAGTGCTGTCCCAGGGACTTGGTCTGTTTCTATACCAGCTTTAACATCTCCCAAGCAAAGGAGAAAGGATACTGGGTTTCAAAGAACACACAAAGACTGCCCTGCTTAGACACACAAAGTTGGAAGGAACCTCTAAAATAATCTGAGCCACCTCATACCCATACCAGATCCCCTCTACAAAGATCCTAACAGAGGGTGTGTGTGGTAGAGCACTCCTATAATCCCAGCAGCTCAGGAAGCTGAGGCAGGAGGATTACAAGTTCAAAGCCAACCTCAGCAATTTAGAGAGGCACTAAACAATCTAGTGCAATCCTGTCTCTGAATAAAATATAAAAAGGGCTGGAGATGTGGCTCAATTGTTAAGTGCCCCTGCGTTCCATCACTGGTACCAGAGAGAGAGAGAGAGAGAGAGAGAGAGATTGGTAGAAGGCTTTTTTTTTTTTTTTTTTTGGTACCGGGGATTGAACCCAAGGGCACTTAGCCACTGAGCCACATCCCTAGCACTTTTTATTTTTCATTTTGAGATAGGGTCTCGCCAAGTTCCTTAGGACCTTGCTAAATTGTTGAGGCTGGCTTTAACCTCTTGTCTCAGCCTCCCAAGCCACTGGAATTATAGGCGTGAGTCACTATGCCCAGCTTGGTAGAAGGCTTTGAAGCCATGTCTCTATTTTTTTTTTTCCTTTTGTCACTAGGGATTGAACTCAGGGTCACTCAACCACTGAGCCACATCCCCAGCCCTATTTTGTGTTTTATGTAGAGACAGGGTCTCATTGAGTTGCTTAGTGCCTTGCCATTGCTGAGGCTGGCTTTGAACTCGTGATTCTCCTGTCTCAGCCTCCCAAAGTGCTGGGATTACAGGCATGTGCCACTGCGCCTGGCTCATTTATTCATCCTTTGATACTGTATTATTAGCAGCAGAAAACAGACTAAAGCAGCCCTCTTCCGGGTTACAGCCTGCTGACTTCTTATATCCTCATAGCAGACAGACAGCCAGCTAGCTCTCTAGTCTCTTCTTAGGACACTAATCCTATTAGTGACGGCAAAGCCCTCATGACCTAATTACCTCCCAAAGACCCCACCTCCTAATACCATCGCAGACAGAATTAGATTTCAACATATGAATTTATGGGGTACACAAACATTCAGTTCATAACAAGCTCTATTAAAAATTCTCCAATAAACACAGCCAGAATCTGCTTCCCTGAAACATCCAGTTATGGGGTCTCAAGGAATAGGACCTATGTCCAATGAGGCTTGGTGGGGTTGATAATTATCAGAGCCTTGAGTTAAAAGGGTAAATTGGTGGCCCTCCTCCAGCACTCTATTAAATGAGGGTATCACTTCATTGGCTATTATTAGGACTAAATAAAATAACGGAAAACAATTTTAGACAGTGAGACAAATTCTGTTACACAGCTCTGGGATAAGATGACCATATGTCTCTGTCCCCCACCCCTACAGTCCAAGGTAATGGCTGTTGTCCTGGCTGTTTCCTGGTTGGATGATGCAATCATCTCACCTCAGGCAAAAACCATCACTTCTACAGGTTTTGATCTCCCACCAGTATGGTAAAGGGTTCCTTACTCTTTCCCATGTTGTAGAACTCTCTTAATGAGTAGACAAGCACTGGGATGCTTGTCCAGAGTGCCACGTCTCACCTGGGTTTTGTAGCTCACAGACTAAGGAGGGAAGAAATTATTTCAATTAACCACACTTATTTAGCACCACAGAATGCCAGTCATTTCATTAGCCCTTTACACCTCCTCCAGCAAAAGAACACAATAATGGCAGGCACCCACTTAGGGACCTCCTACCTGGCAGGTAATGTACAATGTGCTAGTTATAAATATCTTACATAATCCTCACTCTGACCTTATAATGCAGGTTGTGCTAAAGAACAGTAACGCTCTTTTCCCCCGCTTCTTGAGTGTGTAACAATTGAGAAATAAAACAGAGAAATCAGTCTATGGAAATTGTAATTACAATGAAACCCTAATTCAACCTCAATTTAAGTGCCAAGCTCATTTGAAACCTCACGGTCCCCCTGCAAGACAGGTACAGTATGCCTTCACAAACGAATGCAAAGCCAAAGAAGGGGCTCAGAGGTAATTCAGCGGCTAGGCAGGTCTTTCCATGGAAGGTCTCCTCCTTTTGCAGAAACCACATCACACTGGACTTGAGAGGAGGGGAAACCGCAATGTCAGCCAGAACATAGGCTCCTCGAGGATTAAGACTGTCTGCCACTCATCTCCGAACCCCCAGAGCCTAGCAAGACCCGGTACAGCCTGCTCAGCCACCAACCAACCAATGCTTTCCATGAATGAACGAGCAAGTCAGCTGAACATTGGAGTGCGCCTCCCGGTCCCCGCCGCTCCCAGCCGGCCAATCAGCACCTCCGCCTGTCGCCCCGCCTTCAGCCACGCCCCCACCCGCCCTCCCGGCGCCCCCTAGCTGCACGCAAATCCCGGAGCGGTGGATCCCGGATTCCCGCAGCGACAGTGCGCATGCCCTAGGGCCGGCCGTAGCGAAGCACCGCTTTCCCGCGGCGCTTAGGGGGCACATTTGAAAGCGATTGGTCGGGAGGACAGAAGGTAAACTCCGCCTTCCTCCCCTCCCCCGGCACAGCTCCTATCAGAGCACGCAAGCCTCGTCTGGGCCGGCCCTCTCCCTGGACGGTCTCCACCCACCCCGACGCTCAGGTCCCACTTGGGAACACAGCCTTAACGGGGTCCAAATTAGAGGGGGACGACCGGAAGTGACGCGCAGCGCGAGCGGAAAGAGGACGGTCTGCGCTCGTCGCCCTGGAAATCGAGCTCTCCGCCTGCGTCCCGCGTGCGTCACGGCCTCTGAGGCTGCGCCTGCTTTTGTGCGCCTCGTCCTCGGAAAGACGTGCCCGCTGGGCGGCGTGCGGGGCGTGGGGACGCGGACGCGGGGCCTCGGCCTCGAGCCGCCCCGCAGGAAGCAAGAAGCGGTGTGCTCCTTGCAGCTCTTTTCCCCCCCATTTTATAAAAATGTTTTCAGTGTACATGACAATAGACTGTAGGTGGTGTATTATACATACATAGTCGGGAGCAGCTCTTGGCTTCACGTTTTGGCTTTGGGCCTGGGGGTTGAACCCAGGGAGCTCTGCCACTACCCCCCGGCCCTTTTTATTTTTCATTTTGAGACAGGATCTTAACCAAGTTGCTGAGGCTGACCTCAACCTTGGCGATCCTCCTGTCTCAGCCTCCCTAATCGTCAGGATCACAAGCGTGTGACGCCTTTTTGGAGTTAGCTTTTTTATCTGTGCTTTCAAACCAGAAGTTAGATATGAATTATAAAGGAAACTCCCACATACCCCCTAAGCATATTCGCCATTTTTTAAATTTTGTCTCATTTGTTTAATCAGTATGTGTGTTTCTCTCACACATTGGCAGTACATTTTTTTTTAAATACTTTTTTAGTTGTTGATGGATCTTTATATTATTCATTTATTACTTATATGTGGTGCTGAGGATCGAACCCAGTGCCTCACGCATGCTAGGCAAGCGCTCTACCACTGAGCTACAGCCTCAGCCCTGGCAGTACATTTTTAAAAATTTATTCTAATTAGGTTTATATGACAGCAGAATGCATTTTGATTCCTTGTACACAACTGGAGCACCACTTTTCATTTCTCTGGTTGTACACTATGTAGAGTCGCACCATATGTGCAGTCATACATATACTTAGGGCATTGATGTCCATCTCATTCCACCATCTTTCCTGCCCCCATGTCCCTTCCCCCTCCCTTTGTGGCAGTACATTTTTAATTGATGAAGATAAAAAAAAACTCGCAAGGAACTGTCAAAAGATAGAAAAGTTATAATTTAATGTTATAACCCTAGCTAATGCTTAAGTATTCTTACCAACGTGTGATGACTACTTGTAGAACCAGAAAGGCTGTAGAAATAAATTATGATAATCCCACTTAATACAATTGAATGTTACCTTTCAAAATGAAGTTGGGAAAAAAAATCCCCAGATTACATTTGAGGAACTGCAATTCCATGTGTGAACACCAGATGGCATAAGAAACTCAAAGCTGTTCTAGAAAGACAGGCATCCATCCACATTTGGGCTGAATTAGGATCAAATTGCCTCTGAAACGCAGGATTTTCTCACTTTGTCAGGGAGTTCTGGGCGAATTCAGAGCAGACTAGAAATGAAGAGTTGAGAAGAGATGCATCTGAATTATCAGTGGCTTAATCTTGGGTAATTTAAGGATTCGAGTTATCCTGTTCCATTATGTTGTTTATGCTGCGTATACAGTAATATGTAATAATCTAATTGGAAATATGTATTGTGTATATGTCAAGTATCATGTTATAACTCAAGTGATATTTTGTACTCATGTTAACAGGCTTGAAGCAACATTGTAAAAAGACTGACTGAGGCCACATCTCTGCTGTCTGCTAACCTATATAGGGCTTACCTGAAATGGTCAAGTAACAGAGCAAGTGGAGGGTTTTTGGTATCTAACCACCCTTGCCCTTCCTTTCCTCCTTTCTCTGAAGCAGGTCATGAGGATTCCTATGAGACTGGAAACCATGTGAACATGACAGATCTAAATGGTGCCCCACCTGACAGGCTGTGACGCTTCTGCCAGACATGAGCAGTGTGGCTCCAGTCACAGGGAGCAGCAGGCAAACAGGGCCTTTGGCAAGAGCACGGCCCTGGAATCTTTCAAAGTGTCAAGTTTTGGAAGCCCAGGAAGGACTGAGGACAGGTTCCAGACTCTGGGAGACAAAAGACACAGGACAATAGAGTGCCATGCATGGCTCCACACTGGCTCATTAAATAGACACAAAATACTGGCTCTACTAAAACATATACAAATTAGAACAAGTGGTGAAACTGAATGGGCCTGAGGATCCCACGGCAGTAACACATCAATGCTGATGTCCTAGTTTTGACGGCTGCATGGAGACGATGCAGAATATTCTTGCTTGTAGCAAATGCCACTAAACTCTTCAGGGGCGATGGGGCATCAGATCAGCCACTTACTATAAAATTGTTCAGGAAAATGTGTCACTTCTGCAGGGCACAGTGGCCCATGCCTGTCATCCCAGCAACCCAGGAGGTTAAGGCAGGAGGGTTGTAAGTTCAAAGCCAGCCTCAGCAACTTAGTGAGGTGCTAAACAACTCAATGAGACCCTGTCTGTCTCTGAATAACATAGAAAAAAGGGCTGAGGATGTGGCTCAGTGGCTAAAGTCTCCCGGGTTCAATTCCCCGGACCAAAAAAAACAAAAAAAGAAAAAAACGAAAAAGAAAATAAGTTACCTGTACTCTACTTTCAATTTAAGTTAAAAATCGCTTCAAAAATTAGGAATTCCAAAACACATGCAGTGGCACACACCTGTGATCCCAGCTACAAGAGGCTGAAGCAAGAGGATCATGAGCTGGAGGCCAGTCTGGACAACGCAGTAAGACCTGACCTAAGGAAAAAAAAGAGAGAATTCCAGAGAAAGTTCAAGCAGTTAGAAATGTTCCACGATGGGCTGGGGTTATGGCGCAGTGGTAGTGTGCTCACCTAGCACGTGTGAGGCACTGGGTTCGATCCTCAGCACCACATAAAAATAAAATAAAGATATTCTGTCCACTTACAACTAAAACAAATATTTTTTTTAAAAATGCACGATGATTT
Organism: Xerus rutilus; assembly: GCA_028644305.1. Classification (NCBI taxonomy): domain Eukaryota; kingdom Metazoa; phylum Chordata; class Mammalia; order Rodentia; family Sciuridae; genus Xerus; species Xerus rutilus. Next base: position 179,359,510 of record CM053400.1, read on the forward strand.
CCTGGCTGGACTCTGACATACTGAATGAGAACACTGGAGGTATGGCAGAGATGGGGATTTTTAAAAGCAGAGTTAGGTCTGGAAAGGAACAGCTCCTGGGCCTGAGAGAGGGAAGATCAGCCCGAGCCTCATCAGGTAGCTGAAATCACTTGTTCCGTACAAGTTGCCTTGTTAAATCAGGCCTCCGCTAATCTAAGCTGTGCTTTCCATTTCTGCCATTACACAGGAGGCCTTCCCTCCTGCTTAAACAAAGTACTGCTGTTGTGGGAAACAGCTGATGGAGAAGCAGCCAGCAGCACTCTGAGAAGAGAACTCCAAACTTCACTTTCCACCAGCGCGCACAGAGGAAAACTCCAAATTCTGAGCCGCCGTCCACAGTTTCTCACATTTTTAGGCCATCTAGTGTCATACATTTTCTAGTCTACCCAACGGACAGTGGTGCACAGGGCTTGTGGCAGGAAGCATGTTTACAGAAGCAGCGGAGCAGGGAAAGCACTGGCCCCTCTTACAAGGCCTTCACCAGATCTCCAGCCCAGGGCCCAAGCCTCCACAGCTGCGTTCACACTTCAAAGAGGAGTCAGGCACCCAGAAGTTATCTGCCACCCAAAAGGCAGGGAGCCAGGGCCAGCCAGGCCTCCTGGAGAAAGGCTGGGGGAGGAGCTGACCTTTCCCCAGGCATTGATTTCTTTTCTTTTTTACTTTTTGATTTTTTATTCGTTTTAATTAGTTACGTATGACAGGAGAATGCATTTATGCACTTTGACATATCACACATAGATTGGGTATAATTTCTCATTTTTCTGACTGTACATGTAGAATCACACTGGTCATGCAGTCACATATGTACGTAAAGTAATAGTGTCTGTTTCATTCCACCGTCCTTCCTGTCCCCACACCCCCTGCCTCCCTCCCTTCACTCCCCTTACCTAATCTAACTCTGTTCTTCCCTAGTGCCCCCCTTATTGTGAATTGGCATCTGCATACTAGAGAAGACATTCAGCCTTTCATTTTGGGGATTGCCTTATTTTGCTTAGCATCATATTCTCCAATTCCATTCATGTACTGGCTAATGCCATGATTTCATTCTTCTTTGAAGCTGAGTAATATTCCACTGGAAAAAATATATATATATACATATATCACATTTTCTTCATCCATTCATCTGTTGAAGGGCACCTAGGTTGGTTCCACAGTTTAGCTATTGTGAAGTGAGCTCATATAAACATTGATATGGCTGTGTCACTGTAGTATGCTGATTTTAAGTCCTTTGGGTATAAACTGAGGAGTGGGATAACTCAGTCAAATGGTGGTTCCATTCCAAATTTTCTGAGGAATCTCCATACTGCTTTCCAGATTGGTTGCACCAATTTGCAGTCCCACCAGCAATGTATGAGTGTGCCTTTTCCCCACAACCTCGCCAACACTTATCGTTCAGGCATTGGTTTCTTACCATAACATTTTATACTTTCACTAAACAACCAAGTTTGGTTTTGTCATCACACTACTTTAAATAAGCAAACTAAGCCTCTTTGAAAATGCAGGGTATGCACTACTCCAGCCAGTGCCGGGACACATGGCCTCTGTGAGTGTGTGTGTCAGAGGAAGGGGGCTTCTGGAACCTCAGCACAACCCAGTGCCACACTCTTTGTGATTTTAGTCCTCTTTGTGCTATTAAGACAAGTTAGCTGGGTGTGGTGGCCACACTTGTATACCAGCAACTCCAGAGGCTGAGGTAGAAGGATCACAAGTTCAAGGCTGGCCTGGGCAACTTAGCAAGACCTTGTCTCAAAAAATAAAAAAGTCCAGGCAAGTGGCACTCGCCTGTAATCCCAGCGGCTCAGGAGGCTGAGGCAGGAGGATCATTAGTTCAAAGCCAGCCTCAGCAACTTAGCAAGGCCCTAAGCAACTCAGTGAGACTCTGTCTCTAAATACAATATAAAAAGGGCTGGGGATGTGGCTCAGTGGTTAAGCGCCCCTGGGTTCAATCCCCAGTGTGGGGGTGGGAAGGACAGGTTATAGGAGCTGTGGCCACAGAAAACCTGCTGAGAGTAGCTGAACTAGATCCAACCATGCTCCACCTTCCCTCAGTTATACTTTATATACCCACTCACACCTAAAAGGCAGTTCAGGGAGCTACAGAGAGGCCACCTACAGTAGGATCTTTTAAACGTTCGGGTTTCCCTATGGTCGCATGGAACTCTGTAAACATGTAAGAAACCAATGAATTGTGGGTTTTCTGATGTGTGTATATGTGCTGGGGATTGAAACCTGGGCTTCACATTTGCTAGGCAAGCTCTCCACCCAGAGCTACATCATGCCCGGTTCCTTTTATTTTTTTTATTTTTGACATAAGTTCTTGCTAAACTGCCCTGGCTGTCCTCCAACTTGTAATCCTCCTGCCTCAGCCTCCTGTAACTGAGGATTACAGGTGTGTGCCACCACACGCCCTACTGAGTTGTGATCTTCAAGTGGGTGAATTGTGTGGCATGCCACTTGTATCTCAGTAAAGTTGTTTTTTTTTTAAAAAAAAAGGTCCCCAGCAGGGTATGGTTGAGGCAGGAAGATCACAAGTTGAGGCCAGCCTGGGCAATTTAGTGAGACCCTGTCTCAAAATAAAATTTAAAAAATTAAAAAGGACTAAAGATGTAGCTCAGAGGTAAAGAGACTCTGGGTTCAATCCCCAGTACAGAAAGAAAAAAGAAAAATTGCTGCCTTGTCTAGCAGTCAGCCTCGCACTTCAGTTCAGCCCTGCTGAACTACTACCATTTTCGAGAAGTCACTCACCCTGCACCACTGAGTTCTTACCCATAATGTTTCCCTCTTCCTGTACATGCCCATCGGACAAATTTCTACTGGCTCTCAAATCTTAGTCCTTCCTTGTCTGCAAAGCTTTCTCTGACTTCCAAGCGGAAGGCTCACTAGGTCCTTGGGGCTCAGCTCCCTGTTCGTAGCCCTGTACTGTGACTGACGGTCTCCTGTCTGCCCTCCACACTGTTCCATGAGCTCCATCTCTGGACATGGACTAGCAGCAGGTCAAGACTTGCTGGAATGGAGTCAAACAAGAGAAGAGGAAATGGTAACGGGCTGTGGAATAGTCGGGGGAAGCAGGCTCAGATCAGAAAACTGGGCTGGCGAGGACAGCACGTAGATGGCGGGGCCTTAAGGGATAACGCAGCACACTGCAGAGGCGGCAGCTGACACAGCCCTCCCCTTGTAACTATGTTACGCTAAAAATAACCACCACTCACTGATCACATCCAATACGAGAGGCTCCGCGGAGAGCCACGTGCCCTGCCTCTCCGCTGGGCACTCTGTTCCCACTGAAAGCCCCCTGAAGTGGATCTGCCTCAGATAGCAGAACAGTGGAAGCCTCAGGATCCCCGGACCCCAAGAAGAAGGCTCTGTGAGAGCAGGAGAGACCACAGAGAATATCAAACGAGGAGATGGAGTGGGGCGTGGTGGGGCGCACCAGTAATCCCAGCAACTCAGGAGGCTGACACAGGAAGTTCACAAGTTGGAGGCCAGCCTGGGCAACTTAGCAAGACCCTGTCTCAAAATAAAAAGGGCTGGGAATGTAGCTCGATGGGAGCGCACTTGCCTAGCATGTGTGAGGACCTGGGTATAATTCCAAGTACTGGGGGGAAAATGGAGATGAGCGGGCACAGTGGCACACACCTCCCAGCTATTTGGAGGCTGAAGCAGGAGGGCCACTTGAGCTCAGGAGTTCAAGACCACCCATAACAACACAGAGAGACCTTGAATCAAAAAAAAAAGGAAGAAAGAAAAAGTAGTCATGACTTAATTCAATCACACAATAAATTCATAGTAAAGCCCAATGCATTGTCTATGTATCCATCTTAAAATTATGTAAATGTATAACTTTGAAAAATGAAAAGCAAATATAGGGGGAATAACAGCACCCAGGCTTCCCCTTGATCGTGAACAATCAGGAAACTAGGATAAGAAAATGAAGGGTTTCGGGCTGGGGTTGTGGCTTGGTGGTAGAGCGCTTGCCATGCATGAGGCACTGGGTTCAATTCTCCAGTCACAAGCACCAAGGCCAGCCACGCTTGTGATGACCTGAATGCAGATTCTCAGCCGCACCCTGAGGTGCCTGCAGCTGTGGCAATACCTCTGCTGCAGCCCCAGGAGAGACCCTGAGCCACACATGCCCTACCAGCACCTCCCAGATTCCTCCCTAAGAAAGGCCCTCGTTGGCTGTGCAGCAATAGATAAGTAACACTGACAGACGTGGTGAACAAAAGGCCAGCCCCAGACCAGGGAAATACATTAGGAGTTCCCACATAAGGTGAAAGATTTTCACAACACAACAGCAGGAAGGCAAACAAGATGAGCCAGGGAAAAATAGGCAAAGTATTTGAATGAGTACTTCACACACGCACATCACACAGACACAGGGATGGCTAACAAACACTTTTAAAACTTATTGGGGGGGCTGGGATTGTAGCTCAGTGGTAGAGCGCTTGCCTCGCATGCGTGAGGCCCTGGGTTCGATCCTCAGCACCACATACAAAGTAATAAAATAAAGACATTGTGTCCATCTATAACTAAAAAAAAAAAATTAAAAAAAAAAAAAAACTTATTGGGCCCAGTGACTCTGGAGGCTGAGGCAGGAGGATTGCAAGTTCAAAGCCAGCCTCAGCAACTCAGCGAGGCCCTAAGCAACTTGGTGAAACCTTATCTCTAAATAAAATATAAAAAGGGAGCCGGGCGCGGTGGCACACACCTGTAATCCCAGCACTTTGGGAGGCTTAGAAAGGAGAATTGCAAGTTCAAAGCCAGCCTCAGCAACAGTGAGGCGCTAAGCAACTCAGGGAGACCCTGTCTCTACATAAAACACAAAATAGGGCTGGGGATGTGGCTCAGTGGTCAAGTGCCCCTGAGTTCAATCCCTGGTACCAAATAAATAAATAAATAAATAAATAAATAAATAAATAAATAAATAAAATAAAAAGGTAATGGGGGTTGGGGATATAGCTCAGTTGGTAGAGTGCTTGCCTCACATGCACAAGGCCCTGGGTTCAATTCTCAGCACCATAAATAAATAAAAGAACAACTTAGAGGAGGAACAGTTAAGGGGGGCGGGGGGCTGGGGGATGTGGCTCAGTGGTTAAATACTCCTGAGTTCAATCCCCCAGTACTGGAAAAAAATGTATTGGGGCTCAGCATGGTGGAGCACGCCTGTAATTGAAGCAACTCATGAGGCTGAGGCAGGAGGATCACAGGTTCAAGGGCAGCCTTGGCAAGTTAGTGAGACCTTGTCTCAAAATAAAAAAGGGCTGAGGACGTAGCTCAGTAGAAGAGAGCCCCTGGGTTCAAGCCCCAATACTGCAAAGAAGAAAAAAAATTATTGGGGCCAGGGAGCATAGCTCAGTGGCAGAACATTTGCCTAGCCATCACGAGGCCACAGGTCTGACCCCAGCACCCACCAAAACAAAAACTTAAGCTGTTAGTCTTCAGGGAAATGCTTAATTAAAGAGTCTGTCCTTGAGTGGGCCCACCAAACCCACTTCTCAACGAGACCTTGACGGTGGCTTCTATCCTTGACGGCCTGATATTGCCCAGTTTTAGCAAGAGTTCTGCTCAATCAACCTAGTGAGAATCCCCTGCCCTTGGTATTCAATCACCCTGGCCTGCCTTAAGTGGGAATACTGCTACATCGGTTCAGCAAGAACCCCTCCCCCTAGTCTCCATTTAGTGATTTTCCACCCACAAAGTCCCTCATCCTACTGTGGCAACAAATCCCCAGCTGTCTTCGCTGTGTGTGGAATTGAGCCTGATCCCTCTCCCCTTGTGCCAAAGTCTCAGTGCCTGTTGCTAGAATCCTAAATAAAGTCTTCCTAGCTGCTTTACGAAGTATCAGAGTAAGTCAGGTACAGTGGTGCGTGCCTGTAATCCCAACAACTCAGGATGGAGGCAGGAGGCCCACAAGTTCAAGGCCAGCCTCAGTAACTTAGAGAGACCTTGTCTCAAAAACTAAAAAGGACTGGGGATATAGTACAGTGGCAAAGTACCCTTGGGTTCAATTCCCAATATTAAAAAAGAGAAGTATCAGAATAATTCTCTCATTAGCAATATGAAGACCACAACTAGAGGGGCTGAGGTTGTGGCGCAGTGGTAGGTGCTCGCCTAGGACGTGTGAGGCACTGGGTTGGATCCTCAGCACCACATAAAAATAAAATAAAGATATTCTGTCCACCTACAACCAAAAAATAAATATTTAAAAAAAATGGCTTTAAAAAAAAGTCAAAAACATGTGTCTAATTTTACCACAAACAGGAAAAAAGAAACAAACAAATATCCATCAACAGAAGAACTGTAGTCAGGTGTGGTGGTGCACCCTCGTAATCCCAGCAACTCAGGAGCCTGAGGCAGGAGGAGTGCAAGTTTGAGGCCAGCCTCAGGAAAAAACAAACAACAAAAAACACAACTGTACAGCAAGAAAAAGGAACAAATTTCTGATATACTGATGTGTGTTGTCATGTGCTGAATTTCATAGATGTGCTAGTAAAAGGAAACTGACATAGAAGAGGTCATGACCATCAATATGACCCTCTAGAAAGAACAACTCTGATCTATGGTAACAGGGAGATCAAGTGTCACCCTGGGCCCAGTTTGGAGTTGACTAGGCAAAGATGTAGGGACTTTTTGTGGGAGTGGGGGGTAATGGGAATGTCTACACCTTGATTGTCATGTGGTTACACAGATCTACATATTTATCAAAGTGTACACATAAAATGGGTGCATTTGTTATATATAATGATGCATTCAAGGGTTGAGGGCACAGCTCAGTTGCAGAGCACTTGCCTAACACATGTAAGGACTTGGGTTCGATTCCCAGAACTGCAAAATAATAACAATATAATGTGTTTGATAAAGTTTATTATGTATAAAATAAATGTGTCAATCTTGAGTTCTTAATTATTAATTTAATTATTTATTAATTTGTTGAGACACTGTCTTGATAAGTGACCTGGGCCGGCCTTGAACTCCTGCCTCAGCCTCCTGGGTAGCTGGCACTACAGGCAGTGCTTCCGCACCTGTTGCGTCCACGCCCTGGTTGTGCCCGGACAGCGGGAAAATAGCCAGAGACAATGCGCAAGGAGTTAGGCTGCATTAAGAAGTGTTCACAGGGAGGGGCCGATGCCGACAGGCTGAACAGATGGCACCTGGCACCTCCGGCTCTCACTGTGCTCGGCCAAGCAGCCTCCCCTCCCCATGGCATTGTGTCCAGCTAGACAAGTGACATGCGTCCTTTCCATAGTGGCCTTAACTCTGCCCCACTGAGAGGGGTCTCATAGCTTAGGCTGCAGTGCCACCCTCTGCACCAGCTGCTTACTTAGCTCATGTGACCAGCCTCCCAGGAGCAGCTGTCCTGGCGTGCATGCAGAGACAACTTTCCACAGACAATAGCCTGCCCTAGTTCCCAGCGCGCACGAGAGCCAGTATGCTGGAAGATAATGTGTCTGGACATCCCGGCCCAGACTTGCTGTCACTGTTGCCTTAACTTGGCTAGGTTTTGGGGACAAAAAGAGGGATTTCAGGCATGTAGTATTTTACAGTCCCCCTCTTCTTTAAGGATGATATAGCACCTGGCTTGTTAATTTAATATCTACCAGAATTTGTGGTATATGTATGATGTTTTGGTCAATTGTGTGCCAATAGTAGCTTTAATAATAAATCAATGAAGAAGAAGAGCATTCTAATTCTTGCAGCCCATGGGCGTATGGGCCAGGCATAGTCGCCATGCCTGTAGTGCCACCCAGTGACTTGGTGGGCTGAGGCAGGAGGGCCCCAAGTCCAAGCCGAGTCTCAGCAACTTAGTGAGACCCTGACTCAAAATGTTTTCAAAAATATAGTGGGGTACAGTGACGCACACCTGTAATCTCAGCACTTTGGGAGGCTGAGAAAGGAGAATTGTGAGTTCAAAGCCAGCCTCAGCAATGGCGAGGCGCTAAGCAACTCAGTGAGACCCTGTATCCACATACAACACAGAACAGGGTGGGGATGTGGCTCAGTGGCCGAGTGCCCCTGAGTTCAATCCCCATACCAAAACTAAACAAAAAAAAGTTCAATATTTATTAATGCTGGAACTTACATCATTTGCAGCTACTTAAGAAAACATTTAAATGTCAATAATAACATACTTGGCCATACAGGTCAAATATGTAAATTTTGAGAATTCTTCAGAAAATCTTAAGGTCACTGCTGTAATATGGACAACTTTTCAAGAGACAGACTTACAAAATAAATAAAATTGCAAATGATACTTATCTGTAAATTAAAATTTTTGTGGCCTATCAGAAAGACCCAAACCCAAAACACTGACACCACCAAGCACTGGCCAGGAGATGCAGTGAGGGGGACATGCAATCACTGATGCTGAACAGGAGAGCTGAGCGCACATGGGACAACTGCTTTGGAGACAGTTCGGCAGTTTCCTACAAAATTAAATATGCCCTTACTATATGATCCAATAATTCTGCTCCTCGGTATTTACCCAAAAGTTGAAACCTTATGTCCACGCAAAAATCTGCACACAGATGTCTATAGCAGCTTTAGTCATAATTGCCAAAACTGGGAAGCAACAAGAAGTCCCTCCAGGGCTGGGGTTATGGCGCAGTGGTAGCATGCTCGCCTAGCACACGTGAGGCACTGGGTTCGATCCTCAGCACCACATAAAAATAAAATAAAGATATTCTGTCTGCCTACAACTAAAAAATAAATATTAAAAAAAAAAGAAGTCCCTCCATAGGTGAGTGATGAATAATGTGTGAGCCACCAAGCTATGAGAAGACATGCAAGAAACCTAAATGTGCACAACTAAGTAAAAGAAGCCAAGCTCACATGACGGCTGACTACATCATTCCAACTGTGTGACTTTCTGGAGGAGGCAGTGAGACATCGGGGTGGCCTGCGGCGGGGGAGGGAGGAATAGGTGGAACACAGGGATTCGAGGGCAGAGACTCTTCTGCATGAGACGCCTGTCAGGACACACGCGTCAAGCCTGTGGAATGCACACCACGGCGAGGCCTGCTGTGAACCATGGACTCGGAGGTGACCATGGCGTGACAGTGCAGGTGCTCTCACTGCAGCGAGCACAACACTCTGGAGCCTGATGTTGATGGTAGGGGGATGCGACTGTGCTGGTGACTGGGAGGGCCGGGTGTGTGGGACCTCGGTCCCTTCTGCTGGATTTTGCTATGAACTGTTAAAATTACCCAATGAAAGCAAAGTCTATTAAAACTAATCAATGTCATAAAACTACCAGAATAAAATGCAGTTCTCCTGTTACATTAGAGCTGGAAAGGTCTTTGTGAAGGTGACACAGATGGAAACCACAGAAGAAACTGGGAAGTTCAGCAGCACAAAACACAAACTGTGTGGCCAGAGAAGGTATTCCTAAGAGACAGGACACACGATTTGGGAGCTGCTTTAAAATGTCAGTAAGCTGGGCATGGCGGTGCACCCAAAGTCCCAGCTAGTCTGAAGGCTGTGGTTGGGGGATGCCTTGAGCCAGGAGTTCAAGACTAGCCTGAGCAACTTAGCGAGATCTCATCTCAAAAAGCAGAAGGAGAGAGAGAGAGAGAGGGAGAGGGAGAGAGAGAGAGAGAATTCATCAATAAGTGTGGAAGTGATGAATACTATCTAATTGGCAAAGTACTGGTAACTGCTGAGGCTTTCTGTTAGTGCACAGGTATCCATCTGGCAATGTTCTCTGAGTTCAGGACTTCTGACTTCCAGAACTGTTTTGTTTATCATTTTTTTCTTTTTCTTCTCCTATTGGGGATTGAACCCAGGGCCTCAAGCATGCTGGGCAAGAGCTCTCCCACTGAGCCACATCCACAGCCACTTTTATTTTCAGACAGGGTTTTGCTAAGTTGTCCAGTCTGGCCTCCAACTTGTGATCCTCCTGCACCAGCCTCCCAAGTCACTGGGATTACAGGTGTGTACAACTACACCTGGATCTGACTTATAGAACTTGAGGATAATAAATTTGTTCAGTTTAAGCAACTGAGTTTGCAGCAATTGGTTACAGCAGCCACAGGAAATTGATACAACCTCTAGTTTACAGATGGAGTAACGAAGGTTCAGTGTGGGGTCCCCCAGTTAGTGAGGGAAGAACCAGGATTGAAGCAGAGGCTAGCGAACCCTGAAGTCCGTGTTCTTTCCCTGCCATGTCTGTGGGTCCAGTGCAGAGCTCTGAAGGGTTCCAGCAGTCACCTGGACCAAACCCAAACCTGCGTGGAGATCCACAGCTGCATGGGAAGCAATATTCCTGGGGAGTCGTTCCGTCCTGGCGGCAGCTCCCACGCCAGGCTGCTGGCGTGCCCTTGCTGTGAGCCGGTGCACACACTGCATGAGCTCAGACTGCCAGGGTTTGCGCAGCAGGGCCGGAGCAGCAGGGCCAAATTCCATGCAGAACACTGACTCCAGTGCCACTCAGCACCCCCAGCACCAGGCTGACATAGTCATCAGGCCCAGCAATCTGTGGGGGTTTTGCTCCATGATCAGTAATTGGATACCAGCCCCTGAGATCTCTCCTCAGTGCTGTGCTTCCAATCAAAGTGGGTGACGTCAGCACAGGGACAATGTGTGCTTGGAATACATTTCCTTTTAGAGGACGTTTCTTAGCCAGAGTCAGGAAAAAGTGGGTCAGCGCTTGACTGTTTTTCAAAAACAAGCACACTTGTATCCAGAGCTTGGTTTGGGCATGAAGCCAAGTGAGCTTGGCCTCCTCAAGGCCCCACCTTCCTACCCATTTTCAAGACGGAAAGTCGTCTTGAAATGATGATTGCCCATGGAGTCAGGGGGACTGGGCGGGGAGCCTAGCACTTGCGGAGAGACTCAAGGACAAGGAGAAGATGGAGTTTGCCAGTGGAAAGCAGTTGGGGCAGTGTATCCATTTTCTCTTGCTGTTGTCACAGATTGCTGCAGATTTAGAAGCTAGAACACCACCAGCTGATGATCTCAGAGTTCTGTTGTGTGGTAGTCCAGGGGCTCCAGCAAACCCGTTTTCCTGCCCATTTGTACTACGGGCAGAATTCAGTTCCTTGTGTTTGCAGGACTGCAGCCCCCATTTCCTTTCTGGTGGCAGTGGGGCCATTCCACCTCTGAGAGGCAGATTCGTTCCATCTTTCAAAGCCAGCATTCCTTGCCGAGGTCCTTGCACACCTGGAGGCTCCTCTGCCTCTGTTATTGCCTCTCGGGGGCAGATTCCTCACCTTCTTCTTTCCCTTTTGAGGATTCATGAGATTCCATCAGGCCTTTGGGTTTTATCCTTTGTCCTTATTGAGCAGGGCTCTCTCTCTTATTCCTGGTGGCCATGTCCTGAGCCTCTTTCCTCTACCATACCCTTCCACCATGATGTTCTGCCATACCCTGGGCCCAGAGCAATGGAGTTGGCTGTCTGTTGCCTGAGACCTCTGAAACTGTGAGCCTCAAATGCACTTTTCCTCCTCTGAAATTGTTCTTACCAGGTTTTTTGGTCACAGTGGTAGAAAAACTAACTAAACCACTACCTGTCACTTCGTCCATGTCACTGCTTGCCCTGCCTCAACCCCAGCCCCCATGGCACCACAGCAGTGGGCATGTCCTGATTTGGTACCACCCTGTCTCTTCCATCAACCTGGAAGTTCCCTGGGGACAGGCAAGTGCGCTCACCTTCTCTGCAGTCCCAGTGAAAGGCCTGCAATATGAACATACCCAGGACCGAATCCACTGTAGGAACTGACTGCTTTTTCTCCCCGTGTTCTGGTCACACACACCTGGCCAGGTGGTGGTGTGAGCCGTAGTGCCAGCCCATGAGCCAGGGTGGGCAAGAGCAGCACTTAAGCCACCTGCTGCCACCTGAGCAGGGCTGTGCCACTTACTAGCTGCAGACTCTTATCTTCTTTGGACCTTAGTTTGCTGAACTAAGTTAGTTTGTGGACCTAACAACAATTTGGAAGGTTAGTGAGCTGTGTTGTCACTTGGCACACAGAGACTACTATCCAAGGTCAGCTGTTACTTGTTATTAGAGCATGGAGTCGGGGAAAACTGAGCCTGAGCGCCAGCAGGCCCACTTGTAGCTGTGTGGCTTCACCTTTCTGAACCATTTTTTTCACCTGCATCATGGAGACAGTGAAGCCTACCTTGGGGTGCAGCTGGGAGGTTGGATGTGTGGGCCTAGGAGGAGCTCCCCGTGGGGCCTGGCGCCTGCTTCCCACAGCTGCTCTAACTTCTCCCCACGCCGCGTAGTGGCTGATTCCACCTCATCACAAGCACTTGACTGAGGTCAATCTCACCTCTTCAATCAACTTCCTGGAGACCTACTGAGTGCTTGGGCCAGTATCAAGCTCTGTAATGAAGACCTAATGGGTGTGATGGGTCACACACTGGTCTTTCCTCTAAAAAGGGGGTGGAGGACATCTGGTTAACTCCAATGCCCTGGGCGCAGGGCAGCAGGGACCTCCTAACAGAGGCTCGCGGAGGGACAGAAAGGACAACCAAAGAGGCAGACTCGGCCCCAAGAGGTCAAGGTGGGCAAGGGTATGGCTGGGGCAGGAGCAGTGGGAGGGCACAGCAGGAGCAAAGCATGGGGAGCGTGCCACTTCCTCCAAGCCACTTAGGGGGCTCGATCCTGGGGCAGAGGCATCCCCCAGAGGCTCAGCACACTGAGAGGAATGGTCTTGGCTATGAGAAAACCCCATTCCCCTGACTGGCCTCAACACTAACTTCGATTGCATCGCAGGAAGTCAGAGCAGCTCAGTGGCCGACTGTCTGCACAGGAGCACACACAGGAGTCGGGAGGAGGGTCATCAGAGGGCTCATCAATGCCATCCAGAGCCCAGGCCCCTCCCGTTGTGCCTGGCTGCTGCGTGTCCACTGTGTCTTGTGGCTGTGGCAGCCCCAGGCATCATACCCTTAGATGACAAACCCAGAGGCAGGAGAACAGGGGTTGCCTCTGTCTTATGCTTTTCTGTTTTTTACTGAGATGTGACTCATGTAACATAAAACTTAGCATTTTAAAGTGCACAGTTCAGTGGTTTCAAACATATTCACCATTTTGCCATGTTGTGTGACCACTACCACCATTTAGCTCTCTCTGGGGGGAATGTGATCCCTCGCCCTTGGCAGCTTCCACAGGCCGCCGTGCTCCATGGCTGGCGGCCACTTCCGCCATCTTCAGAGCCTGCCGAGTCTTTCCCACACTGTGGCGTCACCTCTCCCTCCGACTCTACTCCTTTGTGCCCTCAACCACTTTTAAGGACCCTGTGGCTCTAGTGGGCCCATCTGGATAGTCAGGCCAGTCTCCCTGCTTTCACGTCAGTCAATCAGCACCCCTAATTTCTTCCACTGTGCTAATTCTCCTTTGCCATATGACTTAACATATCCCCAGGTTTAGGATGAGGTGTTTTGGGGGCCATGCCTCAGCTAATCACAGGCTTTAGAAGGGCCACAGCTCCCGGTTATCCAGGCGATCACGCACACTTGCAGTGCAGAGAGGCCAGTCTGCCGAGTCTGGTTCAGGTGAATTTATATTGGTCAGGGGTTTTTTTTGCCCCTGAAATAAATCTACTTCAGTGATGTCTTGAATATAGATTCAGAACAGAACACTCAAAAAAATGTGTTTCCATGGAAAACTTGCAGCTCAGCCAGAACCGTGTGTTCTGTCTCCATGGTGAGATTTCTCCTTGAAAGGCACAGAGCTGAGCAGTGAGGTGAGAGGAGATGGTTTACAAAGGCAGCCTGAGTTGGTCAGCCAGATGCTCTCAGAGAAGAGTGTTCCCTGGGATGCTGGCCATGGAATTTCTTACTGCATTGTTGACTGAAATTTTTTCATTTACTTCAAGGCTTATCTTTCTGAATTCTATTTGGATCCCTTAAAATAAACAAACTCTAGAGGAGCTTTAATGTCATTCTCCTGGGGGCAGCTGAGTCTTAATTAAATAAACAGGTTTTTTTGTTTGTTTGTTTTGGTGCTAGGGATTGATCTAAGATCTCCAGCATGTGCTCTCCCACTGAGCTACCCCCCAGCCAAGTGAAAACTCTTATTCCCAGAACATTTACTAAGCACCTACTATGTGCCAGGCACTGGAGAAACAATCAAGCAAGAAATTGCCTTCTGAAACTCAAGATGGCCTTATATTTGTTAAATGTACTGGGAAAGATTGAAACAGAGAGCTCCTGAATCTCCTCAAGCTGAAAATAAGCACTTCCTCAGGCTAAGGACAGATGCCAAGAAGGGCAACACCAACATAGCATAGCCTGGCCAATCCATGTGTGTGTCACAGGCTTTTGTTTCTATGAATTTTAACCTCTTCTGAAGGTCTGGCAGAGGAACAGTCTAGCTGCTTCTTCCCAGTTGGTCAATCTGCATAAAATACATTTTTCCTTTGTACATTAGTTGCCTATTCTTATGTGGGCAGGTGCCTGACACCAGCAGCCGGGATCCAGGCAGGTCCCCTGGCTTGCTGCCAATAACAACGGTGACCTGGACTGGACTAGAGTGTCTTCTATGGTGAACCCACTCTGCAGAACAACCCTGCAGCTGCAAAATTTTATTTTATTTCAGGGCTCTCTTTCCTTCCCCTTGACCAGTGCCGACTGCCCTCCGCAGCTCTGAACAACATGGAAAAAGGAATTTTAAGGCACTGGAGGGCCCAAAGCCTGCTTGCCCCTTGGCTCATGGGCAGTCATACAGACCTCATCCTTTCTTTCCTATCCTCTGGGGCTATTTAGCCAATTTTGTGTTTTTCTGAAATAATTTGGAATTCTTTCTTGAACTGTTTAACAGGAAATTTTGGCCTTGTCTCTGACAGGGGTCATCTATTTGATGCCACTTTATTTGGAAGCAAAGCTAAGAGGTGTGGAGAACCAGGGTGTTGCTTTGGGAGATTTCTGCTAAAAAAATGAAAAGCAGGGGCTGGGATTGTGGCGCAGTGGTAGCGTGCTCGCCTAGCACGCGTGAGGCACTGGGTTCGATCCTCAGCACCACATAAAAATAAAATAAAGATATTCTGTCCACTTACAACTAAAAAAATAAATAAATTTAAAAAAAAATGAAAAGCACCCATTCTACCCTGGAGCTCCTGAGAGTTTTAGATTCGGCTCGGCCTGTGTATCTACACGTGCACTCTGACTTGATGCAACTGCTTCATATGCTTAGTAGCTTGACAGCTGGCTTAACAGACGAAAATTTGATGGCTACAAGGACAGAGATTCAGCTGCATTTTCCCAAGCATGAGTCATCAGATGAGCCTCTGTCCAAAAAACGGACAAAACTTACCCACTTCCACATTTTTTAGAGTCCATGTCCCCTCCTCAGTAAATTCACTTTTTGATTGTATATGCATAAATCATAAATTTTTGTTTTGTCTGATTAAAAGCTTTTGGTTTTCAGCCGGGCGCGGTGGCTCACGCCTGTAATCCCAGCACTTAGGGAGGCTGAGACAGGAGGATCGCGAGTTCAAAGCCAGCCTCAGCAACAGCGAGGCGCTAAGTGACTCAGTGAGACCCTGTCTCTACATAAAACACAAAATAGGGCTGGGGATGTGGCTCAGTGGTCGAGTGCCCCTGAGTTCAGTCCCTGTTGCCAAAAAAAAAAAAAAAAGCTTTTGGTTTTCTCTGAGATTTTTTTTCTCTCAGATAAGAAAAACTGGTTACTCAAAGTTTGCAGGTCTGAATCTTTGAGATATAAATTTTCTATCTGGCCTTATAATACCTGAGTATTTTATATTTGGAAACACAAATTTAGGGTTTAAGGACCACTTAGGACTATATCAGATCAGCAGTCTGAATTTTTTTTTTTGTATTGGAGATTCAACCCAGGGGTATCTCTATCACTGAGCTATATCCCCAGCTATATCCCCTATATTTTATTTATTTATTTTTAAAATATTTTTTCAGTTGTTGATCTTTATTATATTCATTTATTATTTTTTAATATGTGGTGCTAAGGATGGAACCCAGTGCTTCACGCATGCTAGGCAAGTGCTCTACCACTGAGCTACAGCCCCAGCCCCATTTTATTTCTTTTTTTTTTTTTTTGGTACCAGGGATTGAACTCAGGGGCACTGGACCACTGAGCCACATCTCCAGCCCTATTTTGTGTTTTATGTAGAGACAGGGTCTCACTGAGTTGCTTAGCATCTTGTCATTGCTGAGGTTTGCTTTGAACTCGCGATTCTCCTGTCTCAGCCTCCCAAAGTGCTGGGATTACAGGCGTGCACCACCATTGGTTCCTGGCCCTTTTTATTTTTTTATATTGAGACAGGCTGTCTCTAAAATACTCAGGCTGGCCTTGAACTTGTGATCCTCCTGTCTCGGCCTCCCAGAGAACCTGTGATTACAGGCATGTACCACTGCACCCAGCTGAATTTCCTTCCTTCTTTCCCTCCTTCCTACCTCTCTCTTTTCCTTCCTTCCTTCCTCCCTTCCTCATACTGGGAATTGGACAGAGGGGCACTTTACCGCTGAGCTAAATCCTCAGCCCTTTTATTTTTTTTTTATTTATTTATTTTTAATATTTATTTATTTTTTTAGTTGTAGGTAGACAGAATATCTTTATTTTTATGTGGTGCTGAGGATGGAACCCAGTGCCTCATGCGTGCTAGGTGAGCACGCTACCACTGCACCATAACCCCAGCCCCCTCAGCCCTTTTATTTTGTTTTGTTTTTTAAAGCAAGCAAGAAGTAGGTTTAAATCAATGAGGTGAACAGAGAGCCGACATTCTGGGAACAAATTTTTGCCACACACACATCAGATAGAGCACTGATCTCCAGGATATATAAAGAACTCAGAAAACTTGGGGCTGAGGTTGTGGCTCAGTGGTAGAGCGCTTGCCTCGCATGTGTGAGGCACTGGGTTCGATCCTCAGTACCACATAAAAATAAATAAACAAAATAAAGACACTGTGTCCGTGTATAACTAAAACAAATTTTTGAAAAAAAGAACTCAAAAAACTTAACACCAAACAAACAAACAACCCAATCAATAAATGGGCTATGGAGCTGAAGAAACACTTCTCAGAAGAAGATATACAATCGATCAACAGACATATGAAAAAATGTTCAACATCTCTAGAAATTAGAGAAATGCAAATCAAAACTACCCTAAGATTTCATCTCACTCCAGTCAGAATGGCAGTTATCAACAATACAAATAAGAAGTGTTGGCGAGGATGTGGAGGAAAAGGCACACTCATACATTGCTGGTGGGATTGCAAACTGGCGCAACCAATCTGGAAAGCAGTATGGAGATTCCTTAGAAAACTTGGAATGGAACCACCATTTGACCCAGCCATCCCACTCCTCGGTCTATACCCAAAGGACTTAAAAAATAGCATGCTACAGTGCTGCAGCCATTTCAATGTTTATAGCAGCTCAATTCACAATAGCTAAACTGTGGAACCAACCTAGATGCCCTTCAACAAATAAATAGATAAAGAAACGGTGGTATATATACACAATGGAATATTACTCAGCATTAAAAGAGAAATCATGGCATTTGCAGGTAAATGGATGAAGCTGGAGAACATCATGCTAAGCAAAGTAAGCCAATCCCAAAAAACCAAAGGCCAAATGTTCTCTCTGATAAGTGGCTGCTGATCTATAATGGGGGAGGGGGCATGGGAAGAATGGAGAAACTTTGGTCAAAGGGGAGGGAGGAGATGGGACATGGGGGCAGGAAAGATGGTGGAATGCGATGGACAACAATGCCCTAGGTTCATGTATGACTGCACATATGGTGTAACTCTATATTGTGTACAATCAGAGAAAAGTTGTGCTCCATTTGTGTACAGTGAATCAAAATACATTCTGCAGGGTGGGTTGTGGCTCAGTGGTAGAGCACTTGCTTCGCATGCGTGAGGCACTGGGTTCGATCCTCAGCACCACGAAAAAATTAATTAAAAAAAAAAGATATTGTGTCCATCTACAGCTAAAAAAATATTTAAAAAAAACAAAAAAACCCCACAAAATACATTCTGCTGTCATGTAAACCTAATTAAATTTTAAAATAAAATTTAGAAAAAAGAAGTAGGTTTATTGCAAAAGCAACAGAGATACAGAGATAGATTCTTAGAAGAGAAGGGGCCCCAGAGCTGGCAAACTGCCCCATCCCTTTTTTTTTTTTTTTTTTGTTTTGAGATAGGATCTCCCTAAGGTGCTGAGGCTGGCCACAAACTTGTGATCTTCCTGCCTCGGCCTGCTGAGTTGCTGGGATTACAGGCGTGTGCCACTGTGCTGGGCTGGGGTTTTATTTGAGTCAACAAGGTGCTTTACTGCCTTCTTAAAATATCTCTCAAAGATGTCAGATGGATCTTGTGCTGTTTGAGGTGGAAAGTCTAGTAATGCTTAAATTCTAAAGAAACAGAGTAACCTTTAAAGTATATTTATACATATAATCCAACAATCTGATATTAACTGATCTGCTCTTAGCAAAGTTTATAAAAAACTGACTTAAAGAACAAAGATTTTATGACTTCTGTTGATTTTATTAGGTTTTTTGTTGCTTAAAAGAGAAACTAAGTCCCACAAGAGTTAGGGTTTATTCAAATCTTTATTTGTTCTAAAGTTTCTTTTTGGTTTATCACTCTGGTTAAATAAACTATTTTTACAATAATGAGATAAGTTTTATTGATACTAATATTCTAAAAGGTTTTTAAATCTAGTAGGCCTGATATAACGTTACAAATCATTATTGTCCTAACATATTTTAAAGGGAACTAAATTGTTTTGCTAAATTGCTAAACTCTCTCTACAATAATACCTTATGACTGGGAGTGGTGGCACACACCTGTAATCCCAGTGACTCAGGTGGCTGAGGCAGGAAGATTCCAAGTTTGAATCCAGTCTCAGCAATTTAGCCAGGTACTGTCTCAAAAAAATAATAATAAAAAGAAGGGCTGAGATGCAGCTCAGCGGTACTGCACCCTTGGGTTCAATCCCCAGCAACTCAAAAGGAAAAAAAAAAAGATACCATATAATAATAACATCTTATGTATTGTTTGTAGTCACTTTAGATAACATGAGCTGTGTTTCTATAATTAATAAGGGGTGGTCTTGCTTTATTTATTTTATTTGTCTCCAACTCAAGACAAAGGTTAAAGATTTTGACATAAGCCAGGCACAGTGGCACACGCTTGTAATCCTAGCACTTTGAGAGGCTGAAACGAGAGAATCGTGAGTTCAAAGCCAACCTCAGCAACAGCAAGGCACTAAGCAACTCAGTGAGACCCTGTCTCTACATAAAACACAAAAATAGGGCTGGGGATGTGGCTCAGTGCTCGAGTACCCCTGAGTTCAATCCCTGGTACCAAAAAAAAAAAAAAAAAAAAGATTTCGACATAAGATGTGTAAGAGGCTAAAGTTATAGCTCAGTAGTACAGCACTTGCCTCACATATGCGGGGCACTGGGTTCAATCCTCAGCACCATATAAATAAAATAAAGGTATCATGTCCATCTCCAACTAAAAATTAAAAAGAAAAGATATGTGTAAGACTGGCTATTTTAAGAGTTTTTCCAGTTATTCTGTTTGCATTATGACAGTTTACAAACACATTTAAGTATATTTATGTATGTTCTTAATTGGTAAAATACCGTTAATTCTTGTAGCCTGTATTCAAAATGTTTACAGTCTTTAAGATGTATCTTCATTCTAAAGATGTTATAAAATGTGAATATTAAGCTTTCTATTCAGATGGTAATTAACTTTGATTTACATAAGAAGGACTCTAGCTAGCAGGCACTCTTTATTGTTTAGTTACTTTTTTGTAGGGCTGGGGAATACAATCCAGGGCTCTCACATTCTAAGAAAGCACTCCACTGCTGAGCCACGTCCCCAGTCCCAACAGGCACTCTTTAGTCAAATCTGACAGGACTACTTTTACAGACAAGTTGATTTTCTTTGATTAGATACAATGATAGAACTAAAGACATGATGTTCATTTGCTCAAATCTACTATACAAAATGGATTTCCTTTGCTTTTTTTTTTTTTTAGCACAGCACATAACCTTTACTAATATTTTCATGCATTTGGATTTCCAGAAAACACATTAGATGTGGGGGCTTTTTATGCCATAAGAAATGAGAAGACCTGGTAACCAGCTTATGGGAGGCCACCTTTGGACTGACCAAAGCAGAATGGAGTTTTTGGAACCAGGTGCTGTATCAAACTTGAAAATGTGCCAGTTTTCAATACAACCAGGAGATTCTCAGCACTTGGTATAGAAGGTGCCCCATTTGCCAAAGCCAGCATACAAGCGTCCTATGTGTTAGTTCCGTGAGAAGAACTTGAAATCATTCTAGAAAAAGTCAGTTAGACCTTTAAAGTAAGTTTTTGGTTAATTTTTTCTTTTCAACCAACTTGAGAAGGAAGTGTGGAAACCTGAAATGATGGAAGAAGAGAACTAGTCATTAAGGTCTATTGAGCTGTGCTGGGCCACATCCCTGTAATCCCACAACTCAGGAGGTTGAGGCGGGAGCGCAGCAAGTCCAAGGCCAGAAGTGGCAATTTAGCGAGATCTCAAAAGGAAAGCCTTCCAGGCTGCATTTCCACAGCGTGTGCTCTGCTCTTAGTAAATGTTTTGTATTTGTTCTTGCCCATTAAAATTCTTGACAGTAAACTTCTAGATAAACTTGCCTAAGTACTAATCTTTCTAATTCTTTCTGTTGCTTAACAGAAGCTAAAGAGGGGTCTTCTGACAGTTCCAATGCGGGACCGATGAGATCAAAGAATGGGACAAGTCTGCCATGACACAGGACCACAATGCTTGGCAGAGAATCAGCAATGTCCTGGGACATCTCTCAGAGACAGGAGTGGGCTTCATGGATCCACGTGTCCCACCACAAGAATGAAGGGTGGAAGTTATGGAGAGCTCCTAGGCAGAGGAGCACCAGGTCCTCCTGAGGAGGCACCAGTAGGTATTCAGATGTTGCCTCTTTCAGAAACAAGCCTCTGGCTTCCTCGTTCTCAGAGCTCCTTGGTGGGATCCACACATCACCCAGTGAACTGCAATACAGGTGACGTAAGCCTGGATCCTCTCAAGACAGGGATGAATCAACAGAGGAGCTGAAACAGAGAGCACCTGAACCTCCTCATGCAAGAATAAGAGCTCCCTGGTGCTGAGGACAGACCCAAAAGACCAACACCGACCTCTCCAGCCAGGCACTGGCCTCCCCAGCCAGGCACAGCCTCACTAAGTTTACAAGTGTGCATTGCCTGGCTTTTATCTCCGTGAATGGCAACTGCTCCTGCAGGACCAGGGGAGAAACAATCTAGCTGCTTCTTCCCAGTTTCATCAAGCTGCATAAAATTCATTTTTCCTTTTTACATCATCTGCCTATTTTTTTTTTTTTTTTGGTACTGGGGATTGAACTCAGGGGCACTCGACCACTGAGCCACATCCCAGCCCTATTTTGTGTTTTATGTAGAGACAGGGTCTCACTGAGTTGCTTAGCGCCTCGCCATTGCTGAGGCTGGCTTTGAACTCGCGATTCTCCTGTCTCAGCCTCCCTAAGTGCTGGGATTATAGGCTTGCGCCACCATGCCTGGCTCTGCCTATTTTTTTTAAAAACTTTTTTATAGTTGTAGATGGACAGAATGCCTTTGTTTTGTTTATTTTTATGTGATGCCAAGGACTGAACTCAGTGCCTCACACATGCTAGGCAAGTGCTCTGCCACTGAGCTACAGCCCCAGCCCCATCTGCCTACGTCTTATATGGGCAGGCAGCAGGATCTAAGCAAGCTCCTGACTTGGCTGCCAATAACCAAATGTGCCTGAAATTCCATCAATATGCTACTAGATTTTCAGGATATTTTTTCCTCCCTGAGACATGGTCAGAATTTATACTGTGTTTATCTCCCTTCAGAATGAAAACTCCCAGGGTGCCCTCCTTGGGTGGGGCTATGAAGACCTTTTTCAGAAAACATGGTCTAGGACACCAAACGGAATCCACACACACACGGTGCGGGGCTGAGAGAGGATTGATACTGTAGCCGTATTTTTATCTTAAAACTAATTGCAAGAAATCTGAAAACGAGTGAAAGAAGAAAAACATTTCCAGAATTGGACTACTATAATACATCCACTGCTAGCAATTAAATGTGTTTCCTCCTACTGGTCTAAGAAATGATGATCAACCTATAAAGAACAAGAAAAACACTTAAATGATAAGCAAAAAGCAGGATGCCAAGTTGGAAAGTGTTATCTGCATTCAGAAAAGGCTTGGGAGGGAATTTACAAACGTGAGAGTCATTAAGTTGGGGTGGGATGCAAATATTTCATTTCTAAAATTTTTGGTAATGACATAGTGGCTGCAGTTCAGCTATGAGAAGGGACAAAGCCATACTGGGGATGGGGGCCAAGTTAAATAGAATGAAGTTTGTGAACTGGAAGGATGTGGAAAAAGGCAGGGAGACTCACCCACGCTGGGACTGTCCTAGAAAGCAGGTAGGTTTTGGAGCTGACAGGGCCTGAGTTTCAACCTTCTCTCTGCCGCTTCTCCATCAAGTGCCTCTGGGTAAGCTGGGTAGACTCTGGTGCCTCCATATCACCATCTCTAGCATGTGGTGACGGCCATGGAGAGGCCTGTTGTCCCCTAGCAGAGTAAGCAGGGCAGGAGATTCCACGTGGCCTGTTAAGGATGCAGGATGCTCACTTTACAAGTATGTGGCTGGGACAGTGGCTCTGCTTCAGGAGGCAGGAGGGCCCCAGTTCACCAAGGGCCAGTCCTGGCTGCATGAGGCTGTGGGATGGTGTTTGGCAACCTTCTCTCCACAAGGGCAACTGGGCTTGTTTTTGCTTTATAATACAGTTTGTTTTCATGACTTGTGGTCATTGTTAAAGCTGCCACAAACACTGAATTAGAAAATACTGAACAGCTGCCCCTGGGGAATACAGGGCTAGGCTACAGTGAGCCTCAAGCCTCTGGTGGCATTTCTGTCAACTGCTCATTCGGTGTATACTTCTGTTTAAAGACACCTTATTTAAAATAAATTGTTGACATAATTAACATTAAACTCACGGCCAGCATGAAGCTCATCCAAGCTTTTATCTATAAGGCATGTGGCAGTCTTCTGGCACCAAGGAGCACTGGACAGAGCTTTAGTGCCACTCTTGGGACCCTTATAAACACCCAAATCTCCAACAAAAAGCACAGAAGTGCAAAAAATGTAGCACTAAAGAGACCGCAAAAAGGACACTTGTTTCTGGTATGACAGCTGAAACAGGAAGGCAGAGGTCACCTCGTTCACCTAAGCTGGAATGTGCTCATCTAGTGATCAAAGTTTTCACTGTCCTATGCATGTACAGGTCCAGAGATGACCCCAAAACACCACGAGTGCTGATTTGGGGTTACAAACTTTAGCGAGTAGGTGCTAACATTTGCAAACATGGAATCTATGGTGAAGACTGATTGGATATTGTTGCTACTATAAAACAGAGTATTCTGATTAAAATAAGAGTATAAAAAACCTAAGCCAGGTGTGGTGGTACACGCCTGTAATCCCAGCAGCTTGGGATACTGAGGCAGGAGGATCATGAGTTTAAAGCCAGCCTCAGCAAATTAGCAAGGCCCTAGTCAACTTAGCAAGACCCTGTCTCAAAATAAAATATAAAAAGGCTGGGGATGTGGCTCAGTGATTCAGTACCCCTGGGTTCAATCCCTGCCCCCCCCCCAAAAAAAAGAATAAAAAGCTTACAAAGTAGGAAAAAAAAAGATGGGCTGAGGAAGATGGGCTGAGGGCGTGGCTCAGTGATATAGCATCTGCTTAGCATTCAGGAGCCCCTGGTGTAATCCCCAACATGTGCACCAATACGCACACACTTAAAAAGACTAATGGTGTCAATGATTCAGACTTAACCACTGCCAAAGTTGCTAATTCCTCATGAAGTTCTGATGTTTTACCTTACTCACAATTCATCTAGCACAATTTCATGGATGCTGGTAGAAGACTCTAAACTCCTAGCTCAGAGACTTTATTACTCACAGCAGCAACTCATGAGCTGCATGGTTGTGTGAATTGCCCTTGCCCCCATGTCCATGGGCACATGAAAGTAGCCCAGATGCATGATACACACTCAGTAGGTTTGCATCATAGATGAGGAAACTTGAGCTTAGGAAACCCCAGACATTTATAATGAGCTGCATGTAAAGTTGCTTTTGCCCTAGGTATCTCTGTTACCCCATCCAGTAGGCAACCCGCCCTCTGCTCCAGATGGAGACACTATCTCTAATTTCAAGGCTGTCCTCTATACAAAAATCCTTGCAAGATTGTCTGGAGCAGAGGCTGCTTTGCTCACAAGGTGTGTAGAAACTTTAGACCTGTGCAGAATTATCTCTTAAAAGCCTTTCCAGATTTTCTCTAGCCTAAGTTTCCAGTTAATACAATTGTAATCATAGTGTGCATATAACTATGCCTCCTTCTCCATTTAACCAAATCATTTTCCATGCTGCTAAAAGTTATGTGTAAACATCATTTTAAAAGCCTTAAAGTTTTATTCCTCTCATCCAAGCACTAACCAGGCCCATCCCTGCTGAGCTTCCGAGACCAGACAAGATCAGGCACCTTCAGGGTGGTATGACCATAGGCAAAGTTTTATTTCTCACATTAATAATCCCATTGTACCTTCCACTCAACAAAATGATTCAATCTAGACTAATAACACTGCTATGAACATCTTTGCATAAAATGCTTTTTACAAATTTCAGTCTGGATCAAAGGCTGGGTCCCTCATTTGTTTGGTTATTTTTAAATTTTTTTTAAGGCCTTAGCTACATACTGTTAATAGCTTTCTAGTTAGTATAATATGCACAGCCCAGCAGGGCATGAATGAGGCCATGCCCAAGAAGCCACAATCATTAAGGAATTACTGCTTTGTTTCTAATCTGCAGGCACTTGCACAAGGGTGACCACACTGAGCTGACATGTTTCCAGCCAAAGTGGACGCCTTTTCAGAGCATTCTGTGACGTTCTCTGCACTGAGACTGAAGCTTCATGCAGGCCCTGTGGGGAGAGAGAAAAGCAGGCGGCTCCTCCCTGTTTACAAGGGGCGGTAGTGCCTTCTCTGCTTCTGATCAGCTTTTCCTGAATGTGCTTTGCTAGTTGTAGTTATTTGAACTTTTGTTGCTTGAAATTAAGGCAAAGGAGTCCCAAGAGGCTTGCTCACCTGAAAAATTTAATAAGCTTTGCTCTTAAAACACAAGGATCCCCCCAAGGGGCTAAAAATCTCATCGTGTAAGAAATATAAACTTAATTGGGTAAATCCTAAGCAAACTAATCTGCACCTGAGACACATGTGGAGGGCTTCAACCCTGGCTCTGCTACCTACCTCTCTGCCACTGAGCCTGTTTCCCAGTCTGTAAAATGACATAGAACAAGCACTCAGATGGTTCCTTGTTCCTTCCCAGGTGAGAGAGGATTGAAGTGGATGGTTAGTGTTGGGGTGACAGCAGCAATTGTCATCCAAGCCAGGACACTCTGGAAAATGAAAGGGCTTTTGTTAATCATGCTGGTCCAAAGGACCCTTTCTGGCAAAAACTTCTGTGAAACACTGTGCTGTCCACCCACGGAGTGAGTCTTGTGAGTGATGTGTGCACAGACATCTGCATCCACTGTGTTCTATGTACCAGGTGCTGGAGGCGCCTCTTCACGCTGCTGGCTGGATTCTTCACCCTGCAGAGGGGTTCTGTGCTTTTACAGTTGGAGAAAGGGTGGCCCAGAGAGCTAGGGCAACTGGCTTGAGGCCATATGGACCACCAAATATTCTTTGCATGGCTAAGCTTTAGGCAGGCTCTCTGCACCCCCTGTGAAATCCAGAGCTACAAGACCCCTGTTAAGTCAGTTTAGCAAGACTCCCCATCCCCGCCTTGCATATGTGACCACCCTTTATACTTGACCACATTCCTCCTCCTCCACCACTTTAAGGTCACCCAGGCCTACCTTGAGCAAGAATCCTGTTAGGACAGTTAAAGCAGAATCCTCCTTACCCTGGGTGTTTCCCCTTAGCCATCTTCCAACCACTGACCCCACTTGCTCCTTGACAATAAATCCCCACCTGCCCTACCAGATTTGGATTGGAGCCCAATCTCCCTCCTCTGCTACAAGCCCCTGTGGCAGTGGCCTCTGTACCTACCTCCATGGTCCTTACTATGCTTTAAAAAGTGTCACTGAACAATTTTTTAATGAACCTTGTATGGAAAACAATGAAACTGAGCACACAAATGAGCAACAGCAACAAAATAGCCACCAGGAGGTAAGTGGCTAGGTCAGGAGGCCTGGCTGAACAAGGCCTGAAGAGCCTGAGCAGGGAGTCCCCAAGGGCACAGACCTTCCACCTGGGCTGAGCTCAGCTCCCAAGCTGCCTGGGAGGGGCCACAGGGAGGCGGATCAGTGTGGAGGACTCTGCCAAGAGTCAACTGTTATGCAACCATTGGTTCTCCCTGGACCACACTGCAGTGGAGAGCACCTGGGCTTGAGAGGGGCAGCACAGAGTGGGGGCCAGGCAGGCTGCTGCCCAGCCCCTAGAACCTGCCACACCAGGTTGCTCCTGGTTTCCAGCTGGCCATTCACTCAGGCCCAGGGCATAAGCACCAGATGAGAAACTCAACGGTTTCCACTATTGTAGTGGCCACATCACCAGAAAGACAACAGGGTGTTAGTGACACAAGGAGACACTTAGCAGGCCCTGCCTGGAGAGGAGTCTGGCCATATGGGCAGCACATGGATGCCCTGGGGGACGAATTCCCAAAAACCATCCCCAAGCCTAACCACTGATGAGCGGAATCAAAGAGTTTTGTGGTTTGTGAATCAAGAGCTAAATTCTATAAGCCTGAGGGTGGGGGCCCAAGGGGAGTATGGTTCAATTCCTACATCAAAGCTGGATTCCTGGCCTGCGGTGTAGTTCAGTGGTGGAGCACTTGCCTAGCATGCACTGGCCCTGGGTTCATCCCCGGCACCGGGGGAGTGGGAGGAGCTGGATTCCTGAGCCCCTTCCCTCCTCCTCCCCTCCCCTCCACATCAGCAACCAGAGCCCCATCATTCACTCTGCGTGGTAGGCTCTCTCCAGCCAGGACTAACTCAAACCATGGGGCAACAGGATCCATGTGACTGTGGGCGGTCCTGACTTCACAGCCCAGCTTCATGCAAGCTCTTCCTTCTCCTGCTGATCTCTGCTTCTCCTTCAAGGCCCAGCTCACTAAGAAGGGTCTGGAGGGATCTGTACCAGAGATCTACGCAGGCAGGATGTAGTGAATGCAGAGTTTCTTCGTTTTGCTTGTCTGCTTTTTTCTCATTTTTTCCTATACTGTTCTCAAGAAGTATTGCTTTGCTAAGAAAAAAGATTGTGACGGTGTTGGTGGTGATCAGTCCCAGGTCAGATTCATCTCTGCTGAGGAACTCTGCCCTCCCCGGAGCTGTCTGGCTCCATGGAGCTCCTGCATTAGCAAAGGCCATTCCAGTGGCAGCCCTGTCCCTGCCCTTGACAAACCAAGGCCAGCTTAGGCTTCTTTCCTAGTTGGGGAGCTGACCCAACCTGCGGCTCCTCTGTGAGGCTGCAGAGCCCTACGTCTGCTGCGATACACTCGCCACAGATGCTGACTCCACACGCATTCCTGGCATTGCTCGCATCACATCTGTCACTCCCTGGCTCCATGAAAGCCGGCCGTGCCTTTTCTTTTACATAAACCTCATCGGGATATGATTTCATACAGTAGAAGACATGCTTTTTAAATACACGATTTAATGAGTTTTGACAAATGCATATGCTCCTGTAACCATCACCACAATTAAGATGCAGAGTGTTTCTAGCATGTCCACAGTGGCCAGTGCCAGTCCCCACTGGCTGGCCACCGTGATCTGTTCTTCATCACTGTGCATTGCTTTAGCCCACCTAGCATTTCACACAATGGAGTCGTGCAGCTCAGTGAGCGCCTCTGAGTCTGGCTTCTTTTCCTCTGCATAATGCTTCCAAGGTCCCCCAGATTTCTGTGGACCAGTTCTCTGCTGTGAGGTGTCCTCGATGCACTGCATGGGCATGCCACAGGTGTCAACAGCCCATCTGCTCCAGGGCATGTGGTGGTTCTGTTTCTGGCCATTGTGAAGGAAACTGACGTACTGGGGACAATCTGCATGGACATGGTACTTGTTTCTTTGGGTGATATTGGAAGTAGAGTTGCTGGGTAACATGGTAAGAGGATGTTACCATGCCAACTGTTCCCCAAAGGTTCTACGCCACATAACTTTGCCAGCAGCAGTGAGAATTACTGTTACATACGCTCTAAGCCAGGCACCACTGGACCTCTTCTTGCAGAATGCATACCCCAGCAACTGGCCCAGGGCTGCCTACCATGGGCTCCCACACCATCAGCATGGAATGCAGGAGTGAATGTACTTAGCTGTTGTTATTTTTGTCATTTTCAAATCAGTGCTTATTATGCCTTCACATTTTTAGTGTCTTTTAGCTTTTGTTATTTTATTATTATTTTTTGGTACCAAGGCTCAAACCCAGGAGTGCTTAACCACTGAACTACATCCCCAGTCCTTTTCTACTTTTTTTTTTGTGGTGCTGAGAATTGAACCCCGGGCCTTCTGCATGCAAAGCAAGCACTCAACCAACTGAGCTGTGTCCCCAGCCCCCTTTTTTACTTTTTACTGAGACAGAATCTCACTAAATTACTGAGGCTGGCTTTGAACTAGAAATCCTCCAGCCTCAGCTTCCCAAGTCACTAGGATTATAGGCATGTGCCACTGCATCTGGCAGCTTTTGTTATTTTAAATAATTACACAAATAATACATGGTCAAGACATAGAAATTAGAACATTAATGCAAAAATATTTTTTAAAAAATTACCCCTTGGGGCTGGGATTATGGCGCAGTGGTAGCGTGCTCGCCTAGCACGCGTGAGGCACTGGGTTCGATCCTCAGCACCACATAAAAATACAATAAAGATATTCTGTCCACCCACAACTAAAAAAATAAATAAAATTAAAAAAAAATTACCCCTTAATCTCTGTTTCCCAGAAACAGAGATTAACTGGGCTCAGGGAAATAAAGATGAATGAAACACATCCTGTCTTCAAGGGCTCTACAGGCTGCTGGGGCTCCAGCTGCACATAGCCCACGGTGGCATAGGCAGGGGTCCACTGGAAGAGAGAGGTGTAAGAGAGGTGGCAGTCCGAGGGCCTGCTAGGGGAGGCAAGTCTCCAGGAGGTGGCATAAAAGAGTGTGCAGGACATGGCATGGAGATGGGTGGGCCGGAAGTAGGCTGGTTCAGGTGGATGAGGTCCCCAAACCCTAAGGCTAGTGGGAATGAGTATTTTTTTTTTTTTTTTTAAACATTTATTTTTTAGTTGTAGGCAGACAGAATATCTTTATTTTTATTTTTATGTGGTGCTGAGGATCGAACCCAGTGCCTCACGCATGCCAGGCGAGCACGGTACCACTGCGCCATAACCCCAGCCCCGGGAATGAGTATTTATTTATTTAAAATATTTTTTTTTTAGTTGTAGATGGACACAATGTCTTTATTTTATTGCTTTGTATGTGGTGCTGAGGATCGAACCCAGGGCCTCACGCATGCGAGGCAAGCGCTCTACCACTGAGCCACAATCCCAGCCCCGGGAATGAGTATTTATAAACTAGTCTTCTGCCTACTCTAGTACTGGTGGCTTACTATCACAGAACAGAGTTCTGGAAAGGATGTGGGGAAACTGGAGGCTTTGGGCCTTGAGTGACAAAGTAAGAATGGAACAGCCGTTGTGGAGAGCAGTATGGCAGCTCCTCACAAAAGCAAAACTAGGGCTGGGGTGTAGCTCAGTGGCAGACCGTCTGCCTAGGACATGTGCGGCCCTGGACTCAACGCCCACCACAGAAAAGACACATTACAACTAGAATTGCGTCTAATCCAGTAATTCCACATCTGGATAGATACCCAAAGGGTCGAAAGCAGGCAGCTGAACAGATACTTGTATTTCTATGTTCACAGCAGCACCAGTGGCCTAAAGGTGGAAGCAACCCACATGCTCACCATGGACGACTGCTCAAGCAGGAGTGTCACGTGCACACAACGGAAGGCCACTCAGCCACCAACCTCAGGAGATCCAGACTGTGCTGCAGCACGAAACCCCGGGGACACGTGTGGAAAGAAGCCAGGCACAGGACAAACTGCATGTGGCCCCATTGTCACCAGGTGCTGAGAGTCATGGAATTCATGGGGACAGGAAAAGAGGCATGGTGCCAGGGCTGGAGAGGAGACGCATGGTGGCACTTAAAAAGTTAAAATGGGGGTCATATCCCAGAGGTAGAGCACTTGCCCAGCAAGCTCAAGGCCAAGGGTTCAATCCCTGGTATTACCTCCACCCAACATTCAGAAATAGTTAAAATGGTAAATTTGATGTTCTATATAGTTTACCATAATTTTTTTCCCTTTTTGGTATCAAACCCAGGGCCTCATGCATGTAAGGCAAGGCAAGTACCCTACCACCGAGGCAGGGTCTTGCTAAATTGCCCAGCTGGCCTTGACCTGTGATCCTCTTGCCTTAGCCTCGAGGAGCTGGGATTAGAGGTTGTGTGCCACTGTCTGGACACAATACAAAATGTCAGGAATCCTGTCATCGCTTGCTGCTCTCCAGCTGACGTTCTGCTTTGCCATCCAGGTCCCTAAGGTTCTGTGGAGTCTGGCTCCCACTGACCTCTCTCCTGGCTCGCACTGCTGCTTCCTCCCTTTCCCCAGCTGCCAGTGCCCCCGGCAAACGTGGAGATGTGCAGTGGCACTCAAGTGCCTGCCTCTTGGCAGCCATCGCAACGGAGGGCACTGCTCACCTCATTATCCCTGTATCTAGGCCATTATCTCTGATGATAGTCTGGCATAATTTTATTTTCACAATTTTTTTTTTTTTTTTAATAATATTTTTTTAGTTGTAGATGGACACAATGTCTTTATTTTATTGCTTTGTATGTGGTGCTGAGGATCGAACCCAGGGCCTCACGCATGCGAGGCAAGCGCTCTACCGCTGAGCTACAATCCCAGCCCCAATCACAATTTATATAATCATATTCTACAAGCTAAATAATCTTGATTATTATTAAATATTTATTAAGCACTTGCAGCCATGCACTGCACAGGAAGGTGAGGTGACAGCTCTGGAAGTCCTCCTTCCCCAGTGCATCCCATACATTCCAGTCTTGGTGGTCATTCCTTGGAGAAGGAAGAAGCTTAAGTCCTGGGTCTGGGGCTTTAACTGCAGCGCCTCAACAGCACTGGGGAGGAGATGCTACTCCCAGCCTTTCCACACCTCGATTTGGATTTATAAGGGAAATTTCTGAAATTTCAAATGCTGCCAAGTTTAGCAGTAATTAGCTATTGCCTAAACATCTCTGCCTTAAACCTCATTGCATACCCCACTCAGCAGGTATCAGGTATCCTTGGATCTCAGGAAGCCAGCTCTAGAGGATAAATCTTGACTGGTATAAGCCAGTCCAAGTAGTCTCATTCCCTTTGGCCAGTGACTGGTATCAGAGTGAGCTAATGACCCAATTCTTACAAATAAGATGTATAAGACTAAGAGAGACTATCCCTTCCTTAGGAAAAAGACAAAACTTTGATGCCCAATGAGGAAAGTCTTCAACCTATTGCCTGAAAAGCAAGAGGAAACCTTTGCTCCTAATGCATTCATGAAGTCTGGAAGAGCAGCAGCCATTTTGGAACCATGAGGCTTAAAACCAGCATGCCAAAAACACAAAGCAGAAAGACGAAAAGATCCAGAGTCCTTGCTCACATCCCTGATGCATCAATTCCAGATTTGGCTCCTATATCTCCAGATGTGGTCATGGCCACCAGGTATATAAGCATGCCAGAACAAGCACTGAGGGTGGCTGCAAAGAGGCTGACATCCATAAACAGGGGTCTTGCCACTTCTTCAAAGGTCTCCTGTGAAGGTGTCCTTTCACAAGACTCCTTGTCTTTTAAATCTTCAAACTTGTCCTTTCCAAGTTCCTGGACCTTCAACCAGACTGTCAGCTCCTGAGTTGATACTGTGCCCTGGCCTTCCCTCTCCCTCCACCTTCAGGCATACTCTGGAGGAGTTAGGTCACAGCATGCCCCTTGGGCTAATGCCAGCATATTTACTATTTACCAAACACCTGTTAACCAGCTCTGCATTTTTTCTTCTTCACTTTTCTTCCCAGAAAGAATCCCTACCCGGCCCAGAAGTTTTTGTTTTGTCTTTTGTTTTTTTAAACAAAAACATATTTTTTGTTTTTGTTTAAAAAAAAACAAACAAACATGTTTTTTTAGTTGTCGATGGACCTTTATTTAATTAATTCATCTGTGGTGCGGAGAACCTAGTGCCTCACACATGCTAGGCCAGTGCTCCACCACTGAGCCACAACTGCAGTCCAGGCCCAGAGTTTTAGGAGTGGCCAAGGAGGGATGGAAAGGGAAGAGATGCTGTAGTGTCTGAGTCACACACGTGTAGCTCTGTGCTCCTGGGACCTGCTTAGTGAAGGCAGGTCTTTCCCGGGGTGATGGAGTGCGGCTCAGTGGGTCACACTATCTGCTGAGCTCTGGTCACGTGCTCAGTTCAGTTCATGTTGATCAAATGGAGCAGTTCTTTGTAGAAGAGGCCGTATCTTTTTTTTTAAATATTTTTTTGGTTGTAGATGGACACAATATCTTTATTTATTTTTATATGGCACTGAGGATTGAACCCAGTGCCTCACGCATGCGAGGCAAACGCTCTACCACTGAGCCACAATCCCAGCCCCAAGAGGCCGTATCTTTGCTCCAGACTCCATGGAGCCTATGCTGTGACTCTCAA
This sequence comes from Xerus rutilus, assembly GCA_028644305.1. Lineage (NCBI taxonomy): Eukaryota > Metazoa > Chordata > Mammalia > Rodentia > Sciuridae > Xerus > Xerus rutilus. Next base: position 179,392,336 of record CM053400.1, read on the forward strand.
ATTGGGACACGGATGGCCACCTGGTAAACAGGTAAGAGCAGCACACTCAAATATGGTCTACACTGTCTCCAAAAGTCAAAGAAAGCCACCAGTGCAGGACACTCAAGTTCAGATCTCTCTCCACATTAGCTGGGCAAACTGCACGATCCCTATCTTCTAGAGCAGTACGGAATCTAGAACCTCAGATCTAAGTCTGCTATCTTAAGAGATCCAGCCTGATCCAGTATTATGCTCCAGAATGACTCCATTTGAACGCACTTCCCATACACCCCTCAGGTCCCTTCTGGTAACAAAGGATTAATATCCTATAGTTCTTTTGGTGAATGAACTTTCTCCCACAACAGCCTTTGCAGGTGTCTCCCAGAGGCATACTGCGATGTGAAACAATGGCAGGCGCTGGAAGGGGGCAGTCTTGAGGAGACAGCATGCCCTAGCCAGGTGGACTCCAGGGAGGCCAGCAAGAGGACCTCTGGCAAGGAAAGGCTCAGACAGTGGAAGGCTGTCAGCCATTTCTCAGGACAAAGAGGCTGAGAGACTGGGGTTAAAGGTTCTCAGTCTTACTGCACCCTGCCACCACTCTCTTGTCTCATGCTCAGGACCCTCTTCTTCCCAGTCAATAGCCTGACTTTACACATAACTGAAGTTCCAAATTGAATTTCTGCTGTTAATTATATACAAGGCAGGATCAAAGGACAGCCTGACCTGCGGCCTTCTCAGCTCAGACGTTACAAAAGAGAATCTCCTTGGGTCATCAGGAAACTGGTTCTCTGACTCAGCTTGATCTGACATTTTAAAGCCTGAGCTTTGACTTTCTGAAATCTCTCCACTGCAATCAGAAGCCAGCCCATCCCAGAAGTCTGTGCTCACCATTCTCACTTTAATCATCACCGCCTTGGTCTTGGCTTCAAAAGACCTAACATCCAATGACTGGAAATCATTTAAATAGCTGTTTTGCCAGGGCACACTGTAGTGAGACCATTTCCAGCTTCCTCTGTGTGTGCACACATACACACGCAAGCTCTGAGGATCACTCCAGGAATCAAGTGCACATATTTAGCACTCAGCCAGAAAGGCAGAAACCTCCTTCTGTATTTCAAACAGGGATCTAAGGCCAAGAAATATTTCCAAGGATGCTAGGAGAGCTGGGGAGGCTGTAGGGAGAAGAGGAAGGCATGGGGCAGAAGGCATGGGGCAGAAGGCGCCGGGAAGATGCTCCCTGGAGGTCAGAAGCGAGTACTGTCCTTGGCCTGCAACCTTGTAGCCTACAAAGCTCAAGACCCACCCAAGCCGGAAGCACTCACTGTAACCCCCCTACAATCAGTACCCGCACCAGGGCCCTCACCAGATGATAAACAGTACTTCCTCCTCGATCCCCCCACAGCCTTTTGGCAGACCGTGATGGAAGCAGGGGATTCCCAGAGTGTCCCCCAGAGTGTCACTGGGTGCCTTCTAGCACTGATGAGAATAGTGCAGAGGCATCAGAGAACCACTAGCACACCTCTCTGGGAGGTGGAGACAGGAGCTAGCAGATACAGCGCTCTCAACAGAGTGCCTAACTCAGGCGATTGCTCCAGTGCAAGGGTGTTGCCAAGCCTCACAGTGTACTTCTGTCCTCTTAGATTTGAAGCTCACTTCTTTCTTTTAAATAAATGGTGGGCTGGTCCCCTCTTTTCCGGTCTGAATATTTCCTTCTTTGCTCTTCTCTCTGCTTCTCAAATGATTAAAGCCTGCAAATATCACCCGTCACTTCCAAACCTGAACTTCTCATCCCTCTACTTGAATTCTTTTGGTTGTCTTGTCTCCAGACACCTTCCTCCTGTTTTGTTTCCTCATCTTAACCTGCACTACTGTCAAACACTTGAGAAAGACAAGCCATTTATTCATACAAAAAATAACCAAAGAACAACACATTTAGAAACTTAAAAATAAGCCAACATGATTGCTTGTTTCGTGTGTGAAGCAAAGGGCCTTACTGTGCGTCTTGTTTGCTGTTGAGCAGTTCCCTATGTCTTTTGTGAAGGTCAAAGGCTTCCCCACTTAAAGGAAAGAAGGTCCTCTGCCCAAGACCAGAACCCCAAGGTGGAAGTAGCACCTTCTACCCATGCAAACCCAGAAAGCTGGCTCGGCATGGAGTAGTGTCATTCAGCCATTATCACTTAGGCTCCTAAAATAATGGATCTGTTCCCTTTCTTCACATCTTTTAATAGTTTCCACTGCTCTCAGAGTGAAAGCCAAACTTCTCACCCAGCTGCCTGAGCTGCCCCACCTGCCTCACATCCCCAATGCTTCCTTCCTCACTCACTGAACTTGAGTTGACAAGTTCAGTGACAAGTTCCCTTGACACTGGCCTGTTCCTCAAATTGTCAAGGCATCTTCCTCCTGGGGTGTCCTCCAGGCTATCTTGTTCAGAAAACTCACCTTGTGCCAGCTTTTTGCATGGCTGGCTCCTTTTTCTTTTTCAGATCTGAGCACAAATGTCACTTCTCAGAAAAGCCACCCTATCACCCTCAGTTTTGTTTTCCACATAGCACTTACCACTGGAGATGTTTTTACTTTTAAGTGTGTCTCAGGACTGAAAGTACGAGCTGTGAGAGCAGGGGCCATAGCCATCTTCCTCACTGGCGTATCTTTTGCCTACTACTGGCTGACAGGTGATCACCCCTCAGTATCCACAGGTTCCACATCCATTGCTTCAACCAACCTTGCACAGAAAATGTTCAGAAAAATACACATAAAAGACTTTTTGAGCCGGGCGCAGTGGTGCAGGCCTGTAATCCCAGCACTTTGGGAGGCTGAGGCAGGAGAATCGTGAGTTCAAAGCCAGCCTCAGCAACTGCGAGGCGCTAACAACTCAGTGAGACCCTGTCTCTACATAAAATGCACACACACACAAAAAATAGGGTGGGGGATGTGGCTCAGTGTTCCAGTACCTGAGTTCAATCCCTGGTACCAAAAAAAAAGTCTTTTTTGTCTTATCATTATTCCCTAAACAAGACAGCATAATGAGCACTTGGAGAGCATGAACATTTTATGGGTAGTGTAAGTACCCTAGAGATGATTTAAAACACTGTGTAAGGGAGGATATGAGCAGGTCTTTTATATGAAGGACTTGAGCTTCTGCAGACCCGAGTATCTGGGGAGAGGAAGGGTTCTGGAACAAACCCCCGGCAGAGGGACAACTGAATTACATGCTTACTTATCTAGGCCAGGACTGGAGGTCACATGGTAAAGGCGGCACTAAAACTTAACATGCTTCAAGCCAAACCACTGCCAAATTTGCTCTGCCCACGGGTTCCCGTCTGAGTAAATGCACCCACCGTTCTTTCACTCATTCCACATCAAGGGCTTGTGGCTGTTCTTCAAATCAGATCTCAATTCCTACCATTTCTCACGATCCTTCCACCTTACTCTTCCTCCTAATCTCTTGCCTGGGTGGTCGTAATGCTCTTCTACCTGGTCTCTCTGCTTCCAACGTTATGCACCCCCTCCCCATTCACAACCAGCGGCCAGAGGAATCTTTTAAAAACTTAGGACATGGTTTCTTCGTCCACTACACCCGGACGCAGCTCCCGGCTCCCCAGTGGTCTCCCTGAGCCTCCCTAGGAGGAGAATCCTGGGGGGACCTCAGGGCCTCCGCACCCGTTTCTCGGGAAAGCCTTTCCCTTTCCTGCCACCCTGGGACAGTGCTCGCTGGCTCCTCGGCGAGCCACATCGCTTCGCCTTACTGCAGGTAGGCACACCTCACAGCAAGCGCACGTGCACATGCGCCGTCCTCCCACGACCACGTGGCCAGGAGGCGTTGCCTCCAGCCGCACTCCAGCCCCTACGCACAGCAGGCGCTTGGCACCGCGGCGCACGGGGCGGGGCGGCGGCTCTGCGCAGGCGCGGCGCGCGGGGCATCACGGGCAGCGCGCTGCGACTACAACTCCCAGAGACTACAACTTCCAGGGGGCAGCGGGGCGCTGGCCCGCACAGGCCGCCGGGTTGTGCGGCAGCGGGAAGATGGCGGACGTGGCCGTAGGCAAGGACAAGTGCGGGGAGCAGCGGCTCGTGTCGCTACCCCTGTCCCGCATCCGTGTCATCATGAAGAGCTCCCCCGAGGTGTCCAGCATCAACCAGGAGGCGCTGGTGCTCACGGCCAAGGCCACGGTGAGGCGGCCCGCGCGCTGGGAGGAGTGGATGAGGGGCAGGCGTGGGCGCCCTTAACCGCCCGCCCCGCGGCACTTCCGGGTCTCCTGCGGCCTTGGACCGTCGCGTCCCGCTTCCTGCCCTCGCCCTGCCCTCGCCAGCGAGCTCCAGCGCCCGAGCCGTCGCGTCATCCCCTGCGTGCCCTCGCCACGCCCCCGGGGGCCCACGTCGTCCCTGGCGCTCCTGCTCGCCCCGCCCGCTTCCGCTCCCGTCGTCCCCCGCGCCCCCGCCGCTCCTTCTGTCGTCTGCGTCTCAGGGTTCCCAGAGTCTGTCGCTCCCCTGACCCAGCCGCGAAGACTTAGGTCCCCTTTCCCACTGTGGGCCTGCTTGGTGGCGCGGGGCCGAGGCAGCCGCTGCATCCCCCAGGCCTGGCCTTCCCCACGTTTGGGCGGGAGGGCCGGGTCAGGGACACGTGCGGCTCACGCTGGGCCCAGGGCGACTTGTCCCTGTGCCGAGGCTGGGCCGTGTTGAAGCCACACAGTGCTAGTTCAGTCAGGGTGTCTGACGGTGAAGGTGGGCCAGGGCCAAGGCAAGCGGGAAGTTAGGGATTTCGTGTCGTGCCGGAGCCATGCGTTTTTAGAGTCCAGCAAAATGGTCATCCCTTGGTGTTCTTGTGAGATGGATCTCAAGACCTTCAGATACCAGAGCCCTGGGTGCTCGCCCCCTGGTAGGAAGTGGTGTAGTATTCACATAAAGTCGAATCACTGCCTTCTGTATACTTTGAATCGTGTAGATCACAGAGCAACTGCGATTGCATGTTCCGGTGAGATCTTGGGAATTTCATGTCTTCTTGTACAGTTTCATTGCTAGCAATAAAGAACTAAGTTATGCAGGCACCTCTTTAATTTCTTACTAGCTGGACTGATAGGATTAAAGTCTGACATTTAAGGAAAAAAGTCAGTTTAGGTTGTTGATTTAGGATGGTATAAGGATTGTGGGTCAGTTCCCAGAATGCAAGAGGTGTTTGGGCAACACAGGATATGTCCATTTTTCACTTCCAGTGTTTGATTCCATCTTTGAACAAGAAATTCAAATAGGTTAAAAATGTGTTCCTAATGTACAACTGAAAGAATTGGATTCTAATTAGAATGTTACACTACATGTATGTATAATATGTCAAAATACACTCGACCATCATGTATATCTAAAAAGAACAACAAAAATGTGTTCCTAGAGGGGCATGGTGGCACTCATATGTAATCTCAGGTACTCGGGAAGCTGAGTTCAGAGAATGGCAAGTTCAAGACCAGCCTAGGCAGTTCAGCCAAACCCTTTCTCAAGATAAAAAGGCGAGGGGTGTAGCTCAGTGTAGAGCTTTACCTAACTAGCATATGCAAGGCCCAGGGTTCAATCCCCAGTACTGGTGGGGGAACGAAAAGCCTGCCTTCCTTAGACAGGTAAATATTTTTTGGTTGTCTTGGGAATTGAACCCAGAGCCTCCTGCATGCTAGACAAGCACTCTACCCTCCATTTAAAAAAAAAAAAATTTTTAGTTGTTTTTTATTTGTATGCAGTGCTGAGAATCGAACCCAGCGTCTCAGGCATGCTAGGAAGGGCTCTACCACTGAGCTACAGCCCTTGCCCTGTATTGCTACCTTTTTTGTTTGTTTGTTTGATTTGATACCAAGGATTGAACTCAGGGGCACTAGACCACTAGCAACATCCCCAGCCCTGTTTTGTGTTTATGTAGAGACAGGGTCTCACTGAGATGCTTTGCGCCTCACCATTGCTGAGGCTGGCTTTGAACTTGGGATTCTCCTGTCTCAGCCTCACAAAGTGCTGGGCTTATAGGCGTGCACCACTGCACCTGGCTTGCTACCTGTTTTTATTGTAGAGATTGGTTATTAAACATTTGAGTGTTTTAATCATTCATAGATATTTTTCATAAGTTACACATCTGTGCTAGACTGGACAATGCCCACCTCCCCTCCAACTTTGACACAGCCTTGCTTTCTAACCTCATGTTTCTCCTTTCTCTTTCCTGTAATTTCAAGGAAACAAGATAATATGAAGTCCCAATGTAATTTTTTTTGTTGTTGTAGTTGTAGATGGACAACATGCCTTTATTTATTTTTATGTGGTGCTCAGGATCGAACCTAGTGGCCTCACAGATGCTAGGCAAGCATTCTGCCACAGAGCTACAGCCCCAGCCCCCTACTGTAATTTTAAACTTAATGTAAACTTATGAATTTAATGTAATTTTACCTGGCTGCAGTGATGCATGCCTGTAATCCCAGTGGCAATCCCCATAGCTTGGGAGGCTGAGGCAGGAAGATGGCAAGTTCAAAGCCAGCCCCAGCAATGGCGAGGTGCTAAGCAACTCAGTGAGGCCCTGTCTCTACATAAAACACAAAATAGGGCTGGGAATGTGGCTCAGTGGCCGAGTGCTTCTGAGTTCAATCCCTGGTACCCCCTCCCCCACCAAAATACCTAACTAAAAAAATATAGTCCCTGGTTTTCAAAGCACACTTTTCATCTGGCTGTTTCATTTGATTTCAGGAGCTCTTTGTTCAGTACCTAGCCACCTATTCCTACAGACATGGCAGTGGAAAAGAGAAGAAAGCACTGACTTACAGTGATTTAGCAAATACTGCAGAGGAATCGGACACTTTTCAGTTTCTTGCAGGTACTTAATCTTTGAAACATTCTGGTTAAAGAATCCCTGATTTTTTTTAACCCTGCTTCTGCTTGCAGTGAATTAGATCCTTTGCTGCTTTCTTCAGGTGCCACCGTTTACCATGACCTGGCACAGGGAAATATTTCTAGTCCTTTATGTTTGAAGACTACAAATTCCGTTATGAATTTGTAGTCCACCTAGAACGGTAATGAAGTCAATAAATGGGGAAGATGGTTTGCTGGGTAGACCCCCAACCCCTGCCACTGAAAGGAAACTCAGAGTGGGTATCCTTGACCCACAAAACAGAAACTAGGCTTGTTTCTGTGGAACAGGGCCACAGCTAAAAAGAGCTCGAGTCTGCCCTTGGCCCAGCCTTGCCCATCTCGGGTAGGTTGGGTAGGGTTGCTCATAAAACCAGCACCTAGAAGCAGTGTGGTTTGCTGCCAGTGGAGTGGAAACAGACTGTAGCATCAGTCCCTGATCATTTCATCTTGTTTTGGAACCTGTGCTAGAGGTCAAAATAGGAACCAGTTTATTTGATTTCAGGTTGTACTCTTATATTCAGAGTTTGTCATAACCAGTTGCTGATGTCAGCTTCGTGTTTTTAAGATATATTACCGAAGAAGATTTTAGCTAGTAAGTACCTGAAAATGCTTAAAGAGAAAAAGGAAGAGGATGAGGACAATGGTGGAGGTGACGACGACGCAGAGTCCTAAGCCAAGGAAGAATTCTTGTAGAAATCACCTGGCGAGGACCCTCCGGGGGAGCCCTGTCGCTCTGAAGCAATCACATCACCATGTGGCCTTGGTCTCCTTTTCCAGAAACGTCCCGTGCAGCATATTCCTCCATGGCTAAGAATGAGCGCCTCCTGCACCTACAGCATGCGGAGCGAAGGGAAAGCGGCGCATGCGCCTGACAGGCCAGCCGCGGCTGACCCCCGCGCTTCCCTGTGAACTTGCAGAGAAGCTTCTGGACAAGCTATGGATTTGTATGTGATTGATATTCTGAAATTAGTTCTTACAAAGACCTGGATCTAGTTTTAGCTAAATACATAGTTTATAGGTCATATGCTGCCTTTCAGTTTATGTATTTTTATAAAATTTGACTAGTTTAAATTTTATTTTTTTATTGTAAAGAAATACATTTTTTCTTTTCTATTAAAGGTCTGTACATATTTTTACAGTAACGTGTTTGTGGAACTAGTTTTAGGACTCTTGTTGTAATCCTTTGCTTACTACTTGAAAGTTTTGTAAAATTTAAAAGCAAGCATTTTTTCTGTGGCTGTAGCTCGGCAGTGGGTGTACGCGTGGCGCACACCAGCCCGAGACCAATGCCCAGCACCAAAAAACAAAAGCTGCCTTTTATTCCCAAAAGAAGGCTCCCAGATTACCAAATGAAATGCAGAAATACTGCCTCTGCCTCGGCATACTGTTCTTAAAAGTTATAATCTACATCCAGTAAAATCACCCTTTTTGGTTTCAAGTCTGTGAATTTTGACAAATGTATGATTTTGGGGGTTTTTTGTTTTGCTCTGTTTCGTTTAAGACAGGGTCTCACGTTGCCCAGTCTGGCCTCGAACTCAGCCTCCCGAGTAGCTGGGTACCCACCATTGTGCCAGCGCAAATGCCAGTTGATACATAGGATAGTTCTGCCACCCAAAGGCTTACCATGTGCTGCCTATAGTTGGTCTAGCCCCACCCTCTGACAACAACTGACATTTTCTGTTCCTCTTGTTTTTAAAAATTATTCTTAGGTATTTAAAACTTCATTTCTGTCGAATTTTGAGTTTTTAACTGATGTAGCCACATAACCATCACATTTAAGACAACAGTTCTGTCACCCTCTGGATGTCACCCTCCCGGTCTGCTCCACCACTTTACCCTGGCAGCCTCTGAGCTGATCTCGGTTGCAGTAGTGTGAGCCAGCAAAGTTTCTGGAAAGGGCTGAATACAAATATTTTAAGCTTTCTTGTCTATATAATCTCTGCAGCAACTGCTCAGTACAGTCACTATAGTAGGAAAGCAGCCATAGATAATACGTAAAATGTAAAAAAAAGAGCATGGATGTATTTCAATAACTATTTCTGGACCCTGAAATTTGGATTTCCTATAATTTTCATGTGTCATGAAATGTTTTGATTTTCTTTAACCAGTTAAAAATGTAGGCTGGGGGCTGGGGCTGTAGCTCAGTGATAGAGCGCTTGCCTCACATGCGTGAGTCACTGGGTTCGATCCTCAGCACCACATAAAAATAAAAAAATAAAGATATTGCATCCATCTACAACTAAAAAAAAATTTTTTTTAAAAAATGTAGGTTGGGCATGGTGGCACCTGCCTGTAATCCCCTTGGCTCAGAAGGCTGAGGCAGGAGGATCCTGAGTTCAAAGCCAGCCTCAGCAACTTAGTGAGGCCCTAAGTAACTCAGTTAACTCAGTGAGACCTTGTCTCTAAATGCAAAAAAGGGTGGGTGATGTATATGTGGCTCAGTGGTTAAGCATTCCTGGATTCACTGCCCAGTACCAAAAAAAAAAAAAACCTATATACTTCACATATTATGTAAAAATAAGACTGGATTTGGCCCACAAACCATAGTTTGACTCATCTGTTCCAGAATGCATCATTGGAATTATAAGGTATGCAGCATGAGTTTGGCATTTTTGCATTTAGAAGCATTTATCCATGTGGTTGCAGATGTTAGCTGTCCATTCCTTTTTATTGCTGAGTAGGATTCCACTGTGTGGTTAAGCCAGTTGATCCATTCTCCAGGTACATAGATAATGCCCCACTCAGAGTATTTCCAATTTTGATGGTTATAAATACACCCCTACAGGCATTCGTGTACAACTTACATGAATATAGGATTTAATTTCATTTGGATGTAGACCTATGAGTGGAAATGTATACTTTTTAAAAAATTTTGTCTATGGACATTTATTCATTTATATGTGGTGCTGAGAATCAAACCCAGTGCCTCACATATGCCAGGCAAGCACTCTACCATTGAGCTACAACCCCAGCCCCAGAAGTGTATATTTAAGCAATAAGAAATGCCAAACTTTTCTAAAGTGGCTGTGCCATTTTGTGTTCCCATCAGCAGCTAATGGTTTTCATCCTCTGCAAAACTTAAGATCAGTTTTTGTTGAGTTTTGTGTACTCTGAGTATAAATCCTTTGCCAGACGTGTGATTTCTCTTAGCCTGTGGCTTGGCTTGCTGTAGAAGTCCAATTTATCTGTTCTAGTCTTTATAATCAGGACATGCTTTTCTTATCCTATCTAAAAACTCATTGCTAGATCCAGTCACCAAGACCTCCTACATCAATCTCCTTTTTTTAGTACTGGGGATTGAGCTCAGGGACACTCAACCACTGAGCCACATCCCCAGCCCTATTTTGTGTTTTATGTAGAGACAGGGTCTCACTGAGTTGCCTAGCACCTCGCCGTTGCTGAGGCTGGCTTTGAACTCGTGGTTCTCCTGTCTCAGCCTCCCAAAGTGCTGGGATTACAGGCGTGCTCCACTGTACCTGGCCTACATGTCTCTTTGAAAAGCCATGCATGGCCTCCAGAGTTTGTGCCTACAGCATGTGATACTGTTTGAGCACTACCAGGAAACATATTGTTTTCTCTGTGTGACTAGCTGAAGCATGCTTAACCACAAGCCTTCAGACCCAATTGTTCAGGAAGCACCATGTGCTAGATGGTTACAACAGCTTCCTAACTGGTTTCCTCACCATCTCTACAGCCTCCTTCCTAGCAAAATAATTTCATGAAGATTAACATCCTTTTTGTCGTAAGTGGTGGAAATGGAATTGAAATCCTAGACTAGACTTTCCACTGGACCATGCAGCTTAAAAAGTAGCATTTCCACACTGAGGAAGATTCTCAGTTTATTCAAGGCCCATGAGACTGATCTCTCTATTCTAGTACTTGCCTCCATTGACTTTCATTTCCTGCTAATATAGGCTTCTTATCCTATATAGAGCAAAAATGTCCTCTTGCAAGTTCTGTGGAATCCCTTCCTAATTCATTTAACCCTAACCATCATGCACTGCTTTTACATTTAGGTCTTTCCAATCAGACCATGACTACTCCTGGCCATTCAATAAATGACAGTGAACAAAAGATTTTAACAGGTCAGGCCACATAGTAAGTATATTGTAGATCTCTTATCAGTTTGAGTCTTCTTTGGGTTTTGACTAACATGTTCCAGGGCCAGTGAGCACAAAGGTATTTGTGGTTTTCTTTTTGATGGCTCCAGAGATTGAACCAAGGGATGCTCTACCACTGAACTATGCCCCCAGACCATTTTGAGACAGAATCTGACTAAGTTGTCCAGGCTGGACCTGAACTTGTGATCCTCCTGCCACACCCTCCCAAGTCGCTGGGATTACAGGTGTGCACCACTATGCTCAGATGTGATTTTTGATATTAAATACTAGTAGTACAGGGTTCTAGATACATTAAAAAAATCACTATATCTTGATTTTGTTAAAAGACTGGAACAAGAGACCAGAATGTCAAGAGTACTTACTTCAACAATGGATTACAGTAACTTAAATGACAAGATGTGGCCTGGGGGCTAGGGTTATAGCTCAGTGGTAGAGCGCTTGCCTAGCATGTGTGAAGCACTGGGTTCCATCCTCAGCACCACATAAAAATAAATAAAATAAAGGTATTGTGTCCATCTACAACTAAAAGTATTTTTTAAAAAAAAGGGTGGCCTGCTTTAGCAAAGCGTACATCCTAGGGATTTTCTTATGCTGGCTTGCTTTCTTTTGGTACCAGGGATTGAACTCAGGGGTACTTGACCAGGGAGCTACACCCTAACCCTATTTTTGCATTTTATTTAGAGACAGGGTCTCACTGAGTTGCTTAGCACCTTGCCGTTGCTGGGGCTGGCTTTGAACCTGCGATTCTCCTGTGTGAAAAAGTGTTAGGATTAGGGCTGGGGTTGTGGCTCAGTGGTGGAGCACTTGCCTCACACATGTGAGGCACGAGGTTCAACCCTTGGGACCACATAAAATAAACAAAGATACTGTGTCCAACTATCACTTAGAAAAAAAAAATGCTGGGGTTATAGGCATGGCCCTCTTGCCCAGCCATGTACTGGCTTTCTTAATTCAGTCCTCTTTTCCTTTCCCAGTACCACCTATTCTTTAAGTACAGATAGCAGAAGCCCAGAAGAGCCCAGAGATAGATCACCAGGAATTTCAGAGCAGCATGGATGTGTGTAAACTTAGCCAGGGGAGAGGGGTGAAGGGACTGTCCAGGCCAGTAACAAGGACATGGCCAGCTTGGGCTCCCATACAGCAAGGAGCTCAGGGGTCTTCCTTGTGACAGGCTCCGCTGATTGGCCTTTCACTTTGTCCTTTCCCCCTGGCTGGCGTGGGTACACCTAGGTTTTCGGTCCTGGTCCCTCCTGTCCCCAAGACTAGGGTCCTCAGGTAATGCCTGGCTCTGCTGAGTCCATCTTTCAAGGAACAGCCCCACAAGCTGTGGAAAAAGGGCTCTGGACTTCATCCCTGGACACCTGCTTCCACCTCGGAGATCGGACTCGGAACCTGTGTGTGTGGCCGTGACCAAAGAAAGACTTCTGTGAGTAAGTGGAGATCTTTGGAAGAGGCAGCTGTAAATACGAGGAATTTTATTTTATTTTTTTGCTGACATACTATGAGGCAAAACAAAATTGACACCATACAAAATAACTTTATAAAATATCATTCACATCATATTTTATCAGATTTACAGCATTCTGTGCATGTTAGGGGCTATGTAAGGAGGTGAAAAAACACTATGCCAAACTTTTAATATTAGTTTATATACACACAGTAAGAAACAAAACAAGTAACTGTTAGGTCTTCCATGAATTTATTGCAAAAATAGTGCAAACTACTTAACCTAGTAAGCTGTAAAAACAAACTTGAAAGGACCCAGCTAAGCTTAAACACGACAGGTGCTCAGTGTCTCAGCGTTTGGCTTTCTTCGCCAGTTTGTCCTGTCCGTCCAGACCACCCCCACCAGTCAGCCTGGGGTGCGTGCTGAGGAATGAAGAAGGCGCAGGCCGGCTCTTCCGAGCCAGGCCGACCAGCTGCTGTGGGCAGCAGCACTGTAGGGTCACGCGTTTGCCCAATGGCAACTCCGTGAGGTCTGTGTGGAAAAACTAAAATGCCACGGTTCTCAACTTTGAGCTTAGAAATAAGGTATCCAACCTCTGATGACATGGAGAAGGGGATCGAGAGCAGCACGAACAGAAGGACCCGCAACATCACTGTCTGCTATCCACGTGGCACCCTTTCCTCAGGTGTGTCTGGTAGGGAACTCTACCGCAGGGCAGCCTCTGAATCAGACATTGCAGCAAGTTAAAGCAGGATACTGTAACTTGACAAGAGTAACTTTAAATTTCTTTTCAACAGTCTATTGGGGTCCAAAAAGCATAAATCTAAACAAAATAACCAAAGCAAGACAAAATGCTACATGTAAAAGCTAAAGAAACAAAATGCAGCATATGCAGGTTCTTTTTCTTGAGGTACCTATATAGATTTTAATCACCCCCCCCGCCCCGCCCCAGAGTACTCTTGTTAGGGGAAAACAAAATGCTTTCTGGCGAGCCAATTGTAGGGCATTTATTATTACTGAGAAAGTGCAACAACGCTGATCTTTATATGCAGCATACTAAAGGATGATTTACTCTTTATAAAATATAGCTTATGTATCAACCTGATGGAAGTTAAAAAATTAAAAACATTTAAACTAGAATAATTTCTTTTTTTGAGATCCTACAGCAAAAAGCCTCCCAAATCAACTTTCAATGTTTTGCCACTAAGGAATGTTGGTTCTCTTGTAAAATTCAGAGATCTCCTTAAAATAGTAAAACTATATACTACAGGAAAGATCCCTAACTTTTATTTCTTATTGGTATAAAATCAAATTCTTAAGACTCTAAAATATTGTGTTAGCTCCAAAGAATTAAAAAAGATTGCCATAGTAGGAAAAGTCTAGAATTGTAAACTGCCAAATATAAAAGTGTGGAAAGTCATCAATCTCCTATCTGATTTTCTTACCCATCAGGAAGCCATCCTCACTTGTGGAAACCTGCCTCCAGACAGCCATGAGGCCACCCTTCCTCTGCTCCTGGTCATCAGCACCTGCACCGGGCGGGCTAGGAGAGATGGACCAGCAGCAGTCCATCTGCTGCACATGAAGAAGCTCTTATAGAACACGCCGGAGGAAGAGAGGCATGAATGGCTACAACAGCAATGAAGAAAGTACTTAGGATTTTTTTTTTGGCCGCCCCTCCATTGGCACAGAAAATGAAGTGATAGCTATAAATATATGCACAGAAGAGTTTGGAATTTGTAAAATGGTAAGTTTGCTTTTGGGCATAATTTTTTCCCTTTCCACAAGAGGGTAGTTGAGATTCTGATGTACTGCAGCAGTTGGCTGGGAATCTATCAAATTCCATGGCCAATTGGGCTCTTCTCCCCCATCTGCAATGTAAAATGCTTAATTCTATACTGACTTTTCGAATGCATTAGGGTTCAACACAAAAGGCACAAAATAAATAAAAATATTATTAAATAAACGGAAACTATGATTTCAAGTTTCATGTGGAGTTAACATCTCGCTGTTTGGTTACGTGTTCCAATTTAATTTGACAGACTTAGTAATAGCACCCAACTGTTTAACTGAGGTAGATCCACATTGTAAAGAAAGCTGGGTCCCCTCCATTTTATCTCTAAATTGAAGATGCTTTTACAAAATATAAATCCATTTCAGTCGTACGCAGAAGCAATGACAGGTGGCACTACCTGAAGAAAGCCTAGAACACAAGCAGGTTTGCAAGTAAGACGTACACCCAAATCATACTCTCCAGTAGTATAAATAAATCTCAGACTGGAGGGGGAGGAAATCAGACATCTAAAAACAACCCTGAAAAAGTCTCTAGACTTTCAGGTCTTTTGGACTGACTGCCACAGAAATGCACAGTGGTCCATTTCATCAAGCAAGGGCAATAGCCAAGCCGGACCAGAGAGAAGAGGGGGCGGTAATTACTGGATGCTTCCCTTTTTAAGTTCAGAGAAGAAAAAATTGTTTACTTATGATATAGTGTCTTGATCGGAACAGTTTAAACTCACTCTGCCTACTATTTTTGCATACTCTGAAACTCACAAATTTAGTATCTAATTAAGGCTTGATTTAAAGTGGCATCACCGCCTGAGCACTGGACATCCTCATGACATACAGAACGGTATCAAACCCAAGATAATGACATGAAGCCTCAGACTGGATTTAGCAGGTACTGTAATTTTATAATTAATTATACAATCCATGTAGCAAATGAAATATTATACAGAGAGGCCAACGTATATAAATAATGGTTTTTATACAGGAACTGTCAGTTTACAAAACAGCACGGCATGGTTTCCATACTGCAAGCACAAGACATCGTCACGCAGATCCACCATGCAGGGGTGACCGAATCCCGGACAATACATGGAGTGCCACCTGAAATGAGGCCCTTTAGCTGCTTGACTTCTTAGAAAACAGTAAACTTCAAATGGTCATAATACATTTTGATTCAAAATGTCTTATTATGGGGTAAAATTAAGAAGGGGCAAGATCCATCATGGGACTTTTGGATTCATTTTTGGTTCTTTTTCAATTATTTTATAAAAATAAAATAAAACTAGAAAAATTGATAAAACTAAGGGTTAAAACCCCTCAATACATATTAGGCAAGTAATCTTGAAGTGTACCGGAGGTAAGAAAAGTCTGGATTTAGATACTACATTCTCTTCTTGTATTTAACGAGCCATTAGCCACTTTGCTGCACAGAAACTTACAATTATTCTCTTAAAACTTTTTAAAAAATTAAAAACTCACTTGCTTCTACAGTTGTAAAACATGAATTCATACCTTTAACAACTATATTAAAATCCACTATCAAACTCAGGACTTGAATTTCAGTTTAATGCTAAACTACATACTTTAGGGTCTTAGTCACACGGGTCTATTTGGCTTTGAAGAGGAACCAAAATTAATGAATCATCCCTCTGCAGCCAGTGACTCTGCCAAGGGAAAGGCCTTTTCATATATTTTAAAAATAAACACAATGGATTATTTCTCCAATTAAAACCAACAAGATCATCCCTTGACAGGGAGGGGTGGTGTTCAGTTAGACCACTGACCAAGAAGCTGCTCAGTAACTGGCTTGGAAAAGCTCGAGATGAAACTGCACGTGGAAGCAGAGTCCTCTGTGCACAGCTCAAGTGACACCAGGCCCAAGTAATGGTGTCCCTGAAGGTCACAAAACAACAACAAGGTAAGAACAGAAGGACTGAAGAGCACCTTACATCTGAGGACTTGACACACATTCACAAACACATGATTCCAGCCCCTCCGTCAACAATCGACTTCCAGTACAACAGATGCTCTTGCTGAGTCAGTCAGGGAACACCACCATCAGGCTTTGCTGATGGTCATGGTCAAGGCCTGACTAAGGTGGTCTTGCACCAGTCTCCTGAGATCCCGACAGAGATTCGCTCCTCAGGGTGTAGGAGATGCTGGGGGTGGGATGGCACCGGTACCAAGTGTGGGCCACCCACAGCGGTAGCCAGCCCTCATCAGTTTGCAGCCAGGAGCTGAGGGCGGCAGGGTGCGCTGGCTGATTTGCAGAATGGTGAGCTTGCTTCCACTGAAAGCATGACCCGGACCCCGCTCTAAAGGGACACCGAGGACCAGACTTCAAAGGCACAGATTCTGGGACTGAATCTCCAGACATGTGGAGACTGGAGAAGGACCCTTGTGGGGCGGGGTCCTGCCCCGGCTCTGCCCTTGAGACTGTTCTCACAGCGCACACCGGCTCTGCCAGGCAGCCTGCCCCACATCCTGCCTGCTGCCAAGGGGTGGCGTGGGTGTTCTTGGGATCAACTCACTGGTTATAAGGACCTTGAAATTATAGAAAGAACAGAATGAGAAGTGTTTGGTGTTTTAGCTTTAACAATAAACTATCTAAATCCAAGAAGGTTTTAAATAGGAGATAATTCAGCCTCCTTTCACTGGTCCCCCAGAAGGGAGACGGACAATGTGAGGACTTAACCACCAGTCACACCACCAAGGGCTCTAGAGACCTAACATGGCTGAATTTCTCACCGTAACCAATAAAAAAAGTGTCAGCAAAAGCACCAGAGATCTTCAGTGCCTTCCTCTGAACAAGCTTTCCCACACACTGGAGTGGGAGAAGCCACCTCTGACTCCTGGAGACCCAGGCGCAGTGGGGGCCTGGCGCTGCACAGTTCTCTCAGGTGTCCACACCAGACTGGCTGAAACCCAAGGCCAACACAGAGGAGTCAAGCAGCCAAGGAGGCAAGCCAGGGACGTCACTGGCACCCAACCTGAACACCCATGCTTCCCGGGTGAGAGCAGTGTGAGGGCAGGACCCAAACATTCCTAGACTGTGAAGGACACTTAGCTCTTTCGGAATCAAAGCATGCCACATGGCACGAGCCCCATCCTGACCCAAACCACAGTGTCACTGCCAGCTTCTCCAGGGAACGCTGTCTCAGACCACTCAGGGCCAAAGCCACAGGGAGAACAGAGCCACCTCCACACACCAGACAACTCCACCGGTGAACCTGTCACCGTCCCTCAAGAACTCCAGAGTCAACCAATGGGAGAAGGGGCTTTGGAGTGACTGCAAAGCTCCAAGACTAGAGAACATGAGGAACCCACAGAAACAAGCAAGGCAGGCCAGGGGGCTGCCAGGAGATACATCCACAGTGCGAGGGTGGGGGGCACACTTCTGACACAAAGCCACCACCACACGAGGGCTGATCAGAGGCACTGGCTCTGCCAGGCCGCACTTCCTGCAAGGCAGCATGGTATGGTCCTCAGGGTGGCAGGCAGGACCTTCCACTCAAGCTATGAGCCTTTCAAATGACCCTGGGTTGGAACAGATCGTTTTGCTCTTAACCCTTAGTTCCGTTTTAAATAGGGAGTAACAGCAATTCAGGATCCCAAAGTCAAAAGTCAATCATGCCTGCACTCTTCTGAAACTCTGCAGCCATCTCAAAAGTGTCTCTTCCATGAGAGTCGGTGTTGAAGCACCTTCGTGATTTTAGAGAGTGTGTAAAAAGGGAGAAGAGAGCAGAGGAAGCCATTGTTAACCCATTTATAAATAAGCAGAAAAAACAAGTGCTGCTTCCATTCAACAGGAAAGCAGAGGCAGGCAGGACAGAGCTCTCCCAGGCTCCACCATGTGTGCCCTGCAGAGGTGCTCCCGATGGCCTGGCGGAAGGCACTCTGACCGTGCAGGGAAGCCCTTCATTCCCTTTGCACCTGGCCTCCCAGAGCGCTAGACCCTCACAGCTGGACAGCACTGAGAAGTCCCTGGTCCACTGCCACAGCAGAGGAGGAGGGGCTGCCCTGGTCACAGTATGGCACACATAATTTCAAGCCAGAACTGAACAGAGAGATGTTCCAAATTCAGTTTATTCAGGCAACATTTTGGCTATTTTCAGTGTGGACAGCTACGCTTAAGAGCAAATAAGAATCTACTGAGACTTCAGAGGTAGCTTTTTATCTGTATCTGTTTGTTTTAACTAAAAGGTATTTAGAAACCACCTTCTGTTAGTGACTTGGCTGAGCCAATACATTCACTTGAGACGATAAAATGATAAGACATATCCACAGAAGCAAAGTGGGGACAATGCGATGGCACTGACGAGACGCACGCGTGCACACACGCGCGCACACACACGCACACACACACACAACCCATTTGGGTTTAAAAGCTCCTTTCTGTATCTGATACTGGGCAGCCTGATCACAGAGTTATGCATGGCAGCTGGAACACGTCCCTTGGATCCAGCAGAACACAAGGTACACGAGCGAGCACTGGGCTTCAGGTCTTTCTGGCATTAGTGGGTGCTGCTGCGACTGACAGTCTGACATGATAGTGACCTTGTGGCTTTAAACTGACAGCTGGCCAAAGAGATGCAAGAGGGGCCCCCGTGGTCTGTTAGTATGGGCCACGCAGGTGCTTCTGCCCAAGCCAAAGTCTGGATGGAACTACAAGCAAGTACTGCAGGGAGCCATGCGAATGGCAAAAATGGAACAGACCAAGGAGCGCCCCAGAGGTTTACAGTCAGTCTTCTTAAGTTTGACTCTGCAGACATCAGGAGAGCAGATGGAAACTTCCTGTCAGAGACACGAGAAAAGGAGGCTTGTCTGTCCTTCATGAACGGTCCAGACAAAGGCTAGCGAGCAGGAGCAGGGTGGGGGCGAGTCTGCCGCTGTAACACGCAACACTGCAACGTGAGGTGGCCTCGCTGAAGCAGAGCAGCGTGCTGCTTTCACCTCATTCTGCTACTGTGAGTCTTATTTACAATCATTTCAAACAAGTACAGCAGGTGCAAAGTTGGACACAATAAAAAGAAGTTGTCAAAAAATCAGTGCAATTACTTTGAGCTGAAAAATTTTCCTTACAAAAGCGTCAACATGCATGTAACAGGGACACCCCACCCGTGACAGAATCACATGTGCACCGTGTCCACATGGAAACACGTCACAGCAGTGAGACTGCTGGCTGGCAGCTGGAGAGGGGAGGGTTTGAAGTATAAATAAAACATGTGCATTCTGCAGGTGAGGCATATGAACACTGGCAAGGATCTGTTTCTACCTATCATACATTCCTTTTCTCATGAGCACAAGAGATGAGTCAAAGAGAGGTCACAGGAGAGCTTCTTATGGCTTGTCGGGGCCATCGGGATTGTCCACTGTCTGATTAGGTCAACGTCTAAAGCGCCTCCTAATGGAACTGCCATAGGTGCAGGAAAATGCCCGTGAAAGATCCTTGTAACTGCCGGCCAGATCAGAGTCGCACTGAAAGACCCACCCAGTCCCCGAGGCCCCTGCAACAAGCTGAGTGCTACCAGGACCCTGGGTAGCCAGGAGAGGCCACTAGCCCCAAGAGGCCCCTGACCCTCTGGTGTCCCACTGCACAAAGCATGGCTGGTGTGCCCTTGACATATTGTATCAAATATATAATTTGACTGAAAAACTGCCTTGTAAAAATAAAATTTAAACCACCCGGCAGATCGATGTGAAAGCACACTGCTGCGTATATTAAAAAAAACAATTCATCCAGAAAAACTACATTTGTGGCTTTCAAAAATAAAATCATCCAGCAAACTTGAAGGTAAACATTAGGTCATTTATAAAAGTTGGGGAAAATCATTTCTACCATATCAGGTACCATGCATCGGAATACCCACACCAGCCAAATCAAACCAGAGCAGAAAGGAAAAAAATAAATAACAACATTTGCATTTAACAACAATAAAAACAACATACAACAACAATAAAACTCCCCCAATCCCGAATCCCGCTGAAGGGACTGAACCTAAATGGTTTTTCTAATGAGCACTCAATACAGGGGTAAACAGAGACGGCACTGTTCAGGCCAGGGCACACAGCACTAGCCCGCTCCCCACCCTGGAGTGGGGGCAGGCAGGAAGATGGCCTGGAGCCTCCGAGCCAGGCGGCTCCAGGCCGATGATGCTGTGTGCAGCAGCCTGATCTGGAGAAGACCAAGCAGACCCTAGAACAGTGTCTGCACCTAGCATGGAGTGTGTGCACACAGGCTCCTCGAGACAGGAAACCCAGGCCAAGAGCAAGCAACCCCTTTCTGAAAGCCCAGGCACACCTAGCCATACACAAATTTTTCTGAGCTAGGAATCTGAGCTCACAACACCCCAGTGGCAGGATGGCATCTTGGCTAATGCTACAGGGGCTCTCTCTGAAGTGCTCCCCTGGGCCTTGCATCGCTTAGTTATCACAGGGAGGAGCTGCTGAGCATGAGAGAGTGTGGCAAATGGGAGTTCACTAATGGTTTTAAAGAGTATTTTAAAGTATACTAGGAAGAGTCCAAGTAAGAATCATTATTAATTGGTAGGCCTCTTTTAAAGAGACAAATCCCAGTTTTTCTTTTAGATGAATCCAGGTTTCTACATTGTCGTCTTCACATTCAGTTTGCTTAAAGCAAGGCACACCTTACTTAACAGTGGGGTGGGGACAAAGCCAGTGAGCGGTCAGCCCTCAAATTTGAACATGAGTATAGGAACCCCAGGAGGAAGGAGCCACCTGGGACCCAGCGTCCATGGGCACAAGGGTGGGCAGAGGCGGGGGAGGCACTGCTCCTGGCTTCCATGTGAACGGGGTTTGGACTCACACCACTGCACTTTGAGGTTCTGAACTGTCTCAAAACTTATGCTGAAATGGGGGTTATTAAACAATTATTTACCTGAGAAATTGCGACTACAGCCATTTAAGTTCTGAATCATCAGACACGTACAAAGGTATGCAGCTGATAAATGGGGACATTTGGTCTGTTAATATTTTTAGTATTAAAAGTTTCACAAAACAAGCATAAGGCTATACAAAAGTACCTTCTTCAAAGAGAACTTATCCTTCAAAGTGATCAAAACAAAACTAAGCTAAAAAACAAAACAAAACACAAAACAAAACCAGGTCTGATTTCCCGCCAGCCTGTACTTTGTTCACACCGCTTGGCTCTGCTGAGCAGGCCCTCCCTGCAGGTGCCTCTGTGCCCTAGGAGGACCACTCCAGAGCTGCAAGTGACAGCTTAAAATGCAGATGCCCAGCTGCTCTCCAGAACTTGACTCAGGAGGTTTCAGCTGGTTCAGAATCTGCACCTGAACCAGACACACTCTTCCCTGACACTGAGATCCTATTGCAGGGGGTAGAGAAACTCCTTTGGGAAACATGGTTCCAAATGGCTCTAAGAATGGCTGAAACTAAATTTCAGATTCTAAAAATTTACTAGCCAAAAGATTCCCTCTTCAGCTTCAATATGCCTGGTGAGTTCAGCTCAGTGTATGTGTGTCCTTTTGGAAGCAGGGAAAAGTGCCACTTGCCAATAAGACAACAGGCAGCTGTAGCGCTTTGTAGAGTGGAGGCTGCTGTCACTTAAGAAGATTAAAAAAAGATACAGCAAGAAAAGACTAATGTCGTTAGTAAGAGACTCACATGCACACAGACACACCCCCCACTGAGTACACATCTTCACAGACCACAGCCACCTGTCACGGCCGCCAGCCCAGGCCCAGGGTCAGGACGCTCTGCCAGGGCTCACCAACATTCCCACCACCATCTCCGGAGCGAAGGACGGGGACAGACAGGTGCCTATTCCAGCATGAGGCACCACCTTTGGGACCCTCACTCCACCGCAGTGCCAGAGGTAACGTCACATAGGGATGGGGAAGGGACATCAGCAGGGAGAGAGGAAACCTGCAGAGCACAAAGCAGCACAGGGGAGGTTCATCCCCTTCCTTAAGGTCTACACGGAGCACGAGCATGATTCTGATTGCGCATGAGGACAACAGGCCCATTCAGCACAGACAGCCACCTCTGCTGTCACCTTCACAGCTGTCTGTGGTGTCACTCTTAGTGCAATGGTTTCTAGATTGGCAAACCCACAACTGGGGCCCTGGATGCAAATCCCAACAGAGCAGTCTGTGCCCTCTGCTGGCCTCGCCATGGGCGATCCTCCTAGGGCAGGTTCCACTGCCCCAACTGCAGCCAGGAGAGAGATGCCGGCAGCAGCTGTCTGTCTGTCTCAGTGCATAGATCCTATGAAACTCGCCTAACAAGACCGCACGCGGGGAGAAGTGCACTCTGATACATGAACTTGTTTCCCAGCGATGGAAGAATAAATAAACTCCATTTGTGCTTCATCGGCTGAGCAACACACGGGGAGGAGGCAGAGGGAGGGTGGCGAGTGACTGGCAGACATGCCATCCCTCCCGGAGGTACAGGCCACACAGTCCACACTGGGGGCAGATGGCTGTCACATGAAGTCAGTTGCATATTCCCATACTCAAGCACTAAGAGCCACAAGAGGTGGCCTGTCTCCAGGCTCCAACACTCCTGATATGCAAAACAGGTCACAAGAAGCACCCCATAGTCAACAAAAGGAAAACAGCATCTACCTATCACATTAATACTGCAAACCAGATATATATATTCTTCTTTTACATTAAAGACATAACAGTGAAAAAGGATTGTACTGTATTTATCACCACAGACCCGTATTCTTTAGAAACTTTGGAAAATAAACGTCACAGTCCTATAGGACAAATCTTATGATTAAACTGTCGGTATACTGTCTTTCTTCTCTTTTTAAATAAATCGATATTAAAATGGCACTTGTCTGCCACTCTCTCTGGACATGTCACTGCTGTGAACACACGTGGCCCTTCTGCCACTGCTCCTCGGCTCACACTGCGGGAGGCAGGCAGTGGCAGAGCGAGACACACCTGTGGACGCCACGCACGGCCACCTGCCCTTGGGGCTGGAGCTGGTGCAGCCAGGCCACAAGAACACCACGCCACTTGGAAATCAACTTCAGTGACAACATCAGAATGTTCAAGGCTTTAAAACCACAATGTTTTGTGTTGCTTTCACTCTCAGAGAACATTCGCAGCTAGTTTGAGCCCATCAATTTCATAGAGAATTATGTGTTAAAAACAAGTAAATTGAATGACCAAATAAATTAAAAAATGTTTTAAAGCCCTGAGTTCATAGACTGGTTTTAGGAGATTTTTAGGAAACACGGGACTCTATTTTAATAAGCGGCTTATAGATTTTGGCAAACCATATTTCCTACGACAGTGGGGTCTCATACAGGTCTGCAGTTCAAAATCCAAGTTTGAAATCTGGGACGGAAGGCATTCTGGAAAATGGAGAATCTGATAAAATCAATGACGTCTCATGTTCAATGCTGGCTGTCACGGAAGGGCTGGGCGTCTCTTGGTCTGAGTGTAGCTGGTCTCATGTGAATCCAACTCGGTACACAATTGCTAAACACTAGAACACGTCAAGCAAAGTACATGGTGCGCAGCGTGTCCTGGTGGACCTGGACCGCCTTGGCCAGGGCTTGGTGGTCTCGCCCATTGCTCTGCCCAGAGGTATGGCTTCCCTCAGCACTGCAGGGACACAGGGAGGGAGAGAGAACACAGCCTTTACTTGACAGACACCTGGGAGGGGAGCGGTGTGCGACAGCACACAGCTCCTGAGTGGCTGCAAGGCTGCCACGTGCAGGGACCTATGTGCCCGACAGGTGCAGGTGGCCTGGCAGGCACAGGACTCACCTATCATGTTCTTTGTCCACCAGATGGTACCTGGCCCGGAAGGCCACCAGGTGAGCATAGTAGGCTGGCGCTGGGATGGACACAGAGCGTGTGCAGCGCACATAGGTGTGACACAGCTGGTAGGTGAGAATCTGCAGCTCGTCGGAAGAGAAACGATTGTCATCCCAAAGGACATGGTAGTGGGAAGGCCTGCTTGTCCCCTGCAAGCAGATCAGAGGATGAGACACGCCACGTGCACTGTGGAATCTTTCCAAAGACCACTGCGACAATGTTTAAAGAACAAAAGATGGCACGTGGCTGGTCCAGGGCTGTGCCCCGCATGGCGGCAACCAGCACTGGCTCCCTGGGCCCTCCATGCCAGCCGCCTCCACATTGCCCCAGAAGGCTCCCCACTAGGAAGCTCCTGGGCAGAAAAGAAGCTAGAGGCCTGAAAATGAGGGTCCCCCTACCAGGAGGGAAGCCAGAAAGAGGGGCACACAGAAGGGACACCTCAGAAACAGCATCCCTTCACAGAGCAAGCTGTGGGGTGGGGACACACGGGGCAGGCCATCTGCATGAGGACCTTGTGTGAAACCCTTCACTCTGTGTTGTGTTATTTTTCCTTTCCTTGAAAACAAGCTTCAAATGTGTAGAAACACCCTCAGGTCTCGGATCTACCCAGACAGGCTGCAGGTGGCCATGCCCCAGGCTGCAGCTCTCTACCTCCAAGTGGGAGAGATGATGTGGACTGACGGCACGTCAGTTCCTCAATGGACATGGCACTTTGGTGGCTATATACATGTCTGTCACCCTTGGCCAGATATGGGTCTCCTCCCTGAACGAGCCTGACAGGGTCACAAAGGGATGGCAACAGCATCTCCTGGTGCCAGCACTCACTCGGAGCCTGCCCAGCCAGCCAGCCTGCGTGGAGGGGCTGCAAGGCTGGCCAGCCAGAGCTGTCCCTTCATGCACCCCTGCTGCACCAGCTTCCTAGTGGCCTCGTGAACACTCAGGTCTCATTTTCCAGCTCATTATACCCTCTGTCCCCTCAAGTGCCCGGCACTCATTGCTCCTCCTGCCTGGACCTCACCTCATCCAAAATGGAACTTAACTTGGGAGGTCCTGGTGGCCATTCCCCACGGTCTGCCCCAGCACCTCAGCTGTTCTTTCCTACCAAGTGTCTGACATGGCCACAGTCTCCTGGGTCCTAGGCTAACCACCCTTCTCTCCTAGCTAGAGTGTGAGCCAGGGAAGGGGGGTGGGCAGACCCTCGTCTGTGCCTCTCCACTACATCCCAGGGCTGGTCAGAGCACAGGGATTGGCCAGCTGTGTGGATGGCACTGCAGACGTCTCAGACTTGTGAACAGGGCCCTCCATCCTCACCTGGATGCCGGCGTGACTACACAAGTAGAAGTCAAACTCGGTTGGGTGGGTGATTTTCGTGTCCACAGTTGTGCCTGCTGGAATGTTCCCACTCTTCCCAACCTGTGGCAACACAAGAGCTTCATCAGACACGGCAGGGTCAGCAGGACACAGTTAGCAAGGCAGCAAGACAGTCCACACCATGCTTTCTGGCCAGAGCTGCCCCAACAAGCAAACTTTCAAACTGCTTAATGCATGTGCTCAGAGGAAAGTGTTAAAATCTAACAAGTACTAACACCCGGACTCACCCTGGGCTGATTTCTCACCCTCACATCTCATTAAGGACGCACAGACTAAATGTGGTCTTCACTGAAGCATCTACTCTAAGAGGGCTTTGGCACTGTAGGCGTTGTTCCGATCTGGGGCCCAGGGCTACCACCAGCAACACACTGAAGCAACATGCCATCTACAACCACGCTGGGTGAGGACCCTCTACAGGCTGGTGTCCAGCACGTCCACACAGCTCTCAAGGCAGGGAAGCAAAGCCCTGAAAGCTGGCAGGGCTCTCATGGTGGCTGGCTCCTGGCTACCACCTGCAAGACTGCAGTGCAGCTTCGTGGAACGCGGTGGAGGAGCTGGGGCGCAGGGGTGACAAATACAGCCGCTCAATAATTTAACTTGAACTTTGTAAGTGTGGTCAGTTGGCCAGGATTCCACTGCTCCAAAACCCCACAGCACGCACTCCCTGCTCACTTACAAAGATACCTATGCACACGTTATTTTTAGTTATGAAATATTTCAAATATGTATGCAAAAAAGAGAATCTCCAGTGTACACCCTTCATACCTTTAGATTTATTACTTCACTTTTTAAAATAAACAAAATACTTGGGCTGTAATTCTAGCTAGTCAGGAGAATGAGTCAGAAGGATTGCCAAGTTCAAAGTTAGCCTTAGTAACGTAAGTGAGACTCTATCTTGAAATAAAAAGGGCTAGGGAATGTAGCTTAGTGGTAAACTGCCCCTGGGTTCGATCCCCAGTATAAAAAGAAAAAAAATTTATGTTAGACTTGGGTCTCTCCTTTCCAAGATAAGTGCAAATATTCAAAATTCCAAAAAAGTCCCAAATCTGAAACACGTTAGGTCCCAAGTACTATGGATAAGGGGTGCTCACTCAACCTGCACTTTCAAGTCCTTGCTCTCAAGTATCTACCGGCAGTGTGTGTCACTGTTTTATATTACAAATGCATTTCTACTTGCTTTTTCGGCTTAGTACTACAGTTCTGAGAAGTATCTATTTGTCACGATATGCTGATTTTCCTCTGCAGCCCGATGCTAGCATATACAATGTACTTAGCAGCACATTCAAAGTGTGATGCGATCTCTTCTCCTGTTGGATGGGTAGGTGAGTTTGCCATCACAAGCAGTAGTCTCCCTGTACCCAGGCATGTGACTTTCTTTTTTTTTTTTTTTTTTTTAAATATTTTTTTAGTTGTTGATGGACACAATGTCTTTATTTTATTGCTTTGTATGTGGTGCTGAGGATCGAACCCAGGGCCTCACGCATGCGAGGCAAGCGCTCTACTGCTGAGCTACAATCCCAGCCCTGGGCATGTGACTTTCACCAGGACAGACACCCAGACTGTGCTGCAAGGTGGCTATGGCTTGTGCTCCCCTCAACTGCATACGAGAGCTTTGCTCATGACAACCTGTCACTCCACGCCAGCGGCTGGGCCATGTGCTTTGTGTGAATCAACATCCTTGTTTGGTGGACAAGGTCCCAGAAGGCCAGGGAAGCTCGTGGCAGCTAGCAGGTGCAAGGGCTAGAAGTGAGCCCAGGTCATCTTGCTCCAGACCTGTACCCTTAACCCCAGCAGTGCCTGCATCCCCACACTTGGGATTAGCAAGCCAACGCCATAATGTGAGAGAATTTCCTCCCTCATTCCTACTCTCTGAAACTTTTCCTGGAAGGTTCAGTTAAACCGTACCTGCAAAACTCTCTGGACTACACTCATAAATACATCAAGTAACTTCTGGCCCTTGTGTTTTGCCACACTTAAGATGATCTATTACTGAGGGCTTGGAGAAGCTTGCCCAAGACGCTCTCTGGGCCCGGAACCTTAGGATGATCACATAATCCCTTTATGCTCCTGTGCGGGCACAACATCCTCTTCCGCTCCTTGCGGCGTCTTGCTAGGTCTATTTTCAAGGAGGCAGGTTTTGATTTCAATGTCCTTTCTTGCTTCTTTACTTTCTACTTATTTTTCATTCTGGAAAGGGGGAAAGGGTGTAGGTGTTCCCAGGAATAGCTGCCTTTGGAGCCTTCCTGCTTCCTGGCAACGGAGACCTGGGGACTGAGGAGACTAAGCTCTGCATTTCCCTCTCAACTCCTGGGAGCTGAGGTCTTTTCTTTCTATCCTGTCTTTATTCTCACTTGTCCTTATTCTTGTTTTACACTGAATGCGTCTAAGTCTACAGGCTGTACTGTTTTAGCTACACTGCATAGGTTTGATATGAAATCATCTGGTTTTTGTTCATTTGAGTGCTCTGCAATTTCCATCTTTGTTGTATGTTTAATGCATGAGCTACTTAGCAGTACACTGAAAGTTTCAAGCGTTCTTAAACTTCATTCCTACTGATTTAGAATTTAATTGTATAATGATCAAAACATAAGGCTTATTATACAGGACTTGAGGCATGGAAATATGAGAATCCCCTTGTCCTGGTGGGCAGACTCCTGCATCGCCCGGCGGGGTCCCAGATGCTGCAGGCAGGGCTCTGTCCAGTTGCTGCGTCTGGATCATTCTCGTCACTCTTCCAGTTTTCAGTTCTCATTCATTTTTGCCCATTTCGACTTCTGATAGAATTCTGTCCGTTTTTGCTTCACTTTCTTTCCTCTTTTACATAATTTTAGGGCAGAGCACTGGGTACATTCAAGATCATAGTTGCTCTATCTTGATAGTCAATTATTCCTTTTATGAGACAAAATATCCCCTTTCCTCACTGTAGCACTTACCCTCTGGCTCTTCCATGGATACAACAACACTGTCTTCTTGCACTGGTGTGGCCGTAGGGCCACCAAGGCTGAGCTGTGGTTACGGCCCTTCAGCACCGAGTGCATATAAACCATCATGGTCTTGCCCTGCCGCCACCAGTGTGAGGGCTGT
Source organism: Xerus rutilus (assembly GCA_028644305.1). Classification (NCBI taxonomy): domain Eukaryota; kingdom Metazoa; phylum Chordata; class Mammalia; order Rodentia; family Sciuridae; genus Xerus; species Xerus rutilus. The sequence goes on from CM053400.1 coordinate 179,420,814, forward strand.
GGTTCTGAGCCTGGGTCCTGCCCTCCTGGGCACTGTCTCTTTCTTGGGCAGCGGCAGGACCATGTGTCCTGTTAAGTGTGTGGAAGACGCGCTCAACTCTTACCAACCTATGAGCAAGCTCCTCAGAGCCGCCCTGCAGCACTTCTCGATGCCCAAGGGCCCCACTGACTTCACTCTACAACATTCTATGGCTGCCCAGTCCACAGCTGTGTGTCCAGTGGGTTCTTAGAATCATCTCGTTTGGCAATTTATGAGACAAACGACATTTTGTGACTGGACCTGTCCCAGATCTGAGATTCACGAGATAAAACTGCTCCCAAGACAAGGAGGGCTATTCAGGACGCTTGAGGCAGGTTCCCAGGAAGCTCCTCAGAGCACAGTCTCCTCAGAGCCTGGGACAGCAGCCCTGAGTGGCTGGTAGGAGCTCTGTGAGTGTGGCTCAGGTCCAGGGCTAAGGGGAGAAGGGCTTGGGACCCTGAAACAACCCGCCTGTGCCCCCAGGACACCCCCAGGACATGCCACAGGAGCTCACCCGCTCATTCTTGTCGGTGCAGAAGAGCCGAGTGTGGTGCCTCTTCTGCACCACGATGAACGTGATCCCCGGCTGGTAGTCCTTTTCCAGCTTAATACAAGCCTCGCGGATGGCCAGCAGTTCATGGTGAAGGACCTGAAGGGGAGAGGGAGAAAGGCAGGCTTCAGGGTCATTCTAGTCCTCATGTTACTGGAAGTAAGCACCTTAATAATATATGCCACTTAAATGCCCAGAGTCAAGCCTTCCAGCTCTCTAGCATGTGCCCGGGCACACGATTTCCTTCTGACTTCCTGTTTGCATTTATACAATGGAGCTAGGGACACCCAGGTTTCATGGCTAACTGGTTTTAAGTTAGAAAATGCATGAAAAAGATGAGCCCAGCAGCACCTAGAATACTCTCAGTGCTCAGTAAATGGTATTTACATTCCTCAGGGGCTCAGGCACTGTAGAAGACTTATAAGCACTAACCAATTCAGAAATTCATTAAGCTGCTGTTTTTTTTTTTTAAATATAGATTTAAGGGAAAAAACATTGGCTTAGGAGTCAAACCCAGGTTCGAATCTGAGCTCTGCCACCAAAGAGCCATTTGGAAAATCACGCACTCTGACCCCAGTCCTGCCTGTAAAACGTGCACGACCTCCCTGAGTCCTGGTGGGGAGAATGAGTGATGGGCAAAGCCTAAGTACCAGGGCACTCTGAATTTTTGCTATTGTTTTGAGATAGGGTCTCACTGTATTGCCCAGGCTGTTCTTTTTCTTTATTTTATTTATTTTTATGTGGTGCTGAGGATCGAACCCGGTGCCTCACGCATGCGAGACAAACGCTCTACCACTGAGCCACAATCCCAGCCCCCCAGGCTGTTCTTGAACTCCTGAGTTCAAGCCTCCTCCTGCCTCAGCCTCCCAAGTTGCTGGGATGACAGGAACATGTCCCTGTGCCTGGCTGCACTATAGATTTATTTATATATATATATATCTTAGTTGTAGATAGACACATCTTTATTTATTTTTATGTGGTGCTGAGGATCGAATCCAGTGCCCCATGCATGCAAGGCAGGCACTCTACCGCTGAGCCACAATCCCAGCCCCATGCACTATAGATTTTAAACAACAGTGTCAATCAAAATACTCTGTTATGCACGCCTGTAATCCCAGCATTTTGGGAGGCTGACTGGAGAATCGCAAATTCAAAGCCAGCCTTGGCAATGGCGAGGCGCTAAGCAGCTCAGTGAGACCCTGTCTCTAAATGAAACATAAAATAGGGCTGGGGATGTGGCTCAGTGGTCAAGAACCCCTGAGTTCAATCCCTGGTACCAAAACAAAACAAACAAACAAACAAACAAACAAACAAACAAAACTGTTACAATGTCTCAAGGACATATCTTAAGTTCTGGGGGCAGAACATTCAGCTGTGGGATTCTGTAAGACAGAGTGCTCACAGTGCTAAGAGCCTAGAAAGGCAGGTCCCCTCTCTATCAGGGAATGGGACTGTGACACAGGGGAAAAGGGCCAGGAGCTCAAGAGAGGGAGAAGGGTCCCTACTGGGGGAGCCCAGAAGGTCTGTCAAGAGGCAGCGGACTGGCAGCATAGTGGAACCCTGGGCTGTGAGGGCGCAGAGAGAGCCGCCAGCACAGGCTCTGCAGCAGCTCAGACAGGCTGCTAGGTCAAGAAGCAGAGTCTGTTCTCTAGGGGACCCTGGACTTCAGGAGCATGAGCCACTGTTTCCACAGGGACCAGGAAGGCAGGTGCGTATACCTTGCCACATGGTATCAGCCTGGGACCAAGGAGGGCTGGTTCCTGTGTGCACAGAGCCTCTAAAATGCACAGGATTGGCCCCCACTGCTACCATTTCTTAACAAAGCACTTCCTTTGGGAGTGGAGAAACAGAAGTGCAACCAGCCCAGGTTGATGGGGAGAATTTCAGGGCTAGGATGGAGTTCTACTGTCACAGGCAGGGCACCGTGACCCAGGACTGTTGCAGGTACAATCAAGAGAATAAGGCCACTCCCAGGCCCTCGCTCACCCCTGCTTGTGAGGGCTCTCTTACCTTTCTGGACCCACCTATCTCTGTGCACCCACTGTGCCAGGGTCACGGTGCTGCCTCCCCCCTCCTGCCCCCATGCAGTTCCTACCCTGCCACTGTGGTACCCACTCCAGCCCATCCCTCACACTACAGATGGAAGGGTCCCCAGATACAAGGTCTCCATCTTGTAAACACCTTGCTCCCTTGACAGCTCTTCACAATCTCTAAGGCAAAGCCTACACTTTTGGAGAGCACGGGCAGTATGCTATGCTGCTGAGCCCACCACCAGCCGGGTGAGACCCTCACTCCCATGTCTCCAGTGCCTAAGCTCGCACCCATACCTGCTCCGCTTCCTCTGCCCTGCCTCTGCATCATGGGCCTGACTAGGGCCCAGGTCTAGACAATCCCGTGTCCTGCAGTCTCCAGCCCTGTCCGCCCTTCCACAGTCTGACCACATGGACCTTGGACAGACAGCCATTGACTCAGTCTGCATTACTGTACTGGGGAATTGCAGACACCGGACGAGGACAGAAAGAAGCTCCAAGGGTGGACAGCTAACCTGCTGGAACTGGCCTTCGGAGACGCCATCACGGTAGAAGATGATTCGGGTAGGCTTGAAGCGTGTGGACTTGTAGAACTGGATGAGTAACTCCCGCACCATGGCGGCCAGGTCCTGGATAATCTCCTGCCGGTGCTGCTGCACACGTACGGTAGCGCAATAGCGGTTGGGGTGTGCATCCATGCTGCCCACAACCTGTGGGGACAGGCAGTGAGCATTTGGCAAGGTTTCCAGACGCTCCCTCTTCAGGCACGTGCTGGTGAAGGCCCGCAGGTGGGCAGGGTCTCCACCTGGATGTCTCAGCACAGCTAAGTGGCAGTGGCATCCTTGCTTCCTCTGTTTTGGCAACTGCTTTTTCCAAAGACCTTCTGAATTATCAACACACAGCAACCCAGTTTGGTTCTCAGGAAGGATGGAACTTCCAAAGGCCAGCAGCTATGTGAGCCAACGTATGAAGACGGCAATCAGAGGAAGACAGGGCAAGTGAATGTCAGGGACTGTGGAGCCGAGCCTACAGGACAAAGGGCTGTCCCTGCTGTCCCTGCTCACCCCTGGACTGCGAGGCAGGTTCCTTATACTGGAAGGACCAAGGAAAAGCCTGTGCCCAGGGAAAGCAGGCTCCAGGAAGCCAGCTTCTCAGGAACCATGCAGGACAGCGTCCCCTGGACTAGCCCTGGACCCCTCGCCTAGGTCCTGCCTTGGGCCAAGATTTTCCTTTTAAACAAGTGAAAATAGACAGACCCTGAAATGTTAAGTTGTTATAAACAAATAAATTAAGGAACAGAAATCTGTTTTGATTTATTGAGAATTGGGGGGGGGGGGCTGAGGTGAACAGATTTCTCTGTTCCTGAAAACTTAAAAACACAACCCTCTAAAACCCAGAGACAATATTCAACACTACAGCACATCTGTCCAGAAACACAAACACTAACGGGGATAGGTAAGGCAGGAAGATGGCAAGAGCCCAGAGCTGGAACCTGGAGGCCAGGGCGGATGCAGGGCCTGGCTGGGGAGGCCCCTTGGGGCCTCCTCTCCCAGCCCAGCTTCCTCTTCTGCAAACCTGAGTACAGTCAGCCACGCAGAGCAGAGCTGCTGAGTGGCTGTTCTCTGATCAAAGGCGGAAGGAGCCGAAAGGCACTCAGCAAAGTCAGAAAAACTGCTCACACGGGAAGTCACTGCGGTCACTGGGCCAGGCGGCAGGAGCTGCCTTGCTTCTGTGACACTGATCTCACGAGGGCAGTGACAGGCAAGCACACGATGAGCACGGCAGCTCCCTCCACCCAGGGCTCACCTGGCTTCCCCACATCCCTGAGGGATGGTCCTGCACCACATTCCCTCCAGACGCATCAGATAACATCAGATAACGTCACAGGTCCTTGGCACCTACCATAAGCCAGGCTCTGCGCTGGGGCTTACCTACACTGTCTCACAGTGATCTTTAGTCCACAGTAGTTTCCTCACTTTACACACGAGAAAGCTCAGGAATGTTAAGCTTAATTGCCGAAAGGAACAGCAGAGGACAGGCAGAGCCTGCAGGGTGTGCTTCCTTGCTCTGTGTGGGGCGCAGGTGGGGCCCCTGCCCCTGGACCCCACACTCAGGGCCCCTGAGCTCCCATTCCTGCCAGCAGCCCAGCACTTCCCTGCGACACTTCTGCCAAGGAAGCCAGGGCACTGTGGCGGGGCTCATACAAGAACCCAAGGTGGCACTGTGGGGTGGAAACCCCGTGGCTCCATACAATGACCAAAAAGAGACACCTGATGCTTCCTGCTTTCTCCACTGCTGCAAGGCTGAGGTCTTCAGTAAAGATGGCTCTCTCAGGTGACACCCTTTGTTCTCTGCACTCCAAAGATTAAACCCTCACTCTTAGGAAGACATGGTTTGGTTCTAGCTTTAAAAATAAAAGGCCACTATAACAGTGACCCCAGGCCCTCCTGAGAACAATCAGCACTGCTAGGCAGGCAAGGCTGAGGCCCAACTGAAGAGGACAGGAGGCCAGGCCACATGCGTCTGTGGACAGTGCCTAGTGCACATGACTCATAGCTTCTGAGAGCCTATTTCATGCCACCCTCAGTATCCCCTCCAATCACCTATTTGCCATGAGGCCCTGAGGTCACTGAGCAATTGGGCAAACCTCCATGCACTTTGGCCATATGGCTGCAAAGACCACAGGTGCCTTGGTGATCTATGCAAGGTCCTGAGTGCCACGCCACCAACGAGGTCTCAGAGGAGAGCACTGACACTCACTGCGGCAATTGAAGGCTTCTTCCCGTCCCCGGCAGGTGGGTGAGTGACATCTGCTCCCAGAAAGATCACAGGCTGCTGAAACACTGGAGGCCTGCAGAGGGAAGGGGCTTTGGAGGCCAGGGCTCGGGGCACGGCCTGAATCTCTGATGATGTTAGTTACCACCCCTGCGGCCTGCAGAGTAGGGCAGAGTGGTTATGCTTTTGAACAGACTCTTTACCTTTAAAGGCAACACAGAAATCTCACAGATAAATAACACGAGGGCTGCAACATGCCTCAGAGCAGCCGTGCGGGGTGCAGCATGGGTGGAATGCACCCCAGACGAGCTGGCCAGACCTCGATGGCTGCTGAGGTCAGAGGTCAGGCACATGAAGGTTCACTGTTCCTTATCTTCTTTGTGTTTACTTTAAAATTTCCAAAAACTTTCCCATGGTTTGGGCTAGGGATGCAGCCCAGTGGTGAAGTGCTTGCCTAGCATGCGGAAAGCCCTGGGGTTCCATCCCTGGCACTGGAGAGAGGGCTGGGAGGGCGGGGTGGGCAGAGGGAGGGACAGTGCCGTGGGTTGTGGCTCGGGCTTGGTGCTGCTGCAGGAGTCTCTCCACCCTGCAACTGTCGTGGGAGGGGCTGCCCTGAACACAGAAGGAGGCCTAGCAGCATCCTCGGCCTCCACTCGCTCTTCCTGGGAGGCAGTGTGCACAACAGGGGTCTGGTCTAGGGGAGTTGTGCTGCCTCCATTTAGGGATGCTACATGGCCTCAGAATCTCATGCATGTCAAGGGCTTCAGGGGGCTCCTCAAGCCCTCGTGCCAGCTGCTTCAGGAGGCAGCCAGGATCCCTGCAATCCCCAGTGTAGTTCCAACTGCACCTGGGGCACTGGCTGGCGGGGTGGGGGTGGGGGTTCCTGGCAGACCCAAGGCAGCCATGTGCTGCCCTGTTAAGGCAGGTGCTTCACAGGCACCTGCTTCCTGCATTGTCACGTCACAGGCATGGCAGGCAAGGAGGTAGACGGCTTGTAGAAAAGCACACTCCACCGCCGTGAACCTGGGGTGGGCCTCCAAACAGCACCAGTCCCACTACCCAGGTTCGTGAACCTGCTGGCAGTCCACGTGGCTTCACTGAGCTCTGCCAAGACAGAAGGCAGAAGCGGGAAGCCACACTGCAGGCCTTAACACTCAAGCTGTCGGGGCGCTCAGAATGTAGGGCCAGCCTACGACACCCTCATTCACAGACGCAATTCACCTGGAACAAGCAAAGCCACACCTGCCCCCAGCGACCTCACTTGCCTTGCAGTCAAGCTCCCTCAATCTGTTAAACCTGTTACTGCCTCCCAGACTCCAACCAACTTCACACTCCATGGCAGCCAGGTTCCTCTGCAAGGTCTCCAGGGGCCTCCATCTCAGCTGGCACAACAGACCCTCACGTAGAACAGTGTTGGGTGAATCCTACATCCAGAAACACTCAGACCTCACCAAGCCACCTCATGACACAGGACACTTCCCCAGGCATCCAGAGACTTGGCAACCTTCCTCCGGGCCTCACTGTCTGTCTCCACTGCTGCCCCCATGACTTGTGACACTGGACTTCCCAGTCCTCAGAGCTCCTGTCACACCCACCCTTGAGGGATCTCATCCAACCTCCTGCTTTGAATACCACCCAGGATTCCAGAATTCCATTGCCTCTGGACATTGGGTGCCTGCTTCCCAGTGGCCACATCATAGACACACAGGGGCCCTGCAGAAGCTTGAGCAGTAAGCCCTGGGCCCTCAGCGAGGAGCAAGAACTTGACCTCTCTAGAACAAGGCCACCTTAGAGCCAGCCTTGCTTCTTCCGCCCTGCTTGCCAGCCGCAGGGCTCTATCTTCAAAAGCCGCCCAGAGTCTGGGGCTCCCTCTCCACCTCTACCTCCAGCCTAGACCAGGCCAGCGGCCCCACCACACAGAGCCACGGGCAGCCTTCCAGAACAAGTCATGTGTGCCCCAGTGGCTGGGGCCGGCCCCAGGGGCCCACCGCTCTGTGGCTTTTCAGCAAGACAACTTCTACCACTGCCAGGGCGCCCACTGCAGGGCCCTGGAGGCCACGCCCCTGCCAGATGCTCACTCCCGGCACCCACTCACTTGCCGCCTTCCCAGGAGGGCCCTCTTGCCTTCCTGAGCTCAGCCTCTGCCACAGAGATGCTGCTCACTGGCACACTGAGTGTGATGTCCTCGTGGACCGGCGCTCCTCCATTAAAAGGTACACAGCTGAGGTCCCAGGGCTCGCTATTTATGGCCCAAACTCCTCACAAACAGGCACTCAACGACTACAGAGCCCGCTGGCCAGCAGAACTGCCCTGTCAGTTCCCAATCGCCTCTTTTTTTAAATCAATTACTATTTATTTTCATGTGGTGCTGAGGATGGACCCCAGTGCCTCACACGTGCAAGGCGACCTCCACCTCTGAGCCCCAGCCCAGCCTCCCAACTGCCTCTGGATGTGTCCTCACTCACTCCCATGAACTCGGAGTGGAATGACTCTTGCTGTAGAGCCAGGAGCCAAGTTCAGGCAGAGGCCAGGTTCCTTCTGCACCACACCTCCCCTCCCCAGTTACCAGCATATCATGGCAGTTCTTAGAGTGTGTCCCTGGCCACCAGCATCAGCAATTCATGACATGCTGTCAGGACAGCGGATTCTTGGGCCTGAATCCTGACCTGCTGAGCCAGACACTGTGGCTAACCAGACCTCAGGAGTCTCAAGCTGGCACTCTGGTGTGGCCCCCGAGTCCTGTGTTGGAGATGTGGTTCCCAGTGTAAGGATACAGAGAGGTGGGGCCTAGTAGAAGATGGTCAGGTCACTGGGACATCACCCTGGGAAGGGACTAATGCCCATCTTCCTGGGATGAACTAGTTAGTGGGAGAGTTGTTACAAAGCTTCCTCTCACCATGTGACCCCTCTCCTCCATGCGTGTGAGCATTCCCACCATGATACCATCCACCAGGAGACCTCACCAGAGACAATACTGGCACCTCACTCCTGGACCTCCACTGTGCCTTTAAATAAACCTCTTTTCTTTGTAAACTTCCCAACTTCAGGTATTTCCTTGTAACAACAGAAAATGGAGGGAGACACTAGGATATCTCCAGGGCAGGCTGGAAGTCTGCACACGGGCAGTGCTTATCAACGTCTACCTTCACTTTTCACGATCATCTCTTTTACACCAAGACAGTTTGGTTCACTGAACCGTTTGTCTTCGCCATTTTTGTCATTCCTGTGCTCAGACAAGTGCCTGGGTCTTTGATGATAAGATCTCAGCATCCGTCATCACCATGACTACTCCTTTTGCTTGTGCTGGACGGAGGCCCTGGTTTCTGAGGAGGGGCACATGCTAACCTTGGCTCTGCTCTCTAACACCCTGGGCAGCACACCAACCCCAGAGGGCACTTGAGGCAGGCAAGACTGCACCACCCCGGCTCCCTGGGCTGGCCTGGGGTCCACCAGCAGTGGTCCCTCTACAGCACTTTCAGCCCAAGTGCTCTGATCCTGCATCAGCGTCACCCTTCGCAGCCTCTGGTGGGGACTCCAGGAACGTCCTGCTGCTCCAGGTCCTGCAGGTGCGTGGGGCGCCCCTCTCTGGCCATTCCAATGTGCCCTGCTGAGCCTCACTCGCACGACAACCAGCACAAGGAGGGGCACCCACTCTGGCCCTGCACTTGACCCCTGCAGATGCCCCTGGTCCCGGGGAAACTGTGTAGTCAGGCCCCGTGTCCCCAGCACTGTCCAGGACAGCCCTCGCCCAGGAACCTCTGCATACCTGCACACTGCGCCGCGTCCCCCTGAAAACCATCCACACACTCAGCACACAGGCAGAAGGGCTGGCTCACCTGCCCTGGGGCAGCAGGATGTTGTTGACGCCCCCCAGCTTGACGTTGATCTTCAAGCAGAGGTTGGACAGGGTCTGTGGTGTGGTTCTCTGCACGTTTTTCATCTGCACGCACTGCGTGGCCATCCCCAGCACCGTGTCGCCTACACGCTTGACTTCAGCTACGGGACACAAAGGTGCCCACATCAGATTCCACCAGTGCCTCTTCCTTTGTTGGCGTTGGGGTAGCAGCTGTCTCCAGCTCCCCTGCCTTCCAGCCCCCACCTGAACTGCACTGGTGCAGTGTCCAACTGCAGCGGTTTCTCTGGACAGTTTTGGCCACAAGTGACTGTGAGAGAGGATCTCTGGCAGGTGGAGGGGCCGAGCTCGGGGCCGAGTGCTCTTCAGCACTGCCAAGCGCCTGAGCCAGATACACCCTCATCGGGATGGGGAACTGCACAGGCACATCTCATCCCTCTGGTCTGTGAACCAAGAGCACTTAAATGACTTACAGGGCCAAGGGCAGGAAGATCTGGCACTGCTCAGCAGGATGACATCTTATATTATGGCACAAGCTTGAGTGGTTAAATATAAAAGCACTCGCATCCTCAGACCCCGTGGCAAATGCAGGTCTGACATCAAAGGGCTCCGCAGGCCCACACCCTCCACCCTGGATGCCTCCCCACACAGTTGCTCCCTGGGAGCTGCTCCAGTGGCAGCTCGGTGGGAAGAGGGACAGCAGTGGCAGATGTCAACACCAGCGGCTTTCTTGTTACTTCTTTTTTGGAAGTTGAACTTACAGGGGAAACGCGTGGCTTTCCCTTGTCTGTAACTGGACTCTGACTAGACGGGGAACCCTGCTGGCGATACCCACCCAGCACCAGTGCTTCCCTGGCCCTCCTGGGTGCTGCCCTGCTGCCAGTGGCTCTCCCCAGGCTGTCCACATGCGCCCCTGCAACCCTGGCTTCCTGACACAGGGTGTATCTGATTCCTCTGTATTCTCCAGGGGCTGGGGCGCCACCAAGGGCTCGCGATACCATGGCTGAAAGAATGTGCAACTGTCCTTTGGCATAAAGGACTCAGGAACTTCCAGAGAATTCTGAGGTGGGTTTAGAGATAACAAAGCTAGGCTGTGAGGGGACATAGGAGCTATTGGTGGTGTCTTGGGAAACACTGCAGAGCTCCTCTGCCAGCCTCCAATCAAGTTCTAGGCATTTAGGGTGCTGGTTCCCTAGTACTGTGGCCTCAGATGAAGCAATGAGACTGGCCCTGGATGCTGGAGTGCAGTGGCCAGGAGCTACCACTTCCTCCTCGGATTCACAAATGAGCCTGAAGCAAATGCTCCCTAGTTTGGCAGAACACAAGGGTGCCCAGGCTACGACAAACTCCTACAAAAGCCACCATGGCCCCTGAATCCAGCAGTCACCAGACACCCACCATAGACAGGGGTCTTGCCAGGTAGGATGACGACCACCAGCTGCAGGCCAGCATATGTATTCTTTAGGTGCCGGAACATGGGCTCCACGCTGTCCGCCCCCTGGGCATACTTGCAGAAGCACGGCTGGCCCTGGATGGGCATTCCAGCATCTCTCGAGATCTTTCTGAGTTGCTCCGTGAAGGACCTGGGGAAGAAGGTCCATTTCATTAAAATGCACAGCTAATGGCAAAGAATTTATACCAACCAGAGGTCCTAAATAAAGAGGACAAGGTTTGTGAGCCAAAAGGTACATGAGCCAAAAGTCAGAATTAAATTTCTTAATTAAATCCCAGACAATGCTAGAATTCAAAGCAGTGTCTACTAGAACACTGACCCATTAAACAGCTGAATATGCAAACATCCAGGGAGGCTACTGGAAAGGGACTCTGGAGACTGGGCCAAGATCAAACAGCAGACATCAACCTGTGCTCATGTTGCCTCCCTGGCTGACATTCCCGGGGTGCAGAGGTGTCCTTTCAAAGCACCATGCCAAGCCATTGCTGCTCCCCTGCAGGCCAGAGCAGCTCTGTGTCAGGTGAGAGCTTGGTCTCCCCACAGGAATGCCAGGCACAGCCAGAGCACAGAAGATGACCAGCACACGTCGTCCTGGACTTGCCCATTACTCCTGGGGTGCAGCCTGGACCTGCCACTCTCAGCAGGGCACCATCCACAGCTATAGCTGCCTGGCCTGGAAGCTCAGGTGGGTGGGAGACTGACCCAGTGTGTGTCACCATCCACGATCAGGCGGCGGACACTGTGCTCCAGCACAGCAGGTCAGCATCCAGTCCCCCACATGTCCCGCCTCTGCATTCTTATCTACACGTGACCAGGTGAAAGCCAGAGGAAGGGAGGGAGGCCCAGCGGCAGGCTGGAGAGGTGCCTGGCCCCAGGCTCTCACCTGTCTCCAGTGCCCTCTCTGTGATTCCAGCCCACCCTGCCAGCAGTGCAGCCTCGGGGATGGCAGCCTCTGGCCCCTGGAGGGCTGCTCTGAGCATCACTGCTTTTCAGAAGGCCCCTGGCGGGGCTGGTCAAGTTATCAGCTATACTCATGGTCTCTGGATTTCCCTCTACTGGCCCCCAGACATTAGGGGAAGCAAGAGTTTCATCTTCGTTTTTAACTCCAGCACAAAAACATGAGCCACAAAACCGTGTTCTCCAATTGCAGGTCAGGACCGGTCTCTCCCAGCATGCTCTGCTGAATGGCCCCGCACACTACTCAGGAAATGACCCGAGGCTCTCTCCTCTCTCCCTCCCCGAGCAGGGAGGCGGAAGATACCCCCAGCCTTGCCACCCCCATGTGTTACCGCCAGTCCTGTCTTTGTTTTCTCAATTTATAAAACTATCAAACTAAAGTATATCTTAAAAAATTTAGATCATAAATCCAATCTCCTCTTCTGTTTCTAATTTATTTATTTACTTAGTTACTAATTTGAGGCAGAGGCTTGCTAGGTTGCCCAGGCTGAACTTGAACTCCTGGGTCTAGTCTCTTCAGCAGCTGGCACTACAGGAGCTGCCACTACACCAGGCTTGGTCTTGAGCCATATCCCAGCCTGTTTAAGAATTTTTTTATTTTGAGACAAGGTCTTGCTAAGTTGCTGAGGCTGGCCTCAAACTTGCAGAGCTCCTACCTTAGTCTCCCAAGTTGCTGGGATTACAGATGCGTGCCACTGCGCCCGGCTCTGTCTATACTTTCACTCATTATTTTGTTTGTAATCTGTGGTACCTGCTCATGCCCATGCTCACAGTGGTCCTGTGGGTAAGAAGCACATCAAGGGGGCCAGAGCTCCTGGTCTGGCTGCCCCAGCACGTGTTCTCTGACAGGGAAAGGCTGATAAGCCCTGACATCAGGACCCCAGCAGACACCCTGCCACCTAAACAGAGTCAGTCTTCCAAGCAGTCATTCGACCCCCACGTCCAGCAGAACCACTGCCAGGCACATCTGGTTTTCAAGCAGGCTTACTTAAGATGAACTTCAGTGCACTGGCGCTGGGGTGCGAAGCAGGCAATGGCCCACACCTTGATCTCGATGCCCGTATGGAACTGCTTGTTCCTCATGTCCCAGACTCCCTGGACAGGGGTGGCAATCGCTTTGTTCTGCAAGTGTTCAGAAGCATACAGTGAGAAACAATGGCGAACACATTCCCTTGACCCGAGAGACCGTGTTGGACCTCTGACCAAGAATGACCTGGGGGCAAAACCACCCATGTGTGTGGTCTCCTGTCTACACCTGACCAGCGTCCCAGGCAACCCGCACACATTTGCAGAATGGGTGGACAACACATGGTGGATACTTGGGGAGGAGCTGGATGACAAACAGATGGACAGGTAGCAGGCGAAGGGTAGGTGGAGGGGGTGCATGGAGAACTGGAGGGAGAATGGATGGGTGTGGGGTGCACGGAAGCTAAGCCAGGAGACCAGGAAGGGCCTGAAGCTCCGTCCGCCTCACAAGTAGCCTGGTGGGACACAAGTGTGCCGTGAGGGTGCAGCAAGGCTTCCTGTTGTATCAACTGCTGCCCCTGTCACCTCCTCTGCTATCGATGAGGCTGCCAGAAGAGGCAGGGAAGTCTAAGCCCTCCCCTAGGCCTGTGGCCAGTGCACGGTAGCCGAGGACTGAACCGAGCCCACAGCTCCTTCCACTCTGCCACTGCCTGCAGTTGTGCCTGAGATGGAAGCTACTCCCATTTAGAAAGAGAAATACAAAGCCATGCATCTGTGTGAATCTTGTCATCTTTCCACTAGAAAGGACCGGCCTTTGACACCACCACTTTAGGAATCTCTGAGCTGCCTCCATGTGACTCTCTAGGAAGGGCCAAGTGTGGGAGGGCACCGTCAGCCCAGGCCTGTGGGCACAATGTTGGGACGGCCGTCCCCAGACTGCTGTCCCACCACCTGCTCCCATGACTTTCTACACAAGAGAGCCACCCCCACCCCCACAAGGTTTTTCACAGAAAGGGGTTCTTATTATCCATGTGTCTCAACCTCAACTGAGACCTGGGGCTAGATGGCTCTTTGTCACGTAGCTTCCTGTGCACTGTGGAACGTTAGTCTCTGCCCACTGGGTGCCAGCAGTCCCCCTACCCAGGCTACAACAATGACTCTAGAAACTGCCAGATGTCCCTATGGGGGTGAAATCGTCCCTGGTCAAGAGTCCCTGCAACAGGTACTGTTTGCAGAGGGCACTTAACTTCCTGTGCTAACAGTGGACAACAAGTAAGATGGGTGATCAAGAATGTTTCCTCCAGTTAAAAAGCTCCAACGATCTGGAGAGTGTGCTCATTCAGAAACACTACAAGCTCTTTTAACCCCATCAGTTCCATGATTTTTTGCAGGCTGGTTACAAAAGCTATTTTGTTTTCTAGCATGTTCACCTTCACTAAGAGGCTGAACATCACCGAAATGGATGGGCACGCGGGGCAGCACAGAGCGCTAGGCTGGAGATCTTCATTCCATCACCTGGCCCTGGGATCACTCTGGAGCCATCTGGACCTCCCTCACTCCTGGGCTGGGGTGGGAGCCAGGTGCGGCATACACAGTATCCAGGCTCATAGCAGGAGGCCTGCTCGGAAGTCCCTTCAGGACAGGGAGCAGCTTATGGCCCCTGGTCAGCAGTGGAATAACACGCAACCGTCATCAAGAATCAGACCCCCATCTCACAGAACAGACAGCCTGTGAGACCTCTGCGAGCTCTGGGAGTAGACAAGGTGGTGGCAACAGGCAGGGCACAGAGTGTGCTTGATATGCTACTAGGTGAACAAAAAGGGATGAAAACAAATCCCTGGGCAGTTTTACAAAGAAGAAAGATGACATCACGTTTTTCCAGAGAGAGCAACTCTCAACTCACATCCCAACACCGAGGGGAAGGGAAAAAAGGCAGCAACAGCAGTGAAAAACAACCCCGTTTCAGGTCTCAGAGACTACAGTTCAGAGTTCGGTATGTAAACAGGGACAGAACAGGCAGAGTCTTCCCCCAAGATCAGCTGCTAGGGAGTTGGTACCTCTGGACGCTCAGGCCCAAAGGCCCAGGCATTGCCCCCAGGGCCATCACCCACAGTCTATGCTCTGCACCCCAGAGGAAATGAGGAGATTCTTCTCATGAGCCCTACTAGGCTCAGTGGTCAGGCTCACACAGTGACCAAAAAAAAAAGGTGGTCAAACTTGCAAAAACTAAGTGCTGCTAGGCATGGTGGCCAGGCCTGTAAGCCTAGAAACTTGAGAGGCTGAGATAAGAGGACCACAAATTCGAGGCCAGCCTGGGTGACTCAGTGAGCCTGTCTCAGAATGAAATTAAAAGAAAGCGGCTGCAGGTGTGGCTCAGTGGTAGCGCACCTGCCTGGCATATAAAAGGCCCTGGGTTCAATCCCTAGTACCAGAGAGGAAAAGAACCCTAAGTCCCGTGCTTGCTACCAAACACCCAAGAAGCAAAAGCTAAAGAACAAGAAAGCAGGGTGGGCCTGTGAGAAGCGTCCACCATGGGGGAGCACTGACCACGGGAAGAGTGACACTGTTAGAATTCTGATGGGACAAAAGGGGGTTCTGAAAGCGTCATGGAGTGTTCTGAAACCTTTCACAAGGCCCTAGGAAAGTCAGGTCTTCAAGAGGTCTTTTTTCCTCACAGAGCAGTCAAATAAGGCTCAGAGACTACAGTTCCACAGCGCCAGGCAGACACGTCCCACCTCACCCCTCTGCACCTACCCGGCCTCCATAGAGGATGGAGGGCGGCTGCAGGACCCGCCCGGTCACATCTGTCATCTCGTCTTTCACCATGATTCCAAATTCACGGACATATGGGTCTGTATTGAAGCTTGCACTTCGCATCTTGAAAAGGGAAAAAAGGGAAAGTCTGGAGTCAGACAGGGCTTCTGTTCCTTCTAGTAGCCACATCTGTCTAAAGCACAGGAGTCTCCTCGCCTTGGCGCCCCACCCCAGGACCAAAGCCCAAGCACATGCTCACCAATTTGCTGATCTCTTCTTGCCTATCGGGTGCCGACCTGGCAGTCGCTCTGATCATGGTTGAGGTCTGATTGTCTGTTAATTTTTTTATACATCTCTGTCCTGCTACTATGTTACAGACCTACAAAGAAGATGTGGGAAGGGGTCAACACCTGTGCTGTGTGCAGCCAGGAAGTGAACAGGAGTCCCAGAGGCGGAGCACCAGCACCCACACTGGAATAGTGGTGCTGCCTGGCCTTCCGGGCCACAACAGCGCCCCCTCTAAGGAAACTCAGTCATGCCACGGCATTGACTCCAGCCTGCCAGGCACGCAGGGATGGCTGCCACTTGAGAGTTCCCGGGCTATCTCAAATCCTCAGCAGCATCAAGTGAAACCGGCTGCCCAAGAAAAGGTATGACATGGCAGAAAAGCCAAGGCCCTGAGCAATCTGAAGACTCATGTACAAGGACGAGTTAGCATGGCTTGCTGCAGTACGGATCCTTCTCCAAGGAAAGCAGTTTTCAAGCAGCCTTTACTGCTGAATAAGAAGCACAGGACACCCAGCAGAGGCATGGAGCACTGGCTTCCTGCTGGGCACAGGCCCCAGACCTCACTCACCCGCACACTAATCCCACCAGAGCTGCTGGTCCCATCCCGTTAAGGGGAAGCCAAGGCTCCGCAGTATCCACTAACTTGCCCAAGGCACTACAGCCCCAGCTGACAATCAAGCCGGCACCTTGGTGTCCTGGAGGCGGCCAGGCCTGGCCCACCAACTCTCTGCTCCGAGCTACTTGCCTCCAAGGGAAGGTAGGTGTGTTTCTGCTCCTGTCCGACCTGTAAACACGGGAGGTGTGGGTAGCGCAGAACCAGCTTGTGCCTGTCCTTGAAGTACTGGGCCACTGTGCATTCCACCGTCTGCCCACTCTCTTGCTGCAGCGGGAACCTGAGGGCAAGAGGTGGCTCAGGCAAGAATGTCCCGGGGCCCCTGAAACAACCGTGGAGCCTGCACACGTCCCATCCAGGCTGCGTCTTTGTGCTGGCCTTGCTAGGGTGACGTGAGGGAAGCAAGGTTCAAGGATTTCAGGGAGTGGAAGGAAGCCCTGTCTCCTGCTTGACCTGAACTACTCCAGAGCCCACAATTCTCATCCTGTCTCCACCTGTGGAACATAATGAAGACCCCACACACAGACGCAATGGTCACAAGTTAACCATATTGCATGCGTAAAGACTTCACGATAAATGAAGACAAATCCAAAAACCAAGGCCTGTGTGCTTCCCAAAGACCATGGTGATTCTGAAAGTCACACCTATGTCCAGGCCTCAAGTGCCCAAGAGGCCTGAGGCCTCCCAGGACAGAACAAGCCCCACTGTTCACGTGTGCACTGCCCTATGTGTGGCTGAGGCAGGAGAGGATGCCAGGGACCAGGATGGGAGAGCCAGCTGGTGTCCCACATACTTGAGGAGGGCATCCCCACCTGGGGATGAGGCCACATGGTGCAGCCTTTCTGTGCCGACTCCTCTGCTCCATTCAGCATGCCCAGGCAATCTGCAGCCAATGCCCAAAGGGAGAAGGCATCAGGCCTGGCTGATCTCCCCCTATTACTCCACGGAGGCCTGGGCAGCTCAGTACCCCCAGTGCTGTGCAAGAGGCCAGAGATTTCCATACAGGACTACAAGACAAGACAAGTCCTCACTGGGCCCAGCAGACCCCAAGTAGGCCACAGGGTCCAAACTCATCGGCCCCCAGCCCCCACACACAAATGAACACACATTCAGCCTGTAACAGCTCTGCATTCTTCAGCCAGGCAACGCACAGCACGGACATGAACCCTGAGGCATGTAGTCAAAGTGAAGAGACAGACAGAAGACAGGCAGGCCAGGCGGTCAGATGGGCCCGTCCAGGCCTGGCGGCCCCAGAGGTCAAGCCCGTGGCCATAGTAGCCCACTATTCCCAGCACCACGCACAGTGCTAAAACAAAGGCCCTTCTTCTACCTGTGAAGGCAGGGAGGATGACAGGAGCCCGTCTACCACTGCCCTACACGGGGGGTTCAGTATTTGAGTTCATTTTATCACGTGAACTCTGGGGTCTACTCAGCCATATGAGGTAGAGTATTTTCATGTACAAGCAGAACAAATGACCTGCCAAGGAGGACCAAGGCTCCCAAGTTTGAAGGGGTAGCCATCTTACGTTTGGTGACTGGCAGGCCGCCTGGTCACGTTGCAGACCCGGTACTTCCTCTTCATCTGCCCGCAGTGTGTTATCTCCACCTTTAGACCTGGGGGCCAGCACAGCAGGTGTTAGCATCCAGGCTCCTCCTGCACCTTCAGGCTGAGTGCCTCTTTAGAGATTGTTTCCACAGGACCTGTGTCTATGCGGGTTCTAAAGCTGCTGCTGCAGGGCTCCCCAGGGAGGTAACACAGGCCACCACAGGACATGGAGGCAGAGTCCACGTCCCTACAGGGAAACTTAGCCAAAATTTGAGATCTCTGGTCAAAGGTGCAAGACACAGCATCTGCGGCCCTGGAGAGTCCATGGACTGCACATGGAGTGCAGGCGCCGCGGCTCCCCAGGGGCTCACGCTAACCTTAGCAGTGCTGCCGCAGGTGCAGCCTACACCGCCACTGACGGGCAGCTCCCCAGGAAAAGCCTAGAATCCTGGACCACACCTCCTAGAGTGGATGCCAGGCTGAGTAGACACCTGCCAATGTGAGGGTCAGAAGGCCAAGGATGAGAAGGCATCCTGCAGTCTGGAGAGGATAACCCAGGTGTTGGCAGGGTGTTTCTAGGCCTCACAACAGCGACTCAGACACCACGGACCCACCCAGCTGTTCCAACCCCACCCCACAAAGACAGCTGCATTTATATAGAAAATGATCATTCTGGCTCTGTGGAATGGATTCCAACCATCTCTACTACGACAGCTGATGTCTTCCTTCTCCTGCAAGCTCCATGTCCCTCCACATGCAAAGGAACAAGAACCCAGAGGCCCTGAGATGCCCAGGAGGGGCCGCCTAGCCTTGTAACTTGGTGATGGTGGTTGGGGGCTCGTTACCTTTAATTTCTTTGGTAAACTTTACCCTTTGGGAATCTGTCAGAGGTTTTTGTTGTTCTTCGATACTTTTAAAATCCAAAACTTCACAAACGAACTCGATCACTGGCTGAGCCTTGTAAAATGCTGTTGCCGACACTGTGGGTGGGAAAGGAGAGGTGAAGGCTCATCTGCACCCCTGTAGGTGGGTCCTGGCCACCAGAGGCCTCTGCAGGCCAGCCCTCCACCCAGGGTCCCCAGCAGAGAGGGGCAGGATCGGGCCCGAGAGATTCAACAATGAGGAGCTGGCTGAGCCCAGGTGAAGTCACTGACAATAAAACTTGTTCTTAAAAAAATAAAGCCTGACAATCACGGCAACCTGGAATTTTCTGAGTACCTTCTGACTCAGATGCTGCTGAGGGATCAGTCCCTTTTATAAATCATTGTTCAATAAATGCATACCTGAGCAAGATCGCATCTTCAGGCCTTTCTAGAGCTTTTCATAGTAACTGACCCCAAATGACAGTCTTTGTTCTGAACTTCACTCTTTTCTCTTTAGCAGAAAGCCAAATGAAGACCCAACACCAAGAAGCAACCGTCCTCAGAAGAAGGCGCAGCCACGCCCAAACCCGCACAGGAGACCTGCCCAGGGTGGCCAGAAACGGCTGGCCCAACTGTTCTCGGATCTTGCAGCAAGTTGCGAACCTGAGGCACCGGGGTGGGCACCAGGGTGGGCACCGGGGTGGGCAGTCAGGGGTGCAGCAGCAATCCTGCGCCTGGCAACCTCCGCAGCACCAAGGCCATGGCAGAGGCAGTTCCTCGGGACCCCTCACCCTCCTGGCGTTCTGATGCCCTGAGAACCACTCCTGACCTACATACCACACAGGTGGCAGAGGCCAAGACACACCAGTGCTTTGCCACAGGCTGTGCCTGGAGCAGGCCACAAGAGTCCCCCCCAAGGTCTTAGTCCTTCACAACCTGCCCAGAGTGAAGGCCCAAGGCTTTGCTTACCATCTATATTCAGCATCATTTTCCAAAGAGAAGGTCGGACGGATTGATGGAAGCCAAACCACACTTCTCGGCCCCCACCAAGAGGATTGGAGCAGCCCTCTGAGGCAGTGAAAAAGGAGCGGCCCACAGGGGTGTACCTGCAACCAAGAAGGGCCTCGCCTGGTTAGCGCACAGCCAGGAAGGGGCAGGCTGCCTCCGTGTCTGCCCTTCTTCCGCGCCAGTCAGCCAGGCGTACGCGCTCTGACCATCTGTTTTCTTCTTCTCGAAGACTGCTTTCCTATACTGCACTCCAGCCTGAGTTTACAGCTGACTGAGGGACACTCTGTAGGCAACAGCCCTGGGGACTCGTGGCCTTGCAGTAGGGACAGCATGAGATGTTTAACATATTACATAGGATGGAGACCCAGGGGACCTTTCTCCTCAGTGCTGGTGCCAGCTGGGCCCAAGACCCAGGTGGCCCCAGCTCAAGGATGCATGGCTGTGCTCAGAGGGTGTTCTCTTTGTGAGTTTACAAAGAGGCACATGCAGAATCCTGGCTTTGCCTGCTATTTCCGATCCTGTCTTCTGCGTACCTTAAGGTCATCATGCTTACTGCTCATCTTAAGGGCAGCAGCTATGCACGTGACTTCTAGAACAGGGCTGTCAGGTACATGGGGCGGATGGACGCATGTGAGCACTTTCCAAGTGCCAACAACTACCAGGCCGAGGCAGCTGGACTGGCTAGCCCCAGGCCTTGGGGAGATGTTGCTTCAAGCTGTATGGCTGCTGAGGGTGTCACTGAAATAAATGCACAACCCAGCATTTATTCCCTATTTTGCTCAGCTCTGTTTACTGAGTGACCCCCATGCACCAGGCACCCAGGGACACAAGGCAGCAATGAGCTCACTGCCCTTGGAGCTTGGGCTTATGCGCAAGGGACAGTAAGGTGAGCACAGGAAGACCCACACGCCTGCCCCAGAGTGCTGCCCTAAGCCAGGACCACCTGGGTTCGTTCTCCAGGGCAAGTGCGCTGTGGGCTGCACCACCACACATGACTCTGAAGGAGGATGCAAGGGTTAGCAAAGATGTTGTCACATGTGGGTCACACTCTTAAAATCACGTGGTCCTTTTCGTTTTCCACCTAAGATGTGTTAATTCTGCCACTATTCCTATTGCTTTTCCAATGAAAATAACCATTTCCTCCTGCTGTAAAATTAATGTTAATCATCCAAAGGAATTCAGAAACAAAATCACTATAGTAATTCCTGCCACTCAATGAAAAACACAGACGACATTTTGGCAACCATCCTTCTGGATGTTTCTGTACCCTCCCCCCTTGGCCCCATCCACAGTTCCAAGCACCACACTGAGAGAAACATTGTCAGTTCAGACAGTGGCAGATTATATGCCAAGGCCCACCAAGAGTGACAGCTGTCCTGGGTGTGGTCACCTCCATAGCCCACTCTGTGGACACAAAGGAGCCCTTACTCTCTCCTCAGTTTAGAGTGTGCTCAACCTGGTGCACTTGGAACCATTTCAGTTTCTGCTTTTCACAGGTTCATTCATATAGCTCCTGAGGTCCTACTGTGTGCCAAATGTGTGTGTGTTGGGAGGGGGGCCCACTGGTGTAAAGACCCAGGTCTGGATGTGGTAAGCTTGCCTCACTCCCCTAAGCTGGTCCCACAGAAGTTAGCACAACCCTCTGCCCAGCAACTGGGCAAATGAGGAGTCCTTAAAATGTTCACCTGCCCTCATTCCCAGCAACAGCAAGTACAGCAATTTGTGGTAGAAAGCTAATCCCAAAGAAAGGAACAAGAAGTCCGAGGGCTCGAGCTGGGTGCACAGGCACACTCTGTGATCCCAGTGACTCGGGAGGCTGAGGCAGGAGGATCTTAAGTTCAAGGCCAGCCAAGGCAACTTAGTGAGACCCTGTCTCAATAAACAAAAAGGCCAGAGGCTCAACGGTAGAGTGCCTTGGGTTCAATCCCCAGATCAAAAAAAAAAAAAATAGTCTGAGGCCTCTACGATGCTGTCCACAGTCTTGAGAAGCTGTGGAGAGTTTTCTCTGGGGTAGACCTGCAGCCAAATAACATACTGTGAACGTTCTTCTGCTCTGAGCTCCAGGTGGGATGAGAATAGGGAACACTGAGGGCTCCCCCACAGGGTTCTGTGAAAATCCACGCATGCGGGCACGGATGAGAATGCTGGTGACTCCTTTTTACATGAGACACTTCCTACGTTAGCACTATCTACTGCCTGCACGCAGGAGGCCTACACGGCCCTCAGAGAACACTGCACACTTCCCAGCACACCCGGTAAGAGAAGCAGATGCTCTCAGCCCTTGGTCCCCCCTGGCGCCCTTACCTCATGGATGGCAAATGCCTCATAACCACATCCAGGGCCTGGATCGTCTCAAAAGGGACACTGGGCAGACGCCCCGAAAGTGCGTCATGTAAGGCCTGCAGGCTCACGCAGGACACCCACTTGATGGAAACCTTGAAGATTCGGTCTTTGCCTTCTCCTGGCAGTGTGACCTCCAGCTCCACCTGCAAAGGGTCAGAAGCACAGTCATTCCCTCCTAAGAAGCCACTCAGGACAGCTGGTGGTGAGCAGCTCACAAGACTACCAGGCCAGGACACTCCTTGAAGCTTTACCTGTCCTCTGGCCACATGTGGCTATGTCAAATGTGACCCAGAAACTGAATTTCTAGCTGTGTTGCCTTTTAGTTAAAGTGTGTCTACATAGCTCTGTGTGGCCAGCGGCCCACATAAAGAACAATAGTCCAAAACATGCACTTGGGTCAGTACTTAGCAAACAACGAGCCACTCTCCCCACAGGGGCCTCTAGATCACCCTCATGCCTTCCTGCACAAGAGGACGGGCCTGCCTTCGCCTGCTCGCTTAGTCCCACCATGTAGAACCTGCAGCTCGAGTGCCACCAGGCCATCAGTGTGTCCTGACCATGGCACACACAAACCCCTCCAGGGATGACTACAGTGGCTTCACTCTGCTACTGACACTTCCCGGCGTTTCTGGAGTAGTTATCTCACAGCCCATGGACTATCTACATTTTATCCTTAAATGCCCAGAAATCCCAGCAAGGGAGACTTTTAGCTCACCTTTTTTTTTCTTAAACACACCCAGACTTAATAACAGCCCAAGGCCACAGCAACATGCAAGGGCAGGGATGGAATGGGGATTGGGCTGGTTTGCACTGAGGCCTTTCCACTCATCACATGATGCCTGGGCTACCAGGACCTCAGCGCAGGCCTGGAGCTGGCACCCTTGGCCACACAATCCAGATGCATGGACACAGCCCCATGGCCCTCCTCATGCCCTTACCTGCTGCCTCTGTCCCACGTACTTGTGACACCCTCTCCAACTTAGGTAACTTACATAGCCCTGTTCAGCCTTGGAGTCCTGGTCAAGTGTGATCCGACTGCCGCAGGCATTCACTCACTCACAGACTAACCAGATTCTGCTCCCAGCTGCTCATCAGCCTCCTCCACAGATACTTCCTGTCCCATCTGCCACTTCTTGCTTGAGTCTCCCAAGGGCAAAGATCAAAACCCACTGCTGCCGCCTGTGGGCCAAGCTCTAGGTCCACGCACTTTACATTTGGACCTGGGCCTCCAGCTGTGCCCTCACACCTGGCCACACCTGGAGCTCCACTGCACCTCAAGCCTCCAAACTGGAAAGTGCCCGAGGTCCAGTGCTGAGGAGAGCTGTGAGAGGGCTGCTCCTCAGGCTGGTGGCCTTCAAACTCCAACACTGGGGAGAGGAAGAACCACCCAGGGCGCTGCACCCTGATTCCCTCCAGACTTCAGAACTGGACCAAGCAGAACAGCCCCCATGAGAGGGGGCATGTGCACCAGTACTAAGGGTGGATAGGGAGGTTACATGAGGGGGGACTAGGGGCTTGGCATGGATGGTGGGTACATGGGTTTATTTCTACTGTGGATAAAAGCTGCAGTGAGTCATCTGATGTAGCACCGACAACATGGTAGGCGTTTTCCCATTATAGCCATGGCCTCGCGATCCAGAGTGGCTGAGTGAGCTTCTGGGACCACAGGGCAGAAAGAAGAAGGGCGTCCCCACCTTGTGGAGCCGTGATGGGACCATGCTGCCATGCTGGACTGGTAGAGACCTGGTTCCCACCACAGAAGCTGACCAGGAGCAGAGCGCGTGTGGGAATGGAAACCAGTATGCCGGTCTCCCAAGGGCAGGCTCACCTCGACTGTGGGGACTCTAGCCTGTACATCTCTACCAGACACCACTCCTTGAATCTGAAGAACACTCTATGCTTATTAACGTCATTCTTAAAAATGCCTCTGGAATCAAAACTGAGGAAGACCTTATACTTTCAAAGTATATTCATATTCTTCATTTATTTTTGCGGAACTGGGGACTGAACTACTACTAGGGTGCTCTACCACTGAGCTACACTCCCACCCCTTTTCATTTTTTATTTGGAAACAGTCTTGTTAGCTGCTGAGGATGGCCTTGAACTTGCAATCCTCTTGCCTCAGTCTTGAGTGGCTGGGATTACTAGCACTTGCCACTGCACCTGGCTATACTTACATTCTTAAAGATGTTCTAGCCCAGCCTCCTCTTGGCCACACAAAAAGAGCTGCAGTGCCCACCCTGGGCTTGGTAACACTCTCTGCCAATCACAATCTCTGGAGAGGCATGAGTAATTTGGGGCACAGACTGGCGGACTCATCCCCTCCCAGGCAGAGTGGCCTGGCAGCTTCTGGAGAGCAGGCCTTGTTTGCGTCTGGGCTGCTGGCTGAGCCCCATGGCACAGCAATATCTGGGCCCCACTAACACAGCATCCCAAGGGCCACAACTGAAGTGTGGTCCTGTGGCCCCAAGGTCTGACTGTGGCAGGTGGCTCCATTAGGCCCTCTGTACATGAGGAATGAGCAGCAGGCGCTGCAGGAGGCTGGCTGTGCTGTAGGGACACCACGGCTGCCACTTCTTAACATCAGCCACAGCACCAATCCAGGGCCTGCAGAAGCAATCTCTCCAGCAGACCCAACACTGAACTCCAGACCCTGTTCAGAAATCATTGGGTGTGGGAACAGCAATGGGGAGAGACCTATTTTAGTGCCACTACATAACCAAGAAACAAGGGAGGGGAAATGACACTGAAGGACACAAAGAAATCATGTGCACACCACGGGGGACACCAAGCTCAGAGCAGCAGCCCCATGTCCAGACTTCCTCACACAGAGCTCAGCTGTCAGGCTGCCAAGGCCTCTCGGTGCCCTGGAGAGACAGAGTGGCAGCTCCAGGAGGCAGTCTGGCATGGCCAGGACCCTCCTGGACCTAAGGAGGGTGTCACACCCACTACACCGGCCAAGCTGGGTCAGAGCTGCCGCTGCAGGTCACACCCTGCTGAAATATGACTGGGGAAGCTCCTGTCTAAAGGGCTTCTGTGCCTGCACAGCAACCAATCATCTTGAAAAGCAGATCACTGCCCCATCCAATACCTGGGATGAAAACCAGTCTCAGTGCAACGGCAGGGTGAGCTGGAACCCCTGCATGATGCTTACAACGTTCTGAGTCTGTCTCTTATTTGAAAGGTGTGGGCCTGGGTGGTTCGGGGTCTCTCGGACCAAACAGCTAGCTTCTTTCCACACAGGGGCTTGAGAAACGCAAGCAGGTGAATGCACAAGTGGGAGATTAAGGAGAGGTCTGGAGAGGGGCCACCTCAAATAGGTGATGTGACTGGACACCATGCAGAGCCCGGGCAAGAGCTACCGGAGTCCCCACTGAGCCTCTGGGCAGATGTGGGTTAATGGACAGCTGGGGATTCCTCTCTTACTACAGGTGATAAAAAAGGAAAACAAAAGAAAAGTCCCAAAGACGACTCTGCTCCATGCCACGCAGCAGCACAGATGCAGGCAAGGGGACAGCTCTTAGCTGTGACTCCGTGTCCCACACATATGTGGCAGAACCTTGCAACCAACTGGGAAGGGTATGCCTGGAAGAGGAGCCCGTGCCCTCGGAGCACGCTGCACTCGAGGTCTCTCCAGAAGCTAATGAGCCCCCAGAGTGTCAGCTGGGTGCATGAAGGCCACTGTAGGCACTGGACACCCCCAATGATGCCCTGGACCTGGGCCAGGATGACAGAGCAGTAATAGCAACCAAGTATCTGTCAAGTGCTGCCATGTCCGGGCATGGGGACGAAGTGGTCCGGGCATGGGGACGAAGTGCTTCAAATGTCTGCTCTGCAGAGCAGGATGCAGGGTTCAGGTGCAGCATCTGGGACTGGCTAGAAACACAGAGCCCCAGAACCACTCGGATCTCAGGTGGATCCATCCTTCCTGGCTGTACCTTCTAGCATGACTTGACCTCTAATGCTGCTGAGGGGACACTGAGTATTGCCAGTGGAGGCCACACTGGGGTCCCACCACCAAGAGGGGCAAATCTACTTTGGGATCGACTTTCACAATGACGCATTTTGAATTCGAGCAACAGAGACTCCCCCACACCTTCTTAAGGAAGGCTCTTCTCATGCCCTCCTGGTGTCTATAAATAGGCACAAACAAAACTGAATCATCTCCTTATGCTTTTCTTTCCCATATAAATTTAAACAAAAATAAATGCAAATGAAACACAAAACTTTAAGATCAATAACTCTCACATCATAGCAGGTTAATTTGCAAAGGGAGATCACAATCAGCCCATTTGCATCCAGTCCTGGATCCCCTCCAACCTGGAACATGCCATGCACCACCCACCCTAGGTTGGTAACGACAGCCCACATACCACTGGTGACTCTGGGAATCACCGTGAGACCAGAGCCCACTGGACAGAGCCGAGTATGGCACCTGGGCCTTCAGCCCATCCTAACACACTGCCCGCTTGTCAGCACACAGTGCTGTGAGCAGAGGGCCTGTGGGAGATGCAAACAGGCTGGGAGCAGCCACAGAGCTCATCTGCTTTAAGATTATCATTAAGATGCAAAAGCACAAACATCTCCACGTCTGTAGAGGAACAGCAGCTCGAGACTGCAGGTCTTCTCTTCCTCAGGGACCTAGGGCTTAAGGGGCTGGTTGTGTATGTTGTTCCCAGAAGAGATCAGCTAGCACTTTCCCACAGCTGTTAAGTGATTGGTTTTTCTTGTGTTTGTTAAAGTGTGTGTAAGGATTATTTCTGAGCTGGTCTCTGCTCCTTTTGTACTTACAAACACCCACTATCACCCTAGAGCAGCACATTTGTTAAAAACTGATGCCAAGGAATGACAACTTCCAGGGAGAGATTTTATTATTTTTTAAACAAAGCCACAGTAAGGATGGAGACCATGAGAAAAGGCAGCATTTTAATGTTACCACCTGTCTGGGTTGACAGATACCCTCTTCCGATTCCCGTTGATCGCTGGCTACAGAACACACATTTCATTTTGCTGCCAATGACACACACAATCCCACGTGAACACACTTCTTCTGTGGTGGTGGGGACAAGCCCAGGGCCCTCGCAGGCCAGGCACACTCATGCCACACTACACCCCAGCCATGACATGCTCATCCACGAGCCTTATGTTTTGGGGTGCACATGTGCTGCGTGGAGCAGTGTGCTCTGTATTTAACCCGTGATCACTGCAGACTGCACCACACAGAAGGTGGTTTTTGTGGAGCCCAGGATGAAGCACACAGGCGGTCAGTCCCCTTTCCTCCTGGTGACATGATGCAGTACGTGACAAGAAGAATTAACTTCAAACCTATCTGAACCGCATGCCATTGCACTTTCCCCAATGTGTGGCCTTACCTTATCCCTCCCGATCGGAAGGGGCATAGCTGTGTAAAGGTTCTTTCTTCCATCAAACACTGGTTTCCGATCCCCAAAGATCTGTGTTTTAAAGTGCTGGACCATGTGTTCCACTATTTCCCTGAAACAGAGAATTCAAGACCATGTCAATAAAGTCACGGAAAGAGCACAGCAGGGCAGCACTTTCCTGACACTGATTTTCAGCAAGCCTCCTACGACCGAGCTTCCTCGTAGGAACGTGAGTTTTCACTCTCTTCTGTGAACCTTCTCTTCTTCTCTTCTTTCGTCAACCTAGAAC
The DNA here is from genome assembly GCA_028644305.1 of Xerus rutilus. NCBI lineage: Eukaryota > Metazoa > Chordata > Mammalia > Rodentia > Sciuridae > Xerus > Xerus rutilus. Next base: position 179,448,501 of record CM053400.1, read on the forward strand.
CTGAAGTGGGCTAATGCTTGTTCAGTCTGGTCATGCAAGCACATGGAACCAGAGAAGACAATGGGTACTCCTGGAACCTCCAGGGCTCCCGGGCTTAAAGAGTGGCCCTGGAGGGGTCCTCATCCTGAAGCCGTGGACCAGATGCCAGCGCTCTGCCATGAGTTTGCAGGGCTTCACACAGCGCATAGGTGACATCTGTTGAGTTCAGCCATGAGTCTTGAGAGACAGGCGTGGCCTTTGGTGCTCCTGGGATCACCAGACCAACGTGCCCTGTGTCACTACCCAGAATGAAGACCTTCAAGTTGACACAAAGCCAGAGCGGCCTGGCCCAGATGACCCTGCCAAGACCCAACCCACCTGCACAGCCAGCAACTGAGGTCTCAGCACTGTGCTCCCCTGGTGTGTCACCTCAGCACAAACCTGATGAACACAACCATGCTGTTCCTCTGCACCATATGCTGTGGGCCTGAGCCTGTCTGTGCGCCCTTTGTCCCCGGCACACATGTGCAGGACACACTGCAAATGGCCAGTGGGCTTGGCTGCCTGTGGTCTGGAGGCTTAGAACAGCAGCCCCCCTTCCAGGCTTCAGCTTTTGGAGGTCTTTGCTGGCACACATCTCCTGGCATCCCAGGGGCTTCTGGTGCATGTCGGTGCTCCTCACGAGCTGCCTGCCTCTCACACATGCTGCTGGCACATATCTCCTGGCATCCCAGGGGCTTCTGGGGCATGTCGGTGCTCCTCACGAGCTGCCTGCCTCTCACACATGTCGGTTCACCTCACGAGCTGCCTGCCTCTCACACATGCTGCCTGATGAAGTACTGACATCACTTGGCCCTCACCTCCCCCAGGCAGATGAGGCAGCTCAGGACCAAGCCACACAACAGAAACACCATGCGAAGGGCTCACGTGCTTATTTAGAAGTAGCAGAAGAGAGAAAAGGGCACTTCTCAATAAATTACACTGGAGCAACGGGCACCTAGTGTTCAAAGAAAGGACTTGAGCCCATGCCAGGAGGAGCCTCCCCCACATTAATGCTCTCTCTCCTGGGCTGCACTCACCCTGCTGGGGTGGTCTGGGACAGACGTCAGCGCCCAGCACTGGGCAAGGCGCGGGGCACACAACACTCCTGCCACAGGGGCTGCAGACAGCCCTGCACCGTCCAGACCTGTGTTGCTGAGAGAACAGCCCCCAGACCCACATGCCGCCCCCAAGCCTCAGCAGTCTGCTCTGCACAAGAGAAGGCACTACTGTCCTAGGTAGAGTCCAACAGAAACCGACCCACAGCCTGGTTCTGAACAGTGTCCTGCCCTCCGTGAATGGCAGGCCTTCAAACCTGCCAGGAGTTCCCGCGCTTCCTTCTCTATGAAAGTATGGCAAGGGGCTGGGGGACAGCTCTGCATTGCCTGGCATGTGTGAAGCCCCTGCAAACCATCAAAATAAAAATAAAATATCAATTTAAGTGAATAAAATTAAATTGTGGTAAAAGGTAACATAGAATTCACCACTTCTGCCACGCCACCATGTTAAGCACAGGGGGCGTTAAGCACCAGACCATTCATCCACTGATTTTCTCATCTTCCTGGACCAAAGCTCCATACCCATGAAGCACTAACTTCCTGCCCTGTCCCCAGGACACCTGGGAGGAATACGTGGGATGCTATTCCCAGAGTCCCCGGATCCAGATCTTCCTTGACATCAAGGGGGACCACTGGAAAGCCAGGGGCTGCACTGCACCAGCTCATCTCCCCAGAGAAAGTCTTCACTAAACACAGCTGCAGGCTGTGTCTGCCTCACTCAGACCACGTCCAAGAGGCTACCTGTCCACTTTCTCTGGGTCCCCTGTGCGCCCAGCATCCGACAGGGCAGCCCTGGGCCACAGCATCAAGGACAGTGATTTAAGCCTGCTGGCATCACTCTTCCAAGCACCTGGAGCAGAACCACTGGCTCCAGCTCACAAGGAACTCAGCAGCAGATACCACTGTCATCTCCACTTCACATACAGGGACACGAGGCACAGAGCAGAGAACACACCATGACATGGCTTAGGTGAGGCCTCCCCTGGGTCCCTGCTCTGGATCCCCATATGAAGCTGCAGCACAGTAAGCAAAACCTGTCTGCAAGTCGGGAGAGGCCAGCACGCCCCCATCAGCCCGCTGTTCTTGCTGCCACTGTTGAGGAAGATTCCATCTCAAAAGTCATTCTTCTACTAATTCCTAATTACACAGGCTCTGAGTTCATGCATCCCCAGTGCCAGACAAAGCCACAGTCTGCTCAGAACGACTCCTGACCAAACCCCCTCAGAAGCACCCTTGTCATTTTACAAACACACGGGCATATAAAAATAAATGGGCTGTTATTTATATATACATGGTATCCAATACATGGTTTTGAAGTTTGCTGTTTTCCTACTGTGTATCTTAGAGACCTTTCCTTCTCACCATAGTTGATGAGGCCATTTGTTCTAGAAATACAGGTTTCCTGCATCATGCCATGATACTACTACTGACAAAAACCATTCACTGCAGTGACCCAGGCCTTTGTCCTCAGAGGCTCCACTCCACTGCTGCTGATGGTTGCCCAGAATCCCACCTTCTGTCCACTGGATACTGCTATTCGTTTAACCTTTCCCTACTGACTGACATTTAGGTGGTGCTGTGGTTTTTTTGGCCATTGCAATATTAAAGGCCAACATCCTGAACATATATGTCAGCTTGAAATGAAAATCTTTAGAGGAGAATTAGCAGGCCATGGGATACACAACATTTTTAGTTTACTGTGCACACCCAGCTGCCTTCTAAAGTCTAGATCAATCCGCACTCCCACAGGTGGCTGGTGGGCAGTCCCCAAGCTCAGGCAGGAGGCTGCAGACTCCATTGCTGTGCTGCCAAGCTGCTTTGCCTGGCCTGAACCAGAGCTGGAGAGGAGGAGGGAGGAAGGGCAGGCTACAGCCAAAGGCTGGCAGCAGTGATTGCATGAGCTCTTTCTGGATCCCTGTGCCACTCCTGCATTTCCTGCCCTGGAGGTTCTGAGCTTACCCACACTTAGATTGCCTAGGCTCACAGTAGCAGCAGAGGTGGGCCTGGGCTGCGTGCGTGGCCACAGCAGCCCGACTCTAGGTTTTGAGACAACTGGAGCGATGCCTGCTCCTCCCTACAGCCCGTCTGTGGTTCAGCAGGGCCGCATGCCCTCAGGATGCATGTGCCCTGCCACAGGGGACTGGCCTTACGGGTTCCCTACTGTGGCATCACTCAGTCCCAAGGGCACAGCACTGCTAGACAGAGGCCTACACGAGGAGTCACCAGAGGGAGGCCACAGAGTGTTCCTGTGGCCCTGCAGACAGCCTCCGCGCTGGACTTCGCTCTGCCCTGCACGACGCACAAGGCTGTGGGGCCGCCTCCTTTGCTTCCACAGACACTACCATGTGGAGGAGAGAGACAGGCAGAGATAGGGTACAGCCACCAGGCAGCTACCCCCGGCCGCAGGGCAGAGTCAAGTCAGCGCGCTCCTCTGCCTTTCCTCCACAGAGCCCACCTCTGCCAAGAGGGCAGGAGCAGTCAGGCCCCAGGAAGACTCATGCCTTCTGGGGACAGAAGCTGTGTCCTGGGGCATAGTGTCTGCCACCTGATCCGCACAAGTGTTGGTTGGCTACAAGAGGCAGGGGGAGCCCAGGTGCTGGCATGTGGATGTCACAGACACAAACATGCCGTGGCCAGTGCTTCCACGCACTGGGACCAGTTCTAACTTTGTGACTGGACAGGAGCCCATCCGAGTTAACAGTGAAGAGGAGGCAGATCCTGAAGCTGCATGTTCTTCAGGAAGTAACAACGCTTGCTTCAAAACCTGTTGGGATGCCTGGGCCATGCACACAGCCCAGGCTCCCTCCAGGGTAGGTGACTCCAGAAGCTCTGGGCATGGGACGGGCAGTGGTGGCAGGACTGCCCAGGAGACCTCCCGCACTGATTGCCGGCACCGCTACCACTGCCAGATGCAGAGCCTTCGTCACACCAGCCTGAAGAAAGGAAGCCTCTGTGCATTGTGAAAACAGACCTCACAGCCACCACAGCAAGCCCAGGAAACAATAGCCTTTGCCACCTTCATTCTAGTTTTGAGATGACATCTTAGGTCACAGAAGTCCCTGTCCCAGAAAACTAAAAAGCAAACCAAAAAAGTCACAAAGGGTGAGACAGGATAAAGGATCTAGACAGACCCTCAATCAAGAAAACCATTCAGCTGAGTGTGGTGGTGGGCACCTGTGATTCCAGCAGCTTAGGAGGCTGAGTCAGGAGGATCACAAGTTTGAGGCCAGCCTCAGCAACTTGGCAAGACCCTATCTCAATGAATGGATAAAGAAACTGTGGTGTATGTACACAATGAATATTATTCAGTATTAAAAGAGAAAAAAATTATGGCATTTACAGGTACATGGATGGAGTTGGAGAACATCATGCCAATCCCCAAACACCAAAGGCCGAATGTTCTCTCTGATAAGTGGATGCTGATCCATAATGTGGGAGGGGGCGTGGGAAGAATGGAGGAACTTTGGTCAAAGGGGAGGCAGGGAAGGGAAAGGATGGGACATGAAAACAGGAAAGATGGTGGAATTCGATGGACAACAACAACAACAAAAAGACCCTATCTCAAAATAAACAAGGTCTAGGGTACAGCTCAGTGGTAGAGTGCCCTTGGGTTCAGTCCCCATACTGGGAAAAAAAATAAAAACAAAAAGCAATTTAACCAGTTGTGCCTGTAGTTTCTGCTGAGAAACACACTGGTCCCTGACCCTGCTCCTCATACTGGGGACTGAACCCAGGGCGTTCTACCACTGAGCTGTACCCTCTGCACTTTTTGATTTTGAGACAGGGTCTCACTAAATTGCTGAGGCTGGCCTCAAAGTTGCAATCCTAGCCAGGTGCAGTGGCTCATGCCTGTAATCCCAGCACTTTGGGAGGCTGAGACAGGAGAATCGCAAGTTCAAAGCCAGCCTCAGCAATGGCAAGGCGCTAAGCAACTCAGTGAGACCCTGTCTCTACATAAAACACAACATAGGGCTGGGGATGTGGCTCAGTGATCGCGTGCCCCTGAGTTCAATCCCCAGTACCAAAAAAAAAAACAAACTTGCAATCCTCCTGCCTCCGCCTCCCAGTGCTGGGATTCCAGGTGTGAGGCGCTATACCCAGCTAGAAACACTTTTTAGTAAGGGTGCATTTAAAGGACCTCATGCTCTCAACATGTCTTGGGCACACTGAAGGAATCCATCAGCTAGTTTCACAGGTAAAGGAACAGAGCCCTCACTCAGTCACCCATCTTCTTATGAAAGCTGAGATCAGAACCAAGCACTGCAGCAAAGATTGCTCTACTCACAAGGTACCAGCACACACTGCAGAGCCACCTGAGACCGGGGCCTCTGCCTCCCACGATGTGATGGTCTAGACACACTGCCCTAAGCATCTGTAGCAGAAGAGACAGGCACGAGGCAGCTGTTTCTGGCACTGAGAACCGGGCAGCTCAGGCTGTGGCTAGGGAGGGAGGGAGGCACTCAAGGAAGGCCCCGCATTCGTCCCCATACCCTGCTCTGGAGCAGCCCCTTCCACCAGGGTCCGCAGCGTGGAGTTCTGCCTGGCCGGGGTGATACGCAGTGGTGTCCAGAGCCACGCGAGAGAGGAACTGCTAGGACAGGGCATCAGAACAGACAGCGTGTTGCGTCTGGTACACACAGTGCAGGGCCAGGGTGGTCTCAGCAGCAGAGCGCTTGTCTGCAATGCCCAAGAGGTGCAAGGTTCCATTCCCAGCACCGCAAAAAAATAAAATGAAATATTAAATAAAAATTTAAAAAATGATTAAAAACAAAAACTCACTGCATCACATGTAATTAAGCCAGAAAAGTGACATGTGATCTAAGGTAAAGCCTGTCAACAGAAACAGACCTTGAGATGACACATCTTGTAATTCACAGGCAAGGGCAAGGGCTACTGCCACAAACAAGCTATTAGGATAAAAACGTTCAAAGACAGAAATGATGAGTGAAGGGATGGGGAAATGTCAGTGGAGAATGTGAACTAGGAGAAAGAATCAAATGCACACTTTAGACCTATAAAGTAGAATTCCCAGTGAAAAGTTCACTGGACGGCTACAGGAGTAGACCAAGTACCACAGAAGGAGGGCAAAGTGAGTCTGAAGAAAATGCAATAAAAAATTATCCCAAATAAAAAAGTGAGAGGGGATTTTGTTTTTTTAAGTCACAGTCTCACTAGCTTGCAGTCAACATCAAATGGTCTAACACGCACATGATGGTAACTCCAGGAGAAAATGGAAAACGGATTTAAAGAAATTCAGGCCAGTGATTTCCCCTACCTCATGAAAAACAGCATCATAGAAATCAAAACAATGAATGCTGAGAAGAAAAAATACAAAGAAAACTGCACATAAGCACATCAAAGTCAAACACTGGAAAAGCAAACTTTGAAACATTTAAAGAAAAAGACAAATTAGAAGGCCAAAGGACATTCTCAGATTGGAAGAAAACAGAGCACCAGGGGACACTGGCCAGCAGGAAGGAACAAAACCACCCCATGCAGTTCACACAGGGAAAGAGCAACTTTTCTCAACAGTTTTCTTAATTGTAAAATTAGAACACTGTACTGGGGCTGGAGCTGTAGCTCAGTGGTGGAGCGCTGGGTTCAGTCCTCAGCACTCCACATAAATAAATAAAATAAAGGTATGTGTCTATCTTCAACTAAAAATATTAAAAAACAAACAAACATGGTACTGGAGGCTACAGCACAGTGACAGCATCAGCACAGTGGGGGGAGTCAGGCTCTTAGAACCCTTACATCTTATACAAAGTCACAGCATCAAACCAAGCAGACCACGAGTAAGTCCACGAAACACCAACACAGAGTGATCATTTAGAAAACAAGAAGAGGCCTGGGATATGGCTATAGGATAGAGGGCTTACAGCACCTGAGGCCCTGGGTCCTGCCCCTGGCCTGCAAAATAAGTAAGTAAAAACGAAAAGCAAAAGGAGGGAAAAGTCAACAGAGGGAATAAGCAGGATTTGAAAAACCATCTGGCAGACAGCAGGGACGAATGTCCTCTGCCAGTGAGGACTGAGAAGACTGTGTCTACAAGTCAAGGAGGAGGCCGTGCCCAAAAACCATGATGTACACACGTATCCTGATCTTGGACTTGCAGCCTCCAAAACTGTGAGAATCCTGTTGAGAAAACAACCATGAACCCCGAAGGAAAAAGAGAAGGAAGAACAAAACACAGACTTAGGGGCTGGGGCATAACTCAGTGACAGAGCACTTGCTAAGCATGTACCAGGCCCTGGGGTCAGTCCTCATCCCCACAAAAGATATAAAAACAGAAAACAAATAGCAAGATGGTGGAATTAAGTTCAGACACTGAAAATTACATAAAACTTACACACACCTAACACTCCAGTGAAGAGGCGAAAACAGTTTGATGAGGGTTCAAACCCCAGCAATGGCACAAACTTTTTTTGTATGAAAAAAGCAATGTCTGTAAGGGATGTGCTAGAAGTGCAAAGAGATGTGCATGTGTCCAGCGCACAGGCGGGAAGGGAACCGAGACCAAGGAGAAGGGCGCTTGTTCACGTGGCTATGGGAACAGGCACAGGAATCATTCCTGAGGAAGAACTGTCAAAGAGGAGGGGTATTTCCTAATGATAAAAGGGCCACTTTCTCATTAAGACACGGCAGGTACAGGTGTGCATCCTTAACAGTGTTTCAAACTACAAAGAGTACAAACAGAAAATACAAGGACAGTTAAATCCATGCTGCACTTGAACAAAAAAAGTGTTAAAGGCTACAAGGGCTTGGACTAATGCTACCAACCAATGCCACCCAAGCCAGAGGACGGTACGCTCAGTAACTCTAGAACACACACCGGCTTGTGTGGGGACGCCTATGAGGATTAGCCCATGCTTAGTTGTGACACAAGCCCCAGAGTTTCAAAGACTCAAGTGCTCTGACCATAAAGAAATTAAATCATAAATCAGCCTCAACAGTATATTTAAAAATCCCCCGGATAGATAGAAATAGAACAGTGTGCTTCTACAAACCCACAGGTTCAAGAAATCACAAGGAAAATGAGAAACTACTTAACTTAATGAAAATTAAAATGTGGTGTATCAAAATTTACTGGTTACAGCTAAGACCAAGTTCAGAGGGAAACTTACTGCCTTAAATGTTTAAAATTGATAATCTAAACCTACAGTGAGTAGAAGAAATGAAATAATAAAGATCAGAGCAGAAAAGAGAAAAAAATCAACAAACAGAAGAGAAAAATCAACGAAGTAAAAAGTTGATTCTGGGAACAGATGGATGAATTGTAAACCCTTAATAAGGTTGATCGAGGAAAAAGAGAAAATAGGAATGCAAACTATCAGGACTGGCATGGGCTTTCACTCCAGGCCCACGGACATTCAGAAGACCTCCAACAGTTTTCTGCCAATGACTCAACAACACAGATGGAGTTGAAAGAATCCTGAATGCAAACCATCCAAACTGACAAAAAACAAAGACACAAAAAGGCCAAATAGCCTGGCATCTGATAAAGCAATTAAATGGCAAAAAACCTTTCCTACAAAGAAAACTTCAGACCAAGCCGGGCGCGGTGGCGCACGCCTGTAACCCCAGCACTGAGGGAGGCTGAGGCAGGAGGATCGCGAGTTCAAAGTCAGCCTCAGCAATGGCGAGGTGCTAAGCAACTCAGTGAGACCCTGTCTCTACATAAAACACAAAATAGGGCTGGGATGTGGCTCAGTGGTCGAGTGCCCCTGAGCTCAATCTCCAGTACCAAAAAAAAACACAAAACTTCAGACCAAATAGTTTCAGTAATAAATCCAGTCAAACGTTTAAGAAGAAATGACACAAACCTTACTTTCTATTAGAAATGACACAAATCCTACATTCTGTTCTTCGGTATAATGAGAACACCTTACAGCTTCTTCAGTTATGCCTCATAACCCTCATGTCGGCACGTGGCAAGAGGGCTGGGAACATGGCTCAGTGGTAGAGTGCTTGCCTTCCATGCCTGAGGCCCTGGGTTCTATCCCCAGCACTGAAAATTACACACCAATGCCCCTCCAGACACAGACAGAAAAATCTGCATCACAACAAATTCAATCCAGCACTACTCAGAATATGTATGACCTTAACAGCAAAGACAGCAACAACCAGAAAAGGAAAGAAAACATGATGATCCCAATAGATGCAGAAAAGGCAAATCCAACTTACTGCTGAGGACAGTTTTCAGCAGACTAGGCTGATGAATCCCTCAGCCTGACAAGGGTCTGAGGGTCTGGAGGAAGACCCTACAGTTAGGACAACATCCTACAGACCAGAATGAGACAGGCGGCCCACACTTCCACCACCGTGCTCGACACCCCACTGGGTGTCCCACCCACATGAAGGCAAGTGCAAGAAATAAAATGCATCACAAATTGGGAAGAAGCAAACCGCCTTTATTAAAAAATAATGGAAAGGTTTTATACTGTCCACGTAGCATAAAATTCACCTTTAAGTGTGCAATTCAGGCAGGTGAGGTGGCACACAACTCTAATCTCAGCAACTTGGAAGGCTGAAGCAGGAGGATTCCAAGTTCAAGACCAGAGTCAGCAGCTTAGAGAGACCCTGTCTCAAAATCAGAATCACTGAGGATGTGGCTCAGTGGTACAGTGTCCCTGGATTCAATCCCCAGGACAAGAAAGAAAGAGAAACATGCATAATTCAATGACTTAGGATATCTGAGTTTTGCGGCCCTCACCACAATCTAGGCTCAAAGAATTCTCACCATTCCCACAAAGGAATTCCAGACTCATTAGCAGTCACTACCCGACTCCTGGAAAAAGAAATTTTAAGATACTATTCACAACAGCAAAGAACACATCATGTTTTAGAGTCAAAGCAGCCAGAGTTTAAAAACTCCAAGGGGCTTTTAATAGAATTTGGTTAGCTATTTCTATTTATCATTCTATTTGGAAAAGCAAAGGACCAAGAACAGGCAAAAGAGCTGTGAACAGGAGGTCTCAGGTCTCTCCACACCAAGCCTCACATGAAACCCCAGGGAACGAGAAGACAAGTGATGGTGCACAGGAGAACAGACGTGAGCCCACACCAGACCCACACCTGCACCCAGACCCACACCTGCACCATCTCCAACTGCCTTTGCAGATGGGGAAAAATATTCCCAGCAGAGACCTGCATCTAGAATCTACTAAAATCTACAAATTAATAAAAAGACAACCCAATAAAAATAGAAGACTTCAACAGATGACTTACCCAAAACAATATTTAATCAATATTTAATACCTGAACATATGGATATAAGCACATGAAAACGTGCTCTGCTTACCGGCATCAGGGAAATGAACAATCAAGACCACCAGGAGAAGCCCTGCACTGCCCAGAAGACTGGCCACACCAGGATCTCACAAGGGCATGGACCATGGGGCTCCCTCACATTGCTGGCAGGAGCAAAGCGCTGCAGTCACCTTGGACACGGGGGCAGGGGTGGGGGTGGGAGCTCATGGGCAGCAAAACCTCTCTGCCTGCCTTTCACCTGGCCATTCCTCTTCCAGGTATTTACCTAAGAGAAATGAAAACACGCGCAGGCACACACATCAGGGGAAAAAAAAAAAAAACCTGAACAAGTGTTCTCAACAGCTTTATTTATACTGGCCAAAGCTCAGACTGCCCATGTGTCTCAAAGGACGGTTAAAAAAAAAATTTTTTTTTTTTGAGTACACAATGAAGTTTTTTTTCCCCCAAGTATTTCTTAGCAATAAGAATAAGCTACAGGGGCTGGGATTGTGGCTCAGCGGTAGAGCGCTTGCCTTGCATTCGTGAGGCACTGGGTTTGATCCTCAGCACAACATAAAAATGAGTAAAATAAAGAGACTGTGTCCATCTACAACTAAAAAAATTTTTTAAAAAAAGCAGCAGCTATATGGGCTGGGATTGTTGGCTCAGTGGTAGAGCGCTTGCCTGGCATGCATGAGGCACGGGGTTTGATCCTCAGCACCACATAAAAATAGATTAAAGATATTGTGTACATCTACAACTAAAAAAAGAATAAGCTACAGTACACAAAATGATACGGATGAATCTTCAAAACTAATGCTGGAAAAAAGTCAGGACGAAGAGGATACTACCCCACTGCTGTGTCACTCCACCTATATAAGCAGGAAAGAAATCCATGGTGACAGAAATCAGAACCTGTGACTGACTGGAAAGGTTAGTGTGAAGACATACTTCTTAAAGCCCACAGAGCCCTACATTCATGGTCTGTATTTCATTGCACTAAAATTGTCTCAATACTAAAACATTTTTCAAAAACAAAGGCAACAGAAACTTTAAGGAAAAAAGTCAGAAGGCTGTGCTGAGAACAAATGTTGCTTAGTTCAAAGCACTGAGTGTGCCTGCACAGACCTCCCACATAATCAGTGAAATGGAATGGAATACCTGTTAACTCTCCTTGGGCATTTCTCTGGCTTGATATCCAATTCGTAGTGATAGATGTCAATTTTGGGGATGTCCATTTCGAAGAAGTTGGCCTGTAGTTTGATTGTTCTCCCCGAGGTCCCAAAGTCGGGTCGAGGTGGAGGCTTGAAGGCATATCCTTGGATGGGTGGTGGTGGGGGCCCAGGAGGCACAAGCACTGGAAAACAGTGGGGGAACTCCTGTCATCAAGGACGGTAGACTCACCCCAGCTGGGTGCACACCCTGCCCTTGCCGCTGCCCGGGCCCACGCTGTCACCCCCTTGGTACGGCCTCTGCCTTCTCCATGGCTGCTCCTTCCCTTGAGCTCACACTCCTGCAGGAAATCTGATGCTCACCGCCCAGCTGGATGCACTGAGGCCTGGCCCTTGTCCCTGTGCAGACCCTCCTCATCCCAGGGACACCCAATTGCCAGGCTCAAAGACTGTGTGTAGTGCCCCCTCTTCTGAGGGCTTGGTGGCATGTAACACTGTGCCACACCACTCTTCCAAATCTCTTCTCCTAGATCCTCAAAATGGATTTGCTCTGCTCGGCCCTCCTGGTTTCCCCCGGGAGGCTCACTGCAGCTCAAGCTCTGTATCCACAGTCACACTGCTCTCTCTCGCATTCCCACCTCCTGAAGCAGCCAGGGCTCCTCCCACACAGCGCAGAGAAGGTGCCCTGTGGCTCAGCTCACTAGCTCTCCTGATGCCTCCTCTAATGTCCAGTCCCTCACCGGAGCCCAAGCTCAGCCTGGGCTCCGCATCCTCCTGCAGGGGTCCACACAGAGGCCTCACAGCAGGTGGTGGGAAAGCACATCTCCTGCATCCATTTTCCCAGCTGCAGGCTGGAGGTTGAACTTTTGGTTCAAATGCTTCTATGACTCCTCCACACTCAGGCCACACATCTAGGCACCTGCCAGTGCCTGCGGTCTGGCCTCAGTCTTATGTTCTGCACTCTAATCACCTCCCACCTCCCAGCCGAGAGCGGGCCTTTCATGCTTCAGACTGCCATGGCTTCACCTGATGGTCCTGAGGCAATGTCCCCTTGGGGCCAGGCTCAGGCATTGCTAGCCGGGACGTGCCCCCACCTCCCTCTCCCCATTCCCATTCCCACTCCAGGCCTCGCTGCCTTCTTGCTTGTTGCCTGTTGCCCCCAGGGTCTGGGAGGGCACAACAGAGCCCGGAACCATTTGATCGACCTTTGCATGGCTATTTCAGAGAGGAGGTACAGGAAAGTTCCCAAAGTTTCCCAGAAAACATCCTGTCATGACCAAAGTACCAAAGGAAGATGTGCACACCATTGCAGGTCAAAGGCAGCTTTCCAACGCTGAGGCTCACGCGCATGTCTGCCACAGGCCCTGAGCAGTACTTGCTGTGCAGGGCCACCCCAGGCACTCGAATATCTGGGCACTCTCTCTAGCCCTGGAAAGCACAAGAACCCCTCCTGTTTGCAACAGACCAAAACTACATTTCCACAGAGGAGGTGTCTCGGCATCGACCCGATCACAGACCTAAAGGACATCAGCCCCCAGGTTCTCACACCTGGGGCACTGGAAAGACAGGCAGCACCAAGCACCGGCAAGGCAGAGGAGGCCAAAGGGCAAGGCTCAACTGTGACCAAGGGGTCCAGAAGTCAAGGCAGAGGCCTGCTTTCACTGCTGTTCCAAATGCTGATTTACTCAGAAACACCGGTACAGGAGCGGTGGAAAGAAGTGTCACCTCGAATCTTCTGGCACTCCACATCAGTAAGGCTCAGGCTGTGGGGCTAGGAAACACAGCTTGCTCAACAAGGATCCCCTTATTTCCAATTAAGTGTCTTTGTTTCAAGAAACCAAACCCTCTCCATTTAAAAAGAATTCAGTGTACTTCAGTATTTACTGATATTCACTGGAAACAAGCATTTTATTAAAAAGAGCAAGAGTGATCTGTTCTTACTGTTCTTCTGACCTAGAAAAACTCAGTTCTTGAACTGCCTGTGCTTTGCTTTCTACAGACAAACTCATATGCTCAGGGGTTACCAAGGTCACTGAGCTGTCTCCACAGGTACCCACAGGGACCTGAAAGGGGAGGAGACACTTGTGCAGAGGCAGAACATTTATTGACCAGAAAAACTGTTTTCAAGCAGCTTCCTGTTGCTTCTGAGTGTAAGTCACCTCAACTGGAGGAAGTTTTTCCTTTTTTCTTTCTTTCTTTCTTTCTTTTTTTGGAAGTACTGGGGACAGAACACAGGGCCTCACATGCAGGCAAGTGCTCTGCTATTGAACTACAACCCCAGCCCAACCTTTAGGCTTTTCCTAGCAATACTTTCCACCGCAGACTCTGACTGTGACAAGGAATAGACATTGCTGTCCACATTGGCTCGACAAACCTGGTCCCTTGAGGACCAAGGGGGACTGAACAAAGGGGGTACCAACAGACAAATGCTCCAGTTCTCAGGTGTCTCTCCCATAGAAGCAAAGTGACATTAGTGTCCCAGGAAGTGCTCAGGCACAGAGGTACCAATTCTGGCCCTGCAGTCCATTTCAGGGCCAGAGCACTCTCAGATGGGAAGAAGGAGCAGTCCTAGTTGGCAGGCACGGTTCACAGTGCTCATGGGCACTTCTGACTGGAGCTCAGCTCTCCACACAGAGAAGGGTCACCAATGAGCAAAATGTCCGAGGCCGTGATGGAGGGCACACATCCTCATGGTGGAACACAGATACAGCTCCAGCCAGGCTCTTTCCGGCAAGCCACTGCAGCTGATGGACTGGCACGTAAATCTGACCAGGAACACAGATTTAGACAAGGTCATTTCACAGGTCAACCCTGCTTCTCCTAAGAAGCATCCCCTAAGGCCCCATTTCTTTCACAGTTACTGTGGGAAACAACTGTCCACCAGCCTATGTCACTAAAATGAATAAAAGCAATGAGAAAATAGAAAGGCAATGTATTTATAAAATGAACAATTTCACAAGATAGCTCTTCCTTGGTCCTGGGAATAACGAAAACACTGACAACTTCACTAGAAGGCACATGGAATAGAAAATCCCAAGTTAAAGCCATGAAAGTTTTCCAAGCAGAGGGAGTGGACACGCGCTTCCTCCCTGGGGAAGGAAATTCCCCCTGAATAACAGGAACCCTGTACAGGGCCTCAAGCCCTGGGAGAGCACCTGGGCTATTTTTATCACTCACAGGGAGTCCCAAGTGTAAACAGAGAATCAAAACCAAAGCACTGGAGAGAAAGTGTGGCAGAGGGACGTGGGCGCAGGCCCGTGGCACGTGAGAGGAAGCGGGGTGCAGAACAGAGGGCCCTTCTTGTGGGGTGTGGGCTCTTGGGCCTGACGGGCACGTGATGCGCCAAGATGGAAAGCCTCTTCCAAGAGGCCAGAGGAGAGAAGCATGGGCACCTGGACAGCCAGGCGGCTATAAACATCAGGGGGAAAGACGAGTTTTCTGTTGAACAAATGAGAGCCCAAGTAATAGGTGGGGGAGGAGGACATCTGTGGAGACCCCCACCCCAAGGAACACCACCAGCTCGGCTCCTGCTGCCTGCTTTGCAGGGCTCCAGACCCCCGCCCCCACCTCCCTCTAGCTGCTGCCATGCTGCCTGCCCACCCAGCCCACGTCACTGCATCTTCCCAGGTCCCAGACTCACCCCGGCTCCCCTGCAGGCACGTCCTGCAGACCAGACAGCACACCGGTGCTTCCCATCTGGCAATGGGCCACACAGGCTTATTTTAAATGATTTCCACTTGTTTCTGGAGTCCATGTGAACAGAAGGAGAATTCTGCTTTTGATCCAGGGTTCCCTGAGTCCTAACAGTGGGAAGGGACCCCAGAGGCTCTAGGAAGGGCAGTGTCATGGCTCTGCACGTTAATGCCACACCCCGTGGCTGGGGAGCCTTACTGAGCACATCCCCAACCAGTGAGACTCCAGAGGCCCAGAATCCAGCAGTGTCAGGGACAGAGTAGGTACAGTGCTTGCTGACTTGCGTGTCACTCAGCACAGCAGTGGTTAAGATCTCATTTTAGAGAGAAGCAGTGAGTAACTGACTTCCTACGTGAGTGGCTGGGTCACCATCAAGTCTCATTGTGGACAGCAGACGCCAAGAGGCACGCCTGTGAATGAGGCTTCTGAAGCACGCGACAGCCCTCTCAAAGTGCCCAGGGAGTGTGCACCATCCCCAGTTTCTCAGAGGGTCACAGAGTGGGCTGTGACACCTGCCCCCAGGAGCCACCTCCTGGAACAGCTGAGCATGCTTATCCCTAGCCCTACCTCTAAGTGAAGGGCGAGGTCAAGGGGAAAGCCTACAAGCCGAGAGAAGGAGGGTCTACTGGGCTCTCAGGTGCCCTGTGCCCTGTGTGGAGCAGGAGGCACCCAAGGGACAGTCCTGATGATGAGAACTCACCCACAGACTCTACTGAGAACACTGTGGGGTGGGGGTAGGGGGGCTGCAGTCCACTCCCGTTCAGGGTGACCAGGGGGCAGGAACCTGCATGCCAGCGAAGCGCAAGGAAACTGCACAGGGGCCTAGGTGGCCATCAGATCCACGGAGAAGTTCTTGGGAACAACTGCCAGATGCCTGCATGTGGCTTCAGCCACCCTAGGAAGGCCCAGGTCTGCCCTCAGGGGCTTGGTCAAAGATTCAACTGGAGCCGGGCGTGGTGGCGCACACCTGTAATCCCAGCACTTAGGGAGGTTGAGACAGGAGAAACGCGAGTTCAAAGCCAGCCTCAGCAATGGCGAGGCGCTAAGCAACTCAGTGAGACCCTGTCTCTACATAAAACACAAAATAAGGCTGGGGGTGTGGCTCAGTGGTCGAGTGCCCCTAAGTTCAATCCCCGTTACCAAAAAAAAGATTCAACTGGAAGAGTTGCAGCCTACCACTTCACAGCTGGTGAGCACTACTGGAATGGCCAGGTGGGCATGTGTCCCTATCACCCCTCAAGTGTGCTGCAGGGAGGTTTCAGTGAGGCCAGGGCTGGGCCTATGTAGGAGATCTTACTGGTTTTTAGCACAGTTGAGTTTTCTGACTACTCAGATGACCTAACCCCAATGGGATCGTGGTTTGGTACACATGGGCACAGATTGAAACCACACTATACCTTCTCTCCACTGGGAGCTGAGAGGCCTGAGTTCGATGATCTGAGCTCATTCACAGGCAAACTAGCACTGGAATGAGGGGAGAGCAAACATTTCCTGTGGTGAGCCCACTCTCCAGGGAGCAAGGAGGTGCCCAGCTCACTCGCCTAGTGCATGCTCAAGAAGTGAGTGGACGGCAAGGCGCTAATAAGCAACTCAGTGAGATCCTCTCTCTACATAAAACACAAAATAGGGCTGGGGATGTGGCTCAGTGGTCGAGTGCCCCTGAGTTGAAGAAGAAGGTGGGGGGGAGGTGGTGGTGGTGGTGAGTGGGACACGGTCACCTGTCCCTACTCTAGTGGCTGCTGCTGGCAGGCAAGCTCATGCCTGGCTACGAACCCTTCCCAGGGAAAGTCGTTGAGCAGCGTTCCAGAAACCCTGCTGTGCGTTTTCTCATTATGAACACACCAGAGGCCCAGGCTCTGGGGTGGGGGCACCCTGGCACACTGCTCCTCACCAGCCCAGGCGCTCAGCACAGGTCAGAGAGCATCATCTCAGCCAGCGCCGGGCACATGCCATGGGGATAAAAGAACTTGCTCCCACCCATGGCGGGACACATGACCAGGTACCTGCTGCCACGTATTGTTTCTTTGACCCTGATGATCAGAACTTGCAATAGAAAGTACAGAAAAACACAAGACAAGTAAGACAGCTAGAGAGCTACCACCCCAAAGGCAGCCCTGGCAGGCCGTGTCTTGTTCTAGATGCATGTGTCATCACACATGTGTGCTAGCTTGTGATAAGGCAGCTTTAGCTGCTGATGCCAACTTCAACGGCTTCCAAATGTTCACATTAAATAACGTAAATATTCTGCGGAAGCCCCTTGTGGCAACGACTTCATCCTGAAGAACCAGGCAGTCAGAGGATGCCCTCTTGCTACACTGAGCCACCTGCCCTGCTGCCCTTCCACCCAGCAATGCAAATGCAACCGTCCAGACACATCTCCACTCCTCTTGTCCAGACTCTGGTTTCTGGCCTGCAGCTTCTGGGCCTCCAGGCTATCACTGATGAATTGCCTTGTAAGTCTGGTCCTGGCCCAGGTACCAACCCAGGCTTGGAGCCCCATCCAATCCCAGAAGGACCCTTGCATACACTGCTGGTCCCCCCCAGCCCTGGAATGCACTATGAGTGTGAGGCTGAGCCCAGCGGCAATGAGATCCACACTCCCATGCTGCTGGCCACACCAGGATTCCGAGGAGGTTTAGTGGTGGCTGCAGTTTTGACGTCTTGTGCTCCTTGAGAAACCATGAACTCCCTATCCATCTTTCCCTTGGGACAAAGCCTACACACAAAACTTGGCAGGCAAGTCCCTGGCAGCAGAATCCTCATCAGGAAAGCTTCTTGGGCCATCATAGTCTCAACACTTGTCCTGACCATAGTACCCTGGAGGTGAGTCACCATGTACCCAAGAGCTGGAATTTTCACCCCTGAACTCAGAGCTACAAACATGAATCGGAAATATCTTCACTGTTCTCCCTTCCACCGGGAATGTGCACAGTAAGTAAGCCACTGCAAGGCCAGCAGTACTTGAGACCTGGGCAGAAGGCACAGCTGTCCCCATGTCACACAACAGTCATTATCAAGGCCACAAAGTACACTTCAAATCATCCGCTGCGGGTCCTTGTAATCGAATGTAACGAAGAACTCATTTGCTACTTTGTCACATGTGGTTTGGCATTTTGATGACCATACCTCACTCAGTACGACTGGCTTCATCTGCTCTCCTGTGTTTTGTTTTGTCCTTGAGAACCATTATTTGGAAAGGAGTCCTCATGAGTGTTACCAGGCTGATCTAACCTTTGAGAACCACCTCTCCCTGGGGCACAGTGGCCTCATCTCTAAAGCAGAGAAGATGGTACCTCAACTTGAGAACATCACCCAAGCCTGTCCTGGTCACAGCTGGGACAGGATGGGCAGGGTCTGCTGTTCCTCTGCCACAGCTCCCGGGCATGTCACCTGCCAGGGTTCTGAGGAGGAGCAGCTCCCAGGACAGGCTCATGCACTGCAGGTCCAGCGGGGGCTCTGCTGTCTCCATGGCTGCACTGATGTGCACTGATCTCACAACGTACCCGCTGCCATGACAACCGGGCTCTCCTGCGTATGTCTGTCTCACCACATGGGCTGATGGGGTGTGGGTAGGGCTCAGCACCAGTAATCAGAAAGCAGCCTCCTGGCCAGGCCTCAGTGCTGTACCCCTAGATGCTGTAACCCCCCCCCCCAACGTGTGCCTGAAAAGCTAGCAAGCAGGTGGCCTGGGAAACTGACACTCAGGCTCTGCCGGCACCTCTGCGAAAACAAACAAGCAGCCACTGCAAGCAAGAGGGTCTACTAAGGAAAACACTCTGGAGGGCAGGCAAGCAGAGAGTGCAACGGCCAGAGATGGCGTTTCTGGTATTTTCTATAGGCCTGAACATAAGACCTGCAAGAAACAGCTGCTCAACCCATTAGGTTTGGCATATGGATCTCAAGCCTACAGGGCAGATGACATCCACCCCAACCTCATCCCACCCCAAGCAACCAGGCTTTCACTGTACGTCAACAGTGTGATAAGCACCAGCACAGGGTCCAGGACCATGCCCCTGACCACAGCCAAGGCCCGACAAATCCCAGATCCAAGCCAGAAGTCACCTTAGAAACCAAAGGGGGAGAGAATCACTCACCCCTCTCTGTCCAACCTGCTGGAGACACAAGCCATGGAGGCAGTCTAAGGCACTGGTTCTGGGAAGGGGAAATGAAAAGGGAACTATAAGAGGCAGCACCCAGACTTCCCAGAAGGGCTGGCAACTGGCTGCAGCTTCCCATTACGGCCCTGCCTGCAGCCCACGTTCCTTCCACGACATCTTAGTATGAGTTATGTGGCCTTCAAAAACCAGAAATCTGCACCACTGTTCACTCTTGGGTGACTCATGAGAACCTAAACAAAACAGTCATCCAATAAACCATGAGCTTGAGAACCCCTGGGCCCCAGGGTCTCCCACAACGTGCCATGCTGCTGCTGTCCGAACCTGTGCCGCAGTCTGCAAGCAAGCCTGGCGCGGGGCGCACAGCTCTCCTCCAGGAAGCAGGCCAGAACCCCCAGAGGGAGGCGGGAGCACTGCCAAGTTCCAGGCCGCAAGGTGAGCATCACTATTCCAAGCCACACCTCCTCGATCTTCCTCCCAGAACTGTTGTCACACTGTACCCTCCAGGAATCATGGAGGCCAAATAAGGTAGCAAAAATGACTCAGGATTTGGGAGCAGTTCTGTGCTACAACCTGGGCCGAGCCAGACGTAGACACAATCTTCTTTATGCCTCTGGCCATACCTGCAGGAGGAGTCACAGGCTGCAGGGTTGACAGCCTCATCAGGATCCCCTGGCCAGGAAATGGCTAAGAGAATTGCCACCTATCATTGACTCCAGAGAAGGAAGGATCCTGATGACTCTAACAGGCGCACTGGCTGGAGAGGAGGTCCCACCAAACATGCGCCCTCCTGAGACGCATAGGACGCGTGGCCGGCAGTCATCCGCTGCCTATGTGGAAGCCCCACTCCTGGCCACCAAATGGGCGGGACTGCATTCAACACAACCACAGCAGCCTTTGTGGAGAAATGAACAGGGCATTTAAAATAGGTGCAGAGGGCTGGGATTGTAGCTCAGTGGTAGAGCGCTTGCCTTGCATGCGTGGGGCCCTGGGTTCGATCCTCAGCACCACATACAAAGCAATAAAAAAATAAAGCTATTGTGTCCATCTACAACTAAAAAAATATTTTAAAAAAATAAAAATAAAAAAAATAAAATAGGTGCAAAGAATGTAATCAGAGCCAGGTGCGGTGGCCAAGCCTATACTCCCAGATACTCGGGAGGCTGAGGCAGGAGGAAGGCAAGTGCAAGGCCAGCCTCAGAAACTTAGAGACCCTGTCTACGGGAACATCTGCTCAGTCGGCTAGAGAATAAGCACAACTGCACACCACCCACAGATCTGCAGAGCACAACCTGGAGCACTACCTACCAACTGCAAACAAGAAGAAACCAAACTCAGCCTGCACTCAAACGTGTTTCAGAACGTCAATGCTCTCACGTCCCACTTGAACCTCACGGCCAAGCAGAGCTTGGAGAGGAACTGCATCTGCAGCCAGGCACCTGTCCCAGTTCTGACTCCCAAATCTTGGCAAATCTCAATCAAACTCAAACTTAGTTCCTAAGTTTTCCAGGTGTTCAGGGACACAGGAAAAGTAAAATGTGACCCAAGTGGGAAGGAAAGGAGCCCTGGCTCTTTGGAGGTTCCAGCTCCCAGACCTAGAAAACCCTGCCAAAAACAGGGTTAACAGGAGGCATGCAGCTGGGCGCGGTGGCACACACCTGTAATCCCAGCACTTACGGAGGCTGAGACAGGAGAAACGCGACTTCAAAGCCAGCCTCAGCAACAGTGAGGCGCCAAGCAACTCAGTGAGACCCTGTCTCTACATAAAACACAAAATAGGGCTGGGGATGTGGCTCGGTGGTCGAGTGCCCCTGAGTTCAATCCTTGGCACCAAAAAACTCTGCCAAAACATCAAAACAAAATCAACAACAAAACAAACAAACAAAAAAATGGCACATAAACATTCCAGGGTGGAAAGAGGCGATGGTCCCAGCCTCTACAGCCACCACGTAAGCCACCACGTGGGAGGTTGCTCCTGATGCTAGTCCATGCATGGCAAGTGTGCACCAATCAATACTTGGTAGAAATTATGTTGTCAGTTCAGTTTAGGAGGAGGAATACCTGTCCTTAGATGTGGCTGGCACCACTAGGGTGTGTAAATGAGAAGTAAATGCCCCAGAGTGCACAGGTTCAGGGAATATGTTATAGGGACTACTACCAGGCCTGCACTGTTCAAGAAAAGGATAGATGCTAATGGCTTATGGGAACAGAGACAAGAGCACAGGAGCCATCAACTGGTGCTCTCCTGTGAGACCCAGGACATATGGCAAACAATGGCTGCCCATCAGCCAATGGTCCCCTGTTCCTGGAAACAGACCCCTAATGTGGTCTCAGGACCTCATGGGTTCCAGCTGAATAAATGACTCCTTCCTCCTCTCCTCTAGGTATGAGGGCAGAAGACACATCCATCTGCCACAAGAAAGAACTTCATTTCCAATTCTCCTGGCCCACAGGGAGGCCGGGCCAGGGCTCCGGGAACGAGAAGGTGAGGAGCGGAAGGCCTGCAGGAAGCCCGCGCAGGGTGCAGCCAGGACTGGAGGGCAGCGTGCAGGGCGGTCAAGGGACTGCTCTCTGGAAAGTGCTGTCTTGGCAGACAGGTGGCACGCAGTTCCTGGAAGTCCCTGTGAAAACCCCTCTGAGCACCTCCAATCCATCACAGCCTGGAGAGCACCAGAGAGGCCTCTGAACGGGAGGTCACTGGTCCAAGGGGACATGCAGGTGCCAGCAAGGACAGCAGACAGCACACCCCAGGAAAGACAGCCCCACGAGCAGAGCCTGATGTGGTTCAGCACATGAGGCCGGCACAAGTGGAGGGCTCCCCACTGCACGGGAGCACCACTACCATTACTCACACAACTCCTCTGGTTTAGTGAGTAAACTTCCCAAAATATTTTGACCTTATTTTTAGTGAGCACTATGGCATGTATAAGAAAAGCACATGACACAGAGCTTAAGATGAACCGTGAACACATGTCCAGCTACCCTGGTGGGCGGGGCTTGCTTCATTCTCACTGCAAATGGACCCCTCCACAGCAATGGGCTTCCGACCTTCATTCTTTGAGAAATGGTCCCCAGAGCCATCCCTGTGTCATATAAAAGGACAACTTGAGCCAGGCGTGGTGGTGCATGCCTGTAATCCTAGCACTTTGGGAGGCTGAGACAGGAGAATTGAGAGTTAGTTCAAAGCCAGCCTCAGCAACGGCGAGGCGCTAAGCAACTCAGTGAGACCCTGTCTCTACATAAAACACAAAATAGGGCTGGGGTTGTGGCTCAGTGGCAGAGCACTTGCCTAGCACGTGAGACACACTGGGTTCAATCCTCAACACCACACAAAAATAAATAAAATAAAGGTATTGTGTCCATGTGCAACTAAAAAAATATTTTAAAAAAAAATAAGAAAACACAAAATAGGGCTGAGGAGGTGGCTCAGTGGTCAAGTGCCCCTGAGTTCAATCCCTAGTACCAAAAAAAAGGACAACTTTTCATCTTCTGAAATTTTTATGCCTTTACTTACTTACTTACTTATTTATCTTTGTGCCAGAATTGAATTAGGGTACTTGACCCCTGAGCCACGCCCCCCAGCCCTATTAGTGCCTTGCCATTGCTGAGGCTGGCTTTGAACTCGCAGTTCTCCTGTCTCAGCCTTTCTAAGTGCTGGGATTACAAGCATGTGTCACCACGCTTGGCTTATTTATTTTTATGTGGTGCTGAGGATGGAACCCAGTGCCTCACACGTGCGAGGCATGACCCCAGCCCCTCATCCTATGAATTTGAATGAAAGTTCCCTCACAAGTCAAAGGCATTCCCTCTGACCCACCATCTGTTGGCAAAACCGCACCAGAACCCCGTGAGGGACACCAGGGGAACTGGAGGCAGATGCAGACACACCTAAGCAGCTTGCATAAGAGTGCCCCCATCACAGCGGCTCTCCTGTGGCCAGGGATCCTTGCCTGCCTCTCTCCCTCCTGCTGTTTATGGCCCTCCCAGGCTTGAGGTCACCATTCCCGGAGTGTCACATCACGGCCTCAGGGCATGTGCCTGGTCTCGCAGTTGTTGGCTATGAATGAACAGGTGAATAAAGAGCATCTTAATGTCACTGGGAATGAGAACACCTCTGCTGATGACCACCTGGTGCCAAGGGTTTTTACTGCAAGGTGACAGGCATGTCTGGGCACAGTCCCCCACCTTTCACACAGTGCGCACCTACTGCACACCAGGCACCGGGCTTCAGCACGTTGTCGCCTAACCTCATGGCCACCTCCCACAGGTGAGGAGCCGGGCTCCTCGGGGCCAGGTACGGCACCAGCACCTGGCAGCAGATGGCAAAGCAAGGACTCTAGTTTCTAACTCACCAGGTGCCAGCTTCACCCACTGACTCCACAACCTCCTTTACAAGAGCCCAGCTTGAATGTCAGGGAAGAATTTTTTTTTCTCCCAAAACCCTAACCCTCATTGGTTCACCCAAAAGTACAGGAATCCGACCTGGCTCCTGGGGTCCCCTGTCTGTTAAGCAGTTAGGAAAGCACCAAGAACTACTGTATGCTCTTTGACTGCAATCAGTCCATCCTAGACACCAAGAACATTTGTCAATACCTACATTTCCCCTTTTCATTGGCAGGGATGGGTGGGTGGGTACCAGGGATTGAATTCAGGGGCACTGAACCACTGAGCCACATCCCCAGCCCTTTTTTTGTATTTTATTTAAAGACAAGGCCTCACTGAGTTGCCTAGAGCCTCGCTTTTGCTGAGGCTGGTATTGAACTCGCAATCCTCCTGCCTCAGCCTCCTGAGCTGCTGGGATTACAGGCACGTGCCACCTCGCTTGGCCCTACATTTCCCCTTTTAATTTTAATTTTGCCTAAGAATTTAAGTAGCAAGCACCATCATTGTACCAAATACTATGCAAATACTATCCCACAGATCGCCTTGTGAGGTCAGTGCAGTAGAGGCCTGTATGGAGGAGGGAAGGCAAGGAGTCTGGAAGCCAATCCCTAGGCAAAGTGGGCACACCAGCATGAGTCCACCCTTCAGGAGCAGATGTGTGTGCATTGCTCAAAGGTGCACAGGAGCAAGAGTGCATGAGGGCCGACCCAAGAAGCCTGCAGGGCACACTGCACAGCACCAGTCCGGGTCAGGTCGAGGGTCGAGGTCGAGGTCGAGGCCAGGGCTGGGTGAGCTCAGCACCACCTCTGCACCAGCCACACCCAAGGGAGGTGCCAGCACGCAGTAGGCGGAACCAAGGCCTGTTGCAGAGACAGGCTGGGAATCACCTGCAGAGCATCAGAGGGGAAGTAAGGCCTCACTCTCACATCCCGTGAAACAAATTCCAAATGGGCACAAAACTGTGACTAGTCAGTATCTTTAAGCAAAACAAAAACATCCACATAAGTATTTCAAAATTTAGTAATTTTTAAATAATTTTTGGCAGGAGGTACTTTCTCAGAAGCAAAAAAAGCAGAGGCCTCAAAAGCCAGACTTGGGGGCTGGGGCTGGGGCTCAGCGGTAGAGCGCTCGCCTAGTATGGGTGAGGCACTGGGTTCGTAAAGGTCTCGTGTCCACCTAAAACTAAAAAAGAAAAAATTTAAAAGAAAAAAAAACAAACAGGGACAAACTTGACTACTACTTTTCTGTGCAGTGCCAGGGATCGAACCCGAGGCTTCACACATACTAAGCAAGTGCTCCCACTGAACCACACCTCCAGCCCACTGCCTGACACTTGTTGTCTTTACGTTCCATTTGATTTTCAGTGCTAGAGTTTAAACCCTAGCCCCTGAACGTGCTAAGCAAGCACCCTACCACCGAGCTGCACTCTCAGCCCTACACAAGATTTTTTTTTAATGTCTCTAATTGCAAGACAAAACCAGAAAATTTATGGCATCATAAATTCACAAACCTAAAAGCATAAACTCAAACATTCAGTTCATATAAATAAACAGGGAGAAGGTTCTAAGGTCCAGCAGGAACGGACAAGGCAGGACGAACGTCAGGGGCCAAAACCAAACTACATCTAGTCTTTAGTCAAAGGAAGACAAACGAGAACTGCAGATTTTTGCCTC
Source organism: Xerus rutilus (assembly GCA_028644305.1). Classification (NCBI taxonomy): domain Eukaryota; kingdom Metazoa; phylum Chordata; class Mammalia; order Rodentia; family Sciuridae; genus Xerus; species Xerus rutilus. The sequence goes on from CM053400.1 coordinate 179,473,862, forward strand.
ACCATGTGGCAAAAGCAGGGAAGGACGGCTCGCCTCACTGGCACTGGATGCTGTGCAGGGTCTGACTCGACAGCCCCCATCCAGAAACTCCCTCCAGCCACTGTCCTAAGCATGGCTCAGGCACCCCCACCCAGCACAGTGCTGCTCCCAGCCCACCGCAGCTAACACTGAGCAAAGGTGCACACCATCACAGTCAAGGGCACTGCGGCTGCGTCTATCAAATGAAGAGGCCCACACACCAGCAAGGGGAGCGTTCCAGGATGGCGGCGGGCATCCTATTTGTCCTATGCTGACACACATACTCTGGGTGCAGGAGTGAGGAGATTTATGGGCAGATTATAAAACAAAATGCTAACAGTGATTATTCCTGGGCAGCCACACTACAACTGGTCCCCTTCCTCTTGGCTGTGTTTCTGTGTTTTTAAGTAGGCATACTGTATCTGTTACTAGAAAAATAACAACAGGGACAAGCCAAGTGACTTCCGGAAGGAGGCCAATGCAGTGCACCCTTGATGCATCATCCTCCTGACATTTCTAAGGTTAAAGAAGTTGAGAGATGTGCGTGCAAAGTCAAACTCCGAGGTGGGCCCATCTCCCCACTGTGTACCTCATGAACAACACAGTGGGGGTTACAAGTGAAGCCAGGTCACACAGGTGCTGGGAGGCAGAAGATATAGCAGCAGGCTAAGGGGTAGGTGTCCAGCACCAAAGCGGAGCACCATCATTTGCCAGAGAAGTGGACAACACACCACCCTGTGGCCAAACAGCTCTGTCCTGGAGAATTCCTCTGGTGTCACCAGCCCCTGGGGAGCCACCCAGGGATGGAAACAGCATTCTTGCATGGAAGTACACCCTGCTCTTCCACAGGACAGCTGGTGATCGTGCCATTTGAGAGAGGATGAAAGCCACAATTTGGGTTTATATCTCAGTTAAAGAGAACTCACACTGAGACTCAGCAGATCTGTTTCTGTCCGTTCACAGCTCCACCCGACACTGCCTGGGCAGGACCCGCTCCTCCACTCGACACAGGCAGGGAGGTCCCTTCTCCCCACACTCACTGGGCTGAGCCACTTTTCGAGGTGTCGAGAAAACACCTCACTTACATATATCCTTTGCAGTGGGCACCAGGAGTCCATCCCCAGAGCCTGACTGCCCACCTGGCACCAGTGCACACGCTGGGCAGTGTGGTGCCTGCACTTGGGCAGCAGGGTCCCCATCCTGCAGGGAGGGGAGCTGCTTCTTGTGGCAGCACCTTGCCAGCTAAGGAAAGCCCCAGGCTGTGTACCTCCATCTGCGTCTTATCTGTACGTGCACACGTGTGACAGAGACATGGAAGGCCAGCTTCTCACTGAGGGAGATGGCGAGTTCTCGCTGAGCCAGCCGTGGCGAGCTGCCTGCCACTGCTCCCTCTAGTTGGTTTGCTGGAACAGCCACATGCACCTGTGACCACGCTGGGACAGGGCCTTGGCCACCGCAGAGCAGGGCCCTCCTGCCCCGAGGCCTGCGTGGTGATGGGCAGTGAGCGAGCACTCGGCATGAGTCTCAGCTCTCGGCCTTAGCAAGCCTTAGCTCTGGGCTGTCTTGAAAAGAATGTCTATTTTTTCCAGTGAAGTAGCAAAACCCACGAACATCTCCCACTTACCTGCACATCACATAAACCCTACACACTCTGCACCAGGCACTGTGTCACCTGCAAAAACTGAAAAATGACCCTGCTGCCCAGGACCCCGTGCCTCAGGATGTGACTGTCCTCTCTGGGTGCTCCATCCAGCACGGAGCTCATCATTCCACGTGACCTAGCACAGAGGGTGAGAGAGGGAAGGGAGAGCCGGCTGCCCCGCGGGACCAGGAGTTCCACACAGCTGCTCTGCCACTGGCTGCACCCTGCAGATAAGAAATGGACATCCACAAGGAAGTCCACAACCCCTGTGGAAGAGGCCATAGTCACAGGAGAGCCACATCCTGTGTTACTACAGAGATCAGGGACTTGAGACTGATGATTTGGGGCCACTGCACCAAAAAAAATACCACGCTGGGCAAAAGCAACAGGACTTGACAGGACCCTGAGTGTGGTTCCACATCTGGAAGCCTGGCTGTCCACAGCAGCTTCTGCTCCTCCACTGCCAACCCTGGAAGAGACCAGACCTTGCTAAGCCTTTGTGATTTTGGTTTGATATCCAGCCCTTCCTCAATCCTTGAAGGCCAAACATTAAGGCCCTCCAGGAGCACAGATCGATGGCTGGCTCTCCGCACTGCTCTGCACTGCTGAGCTCCATAGGAAACAATGCCCTTGTCATTCTGGGACCCTGCCCTTTTCCTGCTTCCTAGGCCTCAGGTCACCACAGAAGCAGCTGCACCTTCACTTAGGGAGAGGCTCTGACTTGGAGGGTGTCACTGCAGGGCGGGTGTCACTGCAGGGCGGATGTCACCTCATCTCGAGACCCTGACACCTTCTGGCAGGATGACCTGCCAGCAGCGCACCCAGCACATCCAGCTAACACCTGGCAGGCTGGCACGGCCAAGTGCTCACTGCAATGCAGCTGTCACTCAGCATTTGTGACCACGTCCTGCAAGTCTCCTAGCAAGCAGCATCTAAAAGGAATGTTACTGAACACCTACTATGTGCTAGGAGCACTGTATTCATTTTCTTAACTAGTACGAAGAATCTTGTGAAGTGTCCTTCATTGTCTCCACCTTAGACAAGATGGGGTGAGATGAATCAAGGAACTATCAAACCCAGTATGGTGGGCTCTGAGGGCACCGCATACCAGTGACGAGGACACAAGGTCTGCACACAAGCAGGCAGGGCTGGAGGAAGTGGTGGCCGCAAAGCAAGCTCCCTGAAGGTCCTTAGCTATGGGCCCAAGCTGCAGGTAGGGCTTTGAATCTGCACCCTCGGCAGGGCCCAGAAAGCCTGGAGAAGATGCACACACATATGAAGAGCCCCCAGGGAGCTTGCAGCCACTTCTTTAAACTAGGTGGCCAGAGCAACACATCCCTTATACACTTTGCATGTTTACCTGTCTGAAAAACCAAGAGCTGCTCATGACTTAGGAGACAAAAATAGACAAGAACCCCTAGCAGCTCAGGAGAGGGGGCTGCTTCTCTGGCCTGAGAAGGCCTGTGGCAACATCACCCTCACTGGGGAAGTGGATGATTTGAGCTCAGAGACAATGAGGCCTGAAATCACTGCTTCCACAGGCCCCGGCAGGCACAGCAAGAGGAGCAGCAAGCAAGCAGTCAGCGAGGCTGGCGGCAAACAGCACCGGCACACAGAGGCGGCAGGGCGCTGCGGAACACGGGAGAACCCAGGGCTCTGTCAGAGTCCAGAGCAGCCACAGAGCTTGCTGCGCTCTCGTTCCTGTGTCTGAGCAACACTGATCTGAAAAGTTAATTTTGCAGTGATGCCATTTGCAAACAGCAAAGACTAAAGGTACAAAAGAAAGACAAGTGCACGGTCTACCTCAAAGAGAACTCTCTTCATTCGTCCACACTGGTGGAGTTCATAGGCTATGGACCTTGTGTGACTGCAAGTTCTCCACTCGGGACCCTGCAGCACTGTGACAGGTCAGCATGGTGGAGGCTCAAGGATCTGAAAATGTTCATGAACTCAGAGGAAAATCCAATCAGACTGTACTGGAACCACATCTAGCCCTGTTACCAACACTGCCTGACAGGTGAGGCCCTCTCCAGGAACACCGCGCTTACCCTAAGGCTGTGCCCCAGGCGGCTGCGCGGCTGGCCTTTCACCTTCTCCAGCCTTCCCCTCGCGGCCCAAGCCCTCTGCCTGCTCTGCAGCGAACCATGGATGCCAGAGGGAGGACCGGCCTGGCTCCCATACCAAAGACGACATTCCCTTCTCCACCCGGGCATTCCCAAAGGTACACAAACACACTGCTATCCAAACAAGACAGACAGGCAGAGATCCCAAAAGGATGAGAAAAAAAGACTGATCAGACACACAGCCAGCTTCAACAGCAGCTATACTTCCCCAGAACAGAGGAATAACATCGTCAAAGCACAAAGAGAAAATAATTCTAGACGTATACTCCAAAAACCTCTCTCTGAAGAGTGAGGATAAAGGAGTTCTCAGATAAATACCAGGTTAGATGCCCACAACAGTCACGCAAGGAACACCACCTCTGAAGCCCCCTCCCTCCAGCAACCCATCCATCCTTTCACATCCACCTTCCCAGTCCTGTCCCCTCTCTCAGCCACACTGTGCAAATGACCCTGATCTTGCAAAGTCAACACCCATGGTCAGACCTCCGTGCCCTGGCGCACTGGTGTCACGAACCCACTGCCCACCGTCAGGCAGCGGCTTCTCTGGCCTCTCCTACCAGCTCATTGGCTGCCCTTCCTTCCACCCTCTTAGTCTGGAACACACAGGACGGGGTCCCAACAGTCAGCTCTGCACAAACCTACAACTCCCCTGGGGACCGCACCCAGCTGTGTAGCTTCTGACGCCCAACAGATGCCCATGAGAGCCACCTGTGTTCGCCGGCTCCAAGTCCTCCCCTCCAGTCAAGCAGAGTCCTGACTCCTCTAGAGCCCTGCGACTGGGCCAGAGGCCCTGTATTAACTGCCCCCCACACTGCAAGTTCTCATCTCAATCAGGAAGCCGCTGCTCAGGCAAAAACACTGGCATCCTCAGTGGCTCTCCTGTCCCATCTCACACCTCGCCCACAACAAGCACACTGCCTCTGACTTTGAAATGTCAAAGCACACCTGTGTGAGGAAGAGGAATCCATGGTCCGTCTTCAGAACAGTCTCGACTGGATCCGACTGCAGCCTTCCCTTTACCCACCCCATGTTAAAATCAGCCAGTCGCAGATTGTAACCCTACCTGAGCTCCTCTAATCAGGACGCGGGGCAGTGCTGCGTTAGGTTAGGCACATAAGCAGATTTTCCATGCCCAGGACTGCTTGCCCGCCACGTCCTGGCAGCAGCCCCTCTGGCAGCAGTACAAGTCTACCTTGCCCACCCACTTCTGAACACTTCTCTGATTTCTTGTGGCACTTGGGTATTTCTAACATCTGGAAATGCCTCAGCTTACCCTCTCTGCTATGAAAGTGCTTCTGTAGGCTGTCATTTTCTTCTACCTGGATTGGTCCATAATCCCTGACGAGCCCCCTTCCATCTCTGAGGCAGCCGAGACTGGTCAGGTGACTGGACCCCCCTCACTCAAGTCTCCCGGGGGTACCCACCTCCATCAGGTAAAGGCCCATGCAGGCCTCTTCATCTCTTCCTCCTCTCCTCCTGGCTGCCCACTCCAGGGCCTTGGCTGTACATCCCCTTCGGGGCTTTGCTGCACTGTCCGCTTCATAGAGACCACTGCTGACTTTTTATTAAAATGCCACTTGCCCTCCACCACCCTCACTCTTCTCTACACACTTGCATGTCACATTATCTGTCCTTCCTGCGCCAGGTAAACGGAGACAGGCGGCACCCTGCCTTCCTCACTGGTGACGCCCACTGCCAACAACAGGCAAGGCAGTGAGCGCCTGTGATGGGCAGTCTCCAGGTACAGCCTCTTTCTGTTCAGCACATCAGAAGCTGCTGGCTGTCCACTACAGCCTGCTGACTCTTCTACAGCAACTGGGTGTGTGGCCGCCCAGCTATACCATGTTCCAGGTGCCCCTGGCGTTGAGGTGCATAGTGGGCAGGTCAACTGTGGATGCCCACAGAAACACCCACACCACCATCTTTCCCCTTGGGGCTGCATAGAGCAGCATGAAAGCCACACAGACCTGGAGAGAAGGGAAACCAGTCTCGAAGGGTCTGGATTCCCCGAGAGCCACTCTGTTTGGTTCTATTTGTGCTACTTTGTGTTTCATTTTCTTCCATTCTGGTGCTGGTGACTGAACCTGGAGTCTCGTGCGTGTCAGGCAAGTGCTCTATCACTGAGCTACATCCCCAGATCCCCGCGCCGCCCCCCTTTTTAAGACAAGGACTAAGTTGCCCAGGCTGGCCTCAAACAGCGGTCCTCCTGCTGAGCAGCTGGAAGCGCAACAGGGAGCCACTGCTCCCTAGTAGTAGGGTCTATCTGCTTTAAGAGTTTTGCCCACCTCAACAACACATCCCTTCCTGGCCACTGTGCCTTCTACGGTGCACAAGGAAGAGTGCTTATATATTTTAGAAAGCAAAACAATTGATATTAAAAGTAAGTATTATGATGGAGAAATGCAGCCTCTGCTCGTGATATCTTGTTTGAGATAAACGTGGCTTCCCACGACACAGTAGGCCTCCCCAGCCTGGACTTTCAGGTCCCATGTGACACATTTAGAAACCCAGCACTTTACCTCAGCAGGTCTTCAGCCACCAGCACACTGTTTATCTTAAATCACAATCACTATATGTTGCAAATGGAAATACTGTCTTAATGCTGACAAAACAGGGCACGTGTTAATTAGGAAACTAGAAAACCATGATGTTCCAGATGAAAACCAGAACGTTCCTTTATCAAAAAAAAAGGCTTAGCTTTGTTTTTATGAAGTGAAATATCCCTGCAAGCTAGCAAGGCTCTGCAGCCAATACCTGTGGCTCAATCCAATTCAACCAAATGCAAATTCCACTTCAATTCCTGGAACTTGGAATGAACACAACTGCCTGAGAGGACACTTAAAAGTGAATTTTTTTTTTGGTACCGGGGATTGAACTCAGGGGCACTCGACCACTGAGCCACATCCCCAGCCCTATTTTGTGTTTTATGTAGAGACAGGGTCTCATTGAGTTGCTTAGTGCCTCGCCATTGCTGAGGCTGGCTTTGAACTTGCGATTCTCCTGTCTCAGCCTCCCTAAGTGCTGGGATTACAAGCATGAGCCACCGCGCCCGGCTCTTAAAAGTGAATTTAACAAATGACGGAAATCAGAAAATTTCCCCAATTTGTCCAACCAGATATTTGAAATGTCACTTCTAAATATTGGCATCCTATAGAGGTATAATTCTTTTTTTCTAATCAGAATAATTAATTACGAGTAAATTGTTGCACATCAAGCAGATAAAATCCCTAGGACTGTTTGGCTTCTTTAATCAATTCTTTCCTGGAGACAAGCTCACAATTTAAAATAAATTAGAATTGTATTCTGTGTTATTCAGAAGACTGAAAAAAATTAAAGATAATTGCACATATTTTGGACTGTGGACTGTGCCTGATGCAGAGCCCTGGCTGTCTTTTAAATGACACAATCATGGAACTTTCCCATCCAAGTCAGGGTACAGCACTTGCTGAATATTTACTCCTTGCTCTACAAGGCGAAAGGTGGGCCCTCTGCTGCCTCGGGATTCTCGGCACAACTGCCCAGGTGGGCCAGGCAACAGGCTGTGCTGGTTTTCAGGCCTCCTGAACTGCAGTCCGTGGAGATGGGAGACTGGGTCTATGTACCCTGCTGGACCCTTATGTCACTGAGGAGCCAGTGGGCCAGGAGCACACGCCTCAAAGCAGAGCTTGAGGGAGGCTTCAAGCTCAACGCAGAGCTGAGTTTGGAAAGCTGGGCTGATAAATATACATGAAATGATCTAGGGCCTGGATTTATCCTTCTTCATGTCAAAATTCACATAAAATCAGCCACCTTAACCATTTTAAAGTGTACAATGCAGTGGCTTTTGCTATGTTGGCAGTACTGTGCAGCCATCATGCTAATTCCAGAGTGCCTTCGTCACCCCAGAGGAGCCACATGCCTCCTAATGTCACCCTCATTCCTCAGCCCAGCCTCTGCCTCTGCCTCTACCTCTACTTCTACCTCTGGAACCACCTGCCTGGGGCACTTGCGAAAGGATATCATGGAGCACATACATGGCCACTGTGCCTGGCTTCTTGCACTCAGCCTGGTGTTCCTGAGGCTCATCCACGTGGCAGCTGGTCTTGAATGCTTCACTGTTTCACCTGAAGTGGTTTTCCCAGGTTTCAGGAGGAGCTGGCACCCGGGGCATCAGGCAGGGTGGCGGGTGGCACTGCTGTTTGCTCCCCCTGCTGCTCTGAACCCTTCCACAGACTCAGGTCCATGCAGGTGGCTTCCCCTGGCCAACAACTGCTCCATGTCCACTGGGGACTTATCAAAGTGCTTGTCTGCTTCTGCCTGCTCTCCTGGGACCCCCACCTCCTTGGGATGAGCCACTAGTTCCACCCAGAGAGCCTGGATGTCCAGGCAGCGGTGGTGGCTGGGCTGTTCAACTGGCCACTGCCCAGACCAGGCACACCAGAGAAATGGCGCCTGGAAAGTACACATTCTTAAGCTCAGCAGACCGAGTGACATGTGCTCTGTGCCATGAAGAGTGGCCCGCAGCAGCCTCCACCAGTGCCACCTCCTCCAGCCGCAGTTCACCTCCGCGGCCTGAATCATTAGGCAAACAGCTTGGAGTTCTGGAACAGACCAGGCTGCTCAGCATACAAATACTCAAACTGAAAATAAAAATGCATTTGAGGCCTGGGGATGTCGCTCAGTTGGTAGACTGCTTGTCTCACATGCACAAGGCCCTGGGTTCTAATCCTCAGCACCACAATAAAATAAAATAAATGCATGAGTCAACTGGGGATACCTGAGCCCTGAGCGTACACTTGGTGATACTGAGAAGTGGCCATCTGTCGCAATCGTAGTGCTGTGATTCCATGTTTTATTTGATTCTGGTCTGTCTCTCTCTCAGACACACACTCAGGTCTTTATGGATCAAATATGGGGATTTGCCTCAAAATCCCCAGGTAAAGAAGTGAGATTAGATACCTCTCACAGCTGGCAAAAAGCACAGCAGACTCTCCCACTTATGTGACATCTACGGGCATGTCTGAAAGCTTAAAAGAAATACAACAGCTTTTTTTTTTTTTTTGGGTACTGGGGATTGAACTCAGGGGTACTCCACCACTGAGCTGCATCCCCAGCCCTATTTTGTGTTTTATGTAGAGACAGCGTCTCACTGAGTTGCTTAGCACCTCGCCATTACTGAGGCTGGCTTTGAACTCGCGATTCTCCTGTCTCAGCCTCCCTAAGTGCTGGGATTACAGGCTGGAGCCACCGTGCCCGGCAATACAACAGCTTTATTGGGAGACTGAGGTAGGAGGATCACAAGTTGGAGACCCCATCTCAAAATAAAAAGGCAGAATGTAGCTCAGTGGTAGAGCACCCAAGTGTGGTCTCCAGTACCAGTATACAATCATCACCACATAACAGCAGATGAGGGAGTGAAAGATGGGGTGGAATGCAGCTACTCAGCCAGGGGGCTGTGGGCCATCAGGGCCACTGGCCTTCCCTGGGGGGATGCACAGGGACACTGCCACCAGGTTCCTGACCGGGCTGTGTGCACAGCAGGGGTGCACAGCGGCATGTGGGCAAGGGCTGCGCTTCCTCCAGGGCAGGGCCGCCAGCTTCATCAGGACTGTCAGGGGCTGGAATGGGGCTGGCAGGTTTCCCATCCAGAGCCACGATGGGACGCCCTGGCGAGGAGCCTGGCATACAAGTATGGACCTAGATTTAGTCCCTAGCATTCTCCTGACCATAAACTTAAACAAGAAAAGTGATGGAAACAAACACCTTAAAGAGAGGAGGGGAAAGCCAGAAACCTGCTCAAGGGTTCAAAATTAGCCCAGGAGCTGACAGAGGTAGGAAGGTCAACAGTGCTGTGCAGCAGAAATCCCAGCACGGGAGGTCCCTGGGAACCACTGTCTTGCTCCTGTGAGTTGAAGCAGGGCCAAGGTAGCTTCATCAATCTCCCCACTGTGCTGAACATCCTAAGTCTTCAAGCCTTGAAATGCAGTGAACATAACCAACATCATAAACAGTCTAATAGAATAAGCTGCTTCTCATGGTCACAGTAACAGAAGTCATGCTCGCAGCAACACATTTACAACTCAGAAAGGCTAACTACAAATAAGGCCAGTTTTCCATAATTACACACACACAGATGAAGCTGGAGCCTGCCCTCCCAGAACAGTGATGACGCTCTAGCTCACCTGAAGAAACCAGGCAGATTCCAACCTCTAAGGAGGGGCCAATGCAGATGGGCCCAAGCCCAGGGACACGGAGCTCCCACCCATCACCAGGGCAAACAAGGACTAACTGTGGTTTACACTTGCTGTGCTTTTAGTACAATGTGAAACAACAGTGAAACAGGCCAATGTGTCCCAATAAAGTTGCACACATTTATAATTCTAGCACAGCAAGTTAATTCTATAATTTAAAAAAAAATCTGAGGACTGGGTATATAGCTCAGTTGGTAGACCATTTGTCTCGCATGCACAAGGCCCTGAGTTCAATCTGCAGCACCACCACCAAGAGAAAAACTTGGGCAACATACCAGCCACAAACCGCCCTGCGCTGCATGGTTCCACATGTAAGCAATGTCCACACAGGGAAGGCCACTGAGGCAGGCACACACCCAGCAGGCGGCCCCCTCCTCACTCTCGGGAGCAGCTGGACAGTGATAATCTGGCACATGTCCCTTCCTTCCTGGGGCTCAAAGGGGACTGGGGAATGACTGCTAAGGGGCATAGGGCTTCCCTCTGGGGCAGTGGAAGGTCAGGAAGTGGGTGAGAGGCGGAGGCTGCACAGCACCAGGTAGACCCAGTGCCAACACACACTTGACAGCGGGCACAGGTTTGTTCTGGACGCTCTGCTCACACATCGATGATGGACCCAGTGAGCCCTGCCCTCTGTGGCCTTGAAGGAGAAGACACCAGAAGGTGTGCCTGGCACCCACAGAACTCAGTCCATCTAACCCCGCACGTCCACCCACAGCAGAACCTGGGCCTTGGCGTTCCCAAGGAGACAAAGCTGTGGTTTTTACAGTATCAGTGCTGTTCGGGACAACGATAGCCCATCAGGAGGTAGATGCCCACTTCCCACTCACCACCACTCTGTGTTGCAGGCCTCACAGCACAGGCCAATTCCCCAGAGCGCCTTCCTAGGAAAACTGCCATAGGCTCTGGCGCACTCGCCAGGTCCTCCTGCATCCCTCGATAGTTCTCTGTTTAATGATCCTCTATCCCTCTTATTGGTGCTACTAAGGACCCTAAGCTGCCCACAGGCTGGGAAGGCGGCCAAACTGGCAGTGGATGTGGGCAGACACCTCTTGCTTCTCAAAAGCCCACAGAGAAGTGGAGGGCCACTGCAAGATCACGGGTCAGTGGCCCACAGCATGTCACCTGTAAACCTCACCTACAGCAGCCTTAGCCAAGAGAACCACCAGATCTCGGACTTGATTGTGCAGACCAAGCTTTGAGTTTTGCAACCCTTGATCAAACCCAAAAAGCCCTGAAAGCCAAGGCAGTCAAATGAAGTCAGTGAGGGAGGGACATCTCCCAGATTATTCCTCTCCAGCTGCTCCAAAGCATGATGAGGGGTCACCTGCTGGGTCACAGAACAATAACCAGTCAACTCTGGCACCTGAACGGGCCCTGTGGGACAGTCCATGGCTACTAAAGAGCTCTCCACCTGGCCCTGACCCAGGGCCTGGACAGCCAGTCCCAGCAGGCTTACTGAGTGGTAAGACCTAAACACAGAAAGGCCTAAGGAATCATCTCCAGGTGAACACCCACCTAGAGGTGTGTTGAGATGATGAGACACACCCACACTTTGAGGGGAAGGAAACTTCTCCACAGAAAGCATATCCAGACTCTAGCACGGACGGTGCCACTCCCCAAAGGCGCCCATTTTCCAAAGGAGGTCAGCAAGATGACTGGGTGCAGCATGGCAGCCCCGTGGGCCCACTCCCCACCGCCTCAGTTCCAGCAGGGTGGGGTCCTCTGCCTGCCCAGATCCTAGTACCCTGGGACCATGTGCTGAGGTGCTGAATGTCCAGTGGAACGGGGCAGGAGGAGCAGGGTGGCAGAATCCAGAGCTCCAGCCCCTCCCCCAGGCCACCACACAGTGAGGCACAGACCCTGTAGCAAGATCAAGCAGGTAAGGGCAGAGGAAGGGAACACTGGACCACAAGCCAGCTGCTGGCCAGCTGGAGAGAAAGGGCGATGGTCCCCAGCCACCTGGTGAGGCACCCAGCAGGGCGCAGGGAGCGGTAGCTTCCACCAGCAGAAGGGCCAGGCCAGCACAGCCAAGGAGCCACAGAGCACATGCTCTGCAGTGATGCACGGTGGTCAGGGGACTTGGAGTGTCCCCAGGCCCAGCTCAGGGGTCGAGATGTTTTCTGTGTAGGGCCAGCAACCTCTCAGATCCCCCAGGGAGGTGTGGGGGCTGGAGCCAGGCTGGCACAGTGTCCCTTCCCACTGGCACCACCGCCTCCCAGCCTGGCTCCAGCCCCACCAGGCCTGCGGCTCCCGCTGGGCCCAGCCCCTCTGCAGTCCCAGGCTGCAGCGTCACTCCCTGGAGACTCCGCCCTACCAGGCCTCCCCCAGCCACTGCCCCTGCATGCTTTGTACCAAAGCTATGATGCCCTTTATCCTCACTTGCCTGCCACCAACCCCGTTACATCATAAGCTCCCCGTGGGCAGAAATGGTCTGCCTGGGTCACAGCTCTCTCTCTGCACCACACAGTAGGTGCTTGATCCAGTGAAAGGGACAGTAGGAAGGAACCGGCATTCAGCAGAGAAGGACAGGAGGAGCAGAGGGGACCGTGAGAGGGCAGGGCATTGCCCTGACAAAAGCTGACAGCGTCTATTCTGGTCCCTGGGCTGGGAGTGTGGGGAGACAACACCGGTGGATCATGATCCCCAGTGACAGGACCACTCAGAAGGGCTGCCTGTGATGAGGGCCGCGTGGGGCACCCTGCTCATGCTTGCTTCACTGCAGGTCAGCGCCTGCTGGCACGAGCACGAAAGCCATCCCGAGAGCCACCAAACAGAGCCTTTCCTCAAGTCCCGCCAGGCCTCCGGGCGGGCTTCCTCAGCGTCCTGGGGAGGGAGGGCACACTTTGTTTTTGCATGTAGTGGAAGTGAGGGCCAGGCAGGGCGGGTGGCGAGGAGGGCTCCCCTTCCATGCCAGAGAAAGCCACAGAAAGGCCTAAGGAATCTTTTCCAGATGAACACCCAACCAGAGGTGTGTAGTAGAGAGCCCTCCACCTGGCCCTGACCCAGGGCCTGGACAGCCAGTCTCAGCAGGCTTACTGAGTGGTAAGACCTAAACACAGAAAGGCCTAAGGAATCATCTCCAGGTGAACACCCAACCAGAGGGGTGTCGAGATGATCAGCACACCCACGTGTCCCGGGGAGCAGACTTCTCCACAGGAAGCATATCCAGACTCCAGCACCAACACCACTCCCCAAAGCGCCCATTCAAAAGGAGGTCAGCAACCAGAGTGGGGAGCAGTGCTCCTTGGCCCCCAACCAAAAGAAGGTTGGCTGCCCTGGATGACGAGGGCAGCCCTCCGAGCCTCCTCCTGCACTGGAGGCATGGGAAGGCCCACCTCACCAAGACCTCCAAGATCCCAGGCAGCCCCCACACACAGCTGACAGCAGACTCCAGGCAGGCTGCCTGCTCAGGCATCTGTGGAAGCATGCTTGTCAATCCGTGTGCAGCTTGACTACAGGGGCACATCTCTAAAACACCCTAGATCACTTTGTAGAGCAAAACAATAGAGTTCAGGATGTTTCTAATTCATCAGTACTCTAAGTGTGATCTACCCAGCCCAGGGACTCATGGGGTCAAGAGCAGGAACCACTGCAGGTGCACACAAAGCATGCCTGACTCCACTCCAGACACAGCGCCTATCACCAGGATATACATGCACCACAAAAAGCCAGTTTAAGCCAGGCATGGTGGCACACGCCTATAATCCCAGCAGCTCCGGATGCTGAGGTAAGGAGGATCAAGAGTTCAAAGCCAGTCTCAGCAACTTAGCGAGGCCCTAAGTAAATAACTCAGTGAGATCCCGTCTCTAAATAAAATACAAAAAAGGGGTGAGAATGTGGCTCAGTGATTAGGAGCCCCTGGATTCACTCCCCAGTACCTTCCCCCCAAAAGCCAGTTTACCTTAAAATGTCTTGCATGGAGCAGTATCAGCACCCACCTCAAGCCCTCACCACCCTGTGAGGCGGAGAGATGTGCCCCAGGCCTAGCAGCATCGCTGAGGAAGGGCAGAGTGCTGGGCTGTAAGCCTTTCTCTGTGGAAGACCAGGGTAGGGGCTGGGCAGACAGGTCTCAAAGGTGAACAAGGGACCTGCCCTTGGAAGAAACTGGCAAAGTGCATGCTGCAATCGTGAAATGCAAACTCTGACACCAAAGTTAGAATGGAAACTGAGAACTAGAAGACTTGTGTGTGCCACCGTGAGCCGAGATCTTCATGGCCCTCGGCCTCCTGATGACATGGGCTGAGCCCCGAGTGGAGTGTGGTCCCGTGTGATGGCGGTGTCGGTGCTGGGAAGGTGCACTGTGTTCCCAAGGCAGATGCCTACCCCTATGAAACCCCACTGGGCTCACCAGGCAGCTGGTGTGCTTGGAGGGCCTGCTCTGCAACCAGCTCAGGAGACCACCACGGGCTAATGAGGAAGTGGTACAGATTCCCCAAGATCCGCAAGTGTGTGAAGAGCTGTGGTGGGAGGGGGACACAGCGCGGTGGACACGCCTCATACTCATCGCCCTGATATCTGCAGAGTGCCCAGGGTTTTTTTTTTTCTTTTTTTTTGTACCAGGGATTGAACTCAGGGGCACTCGACCACTGAGCCACATCTCCAGCCCTATTTTGTGTTTTATGTAGAGGCAGGGTCTCACTGAGTTGCTTAGCGCCTCGCTGTTGCTGAGGCTGGCTTTGAACTCACGGTTCTCCTGTCTAAGCCTCCCAAAGTGCTGGGATTACAGGCTTGCGCCACGGCGCCCAGCAGAGCCAGGTTTTCACTGCAGCCCATCGTGAGGTCAGGTGTGCAACTTTCTGCTTGTGGCATTGTGTCAGCGTTCATTTTCAGATCTGGGGGCATTTTGGATTTCCAAATTAGGGATAGTCAACTTGCAGAGTTCTGGCAAAGAAGCAAAAAAATACTCACAATTCTCAGGAGGCTAAGGCAGGAGACTCTTAAATTTGGAGCCAGCCTGGGCAACTTAGCAAGACCCTGTCTCAAAATAAAATTTAAAATGGGGTATACTTTAGTGGAAGAGCACTTGCCTAGCCAGATGCTGAGGTCATGGGTTCAATCCCCATAGCAAATAAACAAATCCACAATTATATGAAAATAATTGTCCCTTCCAGCTACACAGCCCTGTGAGGACAGGACTTGTGATTCCAGTCTTATTACACACACCCCAGAACGTGTAATAAGCCCACTGCTGTCTTCTATTAAACCAAACCGTAAGGAGACTCACAAAAATGGTAAACACCACTCTTCTCATTGTATTATTTTTGTTTTAGACAAAAATGTCTTTCTTAAAAATACATTTACATCAATACACATTTGACTGGTCGTTCCCATTTCATCACAGTAAGAGCTGACAAACTCCTCAGCTGTAATCTGTAATGCAGTCAGTACTGATAAATAGCCCCATACACAGAGGCCTTCGGGGTCCTCAATAGCTGAAGGATACAGACAAGTGCTGACCCGAAGCCTAGGGCCTGCTGTCTGTGGGTGCAGACTGTCACTCGGAGCATTTTCTCAAGGCCTGAGGCTTCCTCAGGCATGGCCACACTGCAACCCTGAGACACATTGAGCTGCACCCCGGATACCCGCAGGATGGTGACCTGGCGAGGGGGTAGAAGGGGGCTGGTCTTCAGGGTCTGAGAGAGCTGAGCCCTCCAGCCACTCTCTGGAGGCTTGTCCACCAGGAAACACCAACCAGGCCAGAAGGCAGTTCTGGCCTGCATCCTCACAGTGGATGCAGAGCAGGGAGACGTTCGGATTCTGAGTGGGGCACCCCTGGAGACAACCCCACAGCACAAGAAAAGGGCACATGTGCCAATGTCAACAGCCAACAGAGTTCCTGATCGGCAACCAGATCCCTCCAAAACGCCTGTGGTCAGGGCACAACAGGCCCAGATATTTAAAGGTCGCTTATAAACATCTTTTAACCCAGTTGTTTTTTCCTGGTATCAATAGCCCAGAATGGAGAGGGAGGTGGGCACACGTTCTACAAACACTGAACTTTCAGAATCCCTAGTGACCAGGACACACTTCCTGTATTTTTGTGGAAGTTTGGCAAATCATCATGTCACCTCTGAGTTTATCCAGTTACTTCAGTTTAAACAACTATTTATCAAGTGCTTAACTCAAAAGACAGCAAACATCATTCACTTCAAAATACATAAAACCGCACCAGGGAAAAGAGCTGAGCAAACAGGTGCGCCTCTCCCCTCTGCCTGAGCAAACAGCTGTGCAGCTGCTGCAGAGCTGCAGGATTAGAGGCCCGTCACAGTCCCCACCAGCCTGACCCAGGAGCCCCAGACCCAGAGGTGGGAGCAGAAACTACGTGAAGACCTGGGCTGCACTGCGTTAGGGACACCACAACTACTTTCTTTTCTTTCTTTCTTTTTTTAAGTTTATCTTTAAGGAAAAAAGTCTGGGCTAGGGGTGTAGCTCAGTAGCAGAGCGCTTGCCTAGTATCATGAAGCCCTGGGTTCTATCCCCAGCACTGGTCGAGGGGCGGAGGTTGCTACTGAATGCAAGCGCCATCCTGCTCCAGCTCCAGCAGGCACAGGAGTCCCCAGTACCTAAGCAGAAGACAGGGCCACATTTCAGTGTGATGGCAGGCCATGAAGGTATCACCTGACGCACAGCCACGGTTCCGCAGCCACTGCACCAACAGTACCCCTTTGCTCTGATGTGAAAAGGGGGAAGCGGTAGAGAGCCAGGAGCTGGTTCTAAAAAGGCTCTTCACCCTAGTACTCAGCCGGTGCCATCATTCTTCATAGAAGCAGGTGACAGTGACCTCAGGCATCAGTCCCAGGTGGCTGGTGGAGACCCCCAGGAAGTCCAGGGCCCTGCAGGTCAGTGGTACACAGTACACCACAGGGTATTACAAATCCATAGTCTAAACAACAAGAGTCCAACTCAAGTCAGGGGCTGGGCTATGGCTCAGCCACACATCTGAGGCACTGGGCTCAGTTCTTAGCACCACGTCTAAACAAACAGAATAAACGTTCATCAACAACTAAAAAAATATTTAAAAAGACTCAAGTCAATATTCATTTAGTCAAAACAGCATCCTACCATAATCCATTCAGCTGACTGTTCTTTAATAAAAATGCTTGGAAAAAAAAACCCACTAAATTCCAAGTCAATTCTTTCCTTTTATTCCTTTATTAAGTTTGCTCTATTTCAAAGAACCCCTCATACAGTTCTGTAAGCCTGTTCTGACCCCTGCACTGCCACAGCCTCCTCCTAACTCTAACATATGGACTACAACCCAGACCACATGGACAGCAAACAAGATACCGGAACTTGGAGGTTCCGGACTCAGCACTTACAGCTGCCACCTGAAGTCTCCACCTCTGTTTGGGGAATGAACTGGTGACATGGAATTCACCAGTTCACTGAAACTTGTTCAGTTTTATTGTTGTTGCTTTGGGGGATTTTTTTGTTTTTGTTTTTGTTTGTTTGTTTAGTACCGGAGATTGAACCCAGGGCCGCCTAAACACGAGGCACATCCCTAATCTTTTTGTTTATATTTTATTTTGAGATAGGGTTTCCCTCAATTGCTTAGGGCCTTGCTAAGTTGCTCAGGCTGGCTTTGAACTCACAATCCTCCTGCCTCAGCCTCCCAAGCTGGGATTACAGGCATGTGCTACTGTGCCCGGCTCAGAATTGTCTTTTAAAACAAGACAACTAGGGCTGGGGTTATGGCGCAGTGGTAGCGTGCTCGCCTAGCATGCGTGAGGCACTGGGTTTGATCCTCAGCACCACATAAAAATAAAATAGATATTCTGTCCACCTACAACTAAAAAATAAATATTAAAAAACAAAAACAAAAACAAGACAACTGTGCTGCGTGTCCATCTCTGGCCTTGCTAGAGGCAGAGATGCTCTCCTGGGTGCCACAGATGCCCAGCCCCAGCGTCTGGCTTGAATTCCATGCACTACTGAGTCACAGCACTGTCTCTTCTGCAGCTTTGTTTAGAAGACAACTTTAACAATGTCCAAGCAAATACTGGGACCAAATTCTGGTAAAGCCACTTAGAAGAACAAAAGATAACTGTTCCCATCCAAAGAAGGACATTGCATGAGAAACATATGCTGATCACTCATCCGTGTCAACTTGCACTCTATCTGCTGCCTCGATCGCCTTCCTCAGAACGCGATGGAGACTGCACTGAAGCACGGCCCACGCAGTGGGTTTTTTGGGTGGACAGAGTTCACACTGAGTCATCCACAGCTCCTATATGCCCCCTGGTCCAAGCCCAGGAGAGACTCCCCAGAGGACCCCAACCTCCACCTCCCCAGCACCCCTGCTCCACCCAGGCAACACCGGCACAACCTCCAGCCCCCTTGATGGACCTGCGGCATCCTTTCCACCCACCAGGCACTTCCTGGGCACCAGGGGACCCCTCACATCATAATTAGTTATTATGACACTATAAACTACAGTTTATATATACTATACATAAACTGCTATATATCACTCTGTCATATATCAAATACAATGCATTATATTATCGATAGTCATGATACATAATTTTGTACTAACATTAAAATCTTACATTAACAATTTGATAGCATAATAATTAACAATAACAGGAAGCATTATCACAGTTTGACAGAACAAGCTACAGGCCCAGAAAGCTCAAGTGATGAGCAAGGCCAGGGTAGGAGTTCAGGGACCGATGGCCCACTGCCCAGGGCTCACCTCTGTCCACCAGGCCCAGATGCTCTGAAGTCCACACATGTGTACTTCTGTACCTGACCCCCAGGAAATGTGCCAGCACGGAGCTGCAGCGAAGCACCTATGTTCCCACCAAGCAGTGTCCGTGGCCCTCTGCCCAGTGCAGGCGCTCTGCTCTCAGCTTCTATGCTGGACGATGAGGACACAGCCAGGATAAGGCCCGGCCCTTAGGCAGTGAGACAGGACACCAAATCTTCCCCCACTACTAGACACTGACAAGCACGCTGCGGGCAAAAGGGAGCTCTGGGAATACACGCCGAGTGTCAGGGACGAGGCCAGCGGGAGTGCCCGCCGTTACCAGCTACTCATTTGTGATCACACAAGCTCCGGGGAGACCGCTGTGGTTATGCCACCACACCAAACAGGAGATGGGGAGTGTCTGGGCACCAGCGTCACAGCTGGGACCACAGCTGCCCCATGCACAGCCCCACCACGGGTACCCACCATCGGAGCTGAGTGCAGTCATCAGCTTTTTACTTTAGAAAGCGTTGAAAACCTGGTTCTATCAGGACTAGCAATCAGCACTCAGAAATGATCAAGATATTAGGTAAAAAGAAAAGGAACAGCAGGGTGTGGAAGCTCACGCCTGTAATCTCAGCGATTTGGGAGGCTGAGGCAAGAGGATCTCCTAAATTCAAGGCCAGCCTCAGCAACTTAGCAAGATCCTGTCTCAAAAAGGGCTAGGGATATGGCTCAGTGGTTAAGCACCCTGGGTTAAATCTCCAGTATCCTCTCTCCCCCTAAAAAGAAACGAAACCGACAAAAGCTAATCTACATCTATGCACACACAGGAAAATTCTGCAAGTGAAATACATGGAATCACAGCCATTTCTCACAAACAATCAAAGGCGACTGTTTCTTTTTATTTGCCAGTCCTCCAAATTCTCTGGGAGGGGTGTGTATTCCTCTTGATTAAAGAGAACAACTTAAAAAATGAAAACCAAATCAAAGCAAAACTGGCTGTGCTCAGAGTGCGTGTCCAGGCAAACTGCAGGACGCGCGTGCGGGGGCCTAGGCGCCGGGTGAGGCCAGCTCCTCCTAAGACAAGGCTGCCCGGGGCCTCACCCCTGCCACACAGAGACTGACCACATAGGCAGTGCCTCCACACACAGCCAGTGCCACCCCCACTCAGCAGCTGCCGCTGCGACTGGGTCACCATGCAGGGCTCAGGCACATACTTGGCAGCGGCTCCAGAGGCAACTCTAACCTACACCAAAACAGCTCTCCAGCAGGCCAGAGGCTGGGCCTCCTCGAGCTGGTACAGATTCGCAGGGCAACTCGAGGGACAGTCTCACTCTCACTCCATCCACTGCTAGTCCACTGCCCCAAGTCATGTGGACACTGGACACATGGAAGGACCCATGACGTAGCAGAATGTCCTGTGGCACATGTGCGATTCAGAGGAAAGCTGTTACAGAGAAGGAAGCACAGCAAACAGAAGAGAGAGCACAGGCGGGCAGGAAGCCCTGGGCCACGCTAGCACCCACAGGGTGCCGTCAAGTCATTGAAGGTAGAGGAGCCGCCAACCCAGGCAGGCCTGGCGACTCAAGACCAGGAGCCATACACACCAGCACTCTGGAAGGTCTGCTTCTCACAGGGACACTGGCTAGCAATCCTGAAAGTACTGTGCGCAGACACTGTGTTTGAACAAGTAGACAAACACGCTGTGGGTGAGGAGAGCCAGACATCTTCTGATAAAGAAGTTACAAACAAGGACCAGGAAGGCCAGCGTGATTCAAATCAGAAATACCCACGAGAACTTGTGGTTTTTAATATTAATACAGAAGGATAAGTATAGAAGTGTGTGTGTGCGTCTGCTCATATAAATACAGGATTTCCTGGCTCTGTCCACCCTGAGGACCAGGTCACCCCAGCAGCCACGAGCGACCAGTGTCCAGATCTCCAATAAAAGGAACAAGAGCTCGCCGATGACATGGACTGAAGGGTAACCCAAGACGAGCCTGGAGCGACTCAGGGTGAAAAGGGAGATACTCAAATGTTACAAAATGCAAGGGGCATGCTGCACCCACAGGGGCCCACCAGAAAGAGCACTCCGTTCAAGGTCGCGAGAGACACAGCGGGCTGAGGAGCACAGCAGTCAACAGCATAGCAGCGAGTGGGAGAGCGTCCAGAAACAGAAGGTAGTCAGACAAATCAGTAACCACACACCTGTCTGCAGGCCCAGGCTGAGCACTGTGTGAGATGGACGTCCAGGCTTCTGTGGTGGTCCAAGAATGGGCAGGATGAGGACACTGGGGCTACGGGCTGATCAGGGAACCCCAGGTTACTCTGGGCACGTTCTGTAAGCCCGAAATCATTTCAAGCGGAGCAATGGGGAGCCCCGGGCTGGGGTGCAGTGCGGCGCCCAGGGGCTGGGGTGCAGTGCGGCGGAGCAGCATGTGCGAGGCCCCAGGTCCAGGCCTGCACCAGAAGGGGGACGGGTCCAACAACGGGCTTCGGGGACGCGGGCGGGGGGATGAGCAGGCTGCAGTGACTCCACAGCTGTGAGGGCCACGGTGGGTGTCAGTTTCTCCTCTACTTTTGTGTATATTTTAACTTTTCCACAATAAAACGATCTTTAAAACATTTTTTTCAAAGTTTACCAACAACATACCTGGTCTCTGATCAGTGAGTCAGACCATCTAAGGCAAAACCACAGAACCTGGGGTCACACTCCGACCCATCCGTCCAGTCCAAAGCACCTCTCCCTACCTACCTCCCACCTGCCACTGGCAGGGGGCCTTGGAAAGACACTGGTACACTGTGCATCTGTCATTCCAGAAGAGTGGGCCATCCCCGGCCACCCTCTGGCCCTCGCTGCCCCTCCCCTAGCACCTCGCGTGCTGTAAGATACCTGGAACTCCCTATACACGCGAGTGACCACTCAGTTCACAGCTGCATTCACAGGTAGGTGAGCTCCAGGGCAGCAGCTGATCTGCACTTCCCAGCCCCAGGCATGATGCCTAGGACATAGTTGGCACTCAATGCTTGTAAGAGAATGAGCTCTTTGACATTAGACCCTAGGACTGAATCTGGATTCTTTTTTTTTTTTTTTTTAAATTTTTTTAGTTGTTGATGGATCTTTATTTTATTCATTTATTATTTATATGTGGTGCTGAGGATCGAACCCAGTGCCTCACGCATGCTAGGCAAGCGCTCTACCACTGAGCCACAGCCCAGCCCCTGGATTCTTTTATACTGACTTAACTGCATTCATCTTGTTGTCCAAGTTCCAAATACTACACTCTGGCATAAAGAAACCAATGCACCTTATGTCTCTTAGGTTGATCTAGGGAAAAAAAAAACATGAATCTAACATTTTCCCCAGTTTGGTGACTAAGAAAATCTGCCACAAATGGTTTACTACTTAAGAAGTTCACTTTTTAAAGACATGAGACGCCAAGGACAAGCGTTGGCAAGGACTTGGAGAAACCGAAACCTTCCTGTGTTGCAAACACAAAATAGCACAGGCGTATGGAAAAGAGCTCAGCTGTTCCTCACAAAGCTACACGCAGCAGTCACCACGCAGCCCAGCAATTCCACTCCAGGTATACACGGCACACAAAAAACACGTTCACACAAAAACCTGTACCCAAACGCCAAAGGTAAACATAACACAAATGGATGGATAAACTGTGGTATATCTATACAATGGAATATTATTTGGCAATAAAAAAAATGAAGTTCAGAGCTGGGCATGGTGGTGTGAGCCTGTAGTCCCAGCTACATGGGAGACTAAGCTGAAAGATTGCTTGAGCCTAGGAGTATGACACTAGCCCAGGCAACATGGCAAGACCTCATCTTAAAAAGAAAAGAGA